>CM024962.1:6198100-6627653 GCA_014282245.1 Rhododendron simsii
TACCACCAGCCCTAACCCCAACCTAAACCGGTGATTTTCCTTGTCTGCCAACAGTTTGCCAAATCGCAGTTGATGAAACAAATCTTGTAACACAATCATACTCGTAGTTGAAACTATTTCTTGATTAAAAGAGTACTCTATACTTCAGTCAATTGTAAACACAGAATATACAAAAATAGAGTGTAAAGCACTACTATAACAGGTACAGACAAAAATAGAAAGGGTGGTTAAGACTTAAGACTTTCACAAATTATTCACTCACTAATTTGTGTTAGTTGAGTTACCTCATATCTGTAATCCACCCGTTTTATTGCAACAACAATTCCACTGCCGTTCTTTGATGTCACTTTCGCATCAAGCCAACCCTTGTGAACTGTGCCAAAACGTCCTTCTCCCAACAAATTATCAATTCTGAAGTTTTTTGTGGCATTCCTCAATTCTGAGAAACTGAATATCCTTAAATTTCGGGTGGGTAAGATCTGCCCATCCAGATATGGCATATCAATGTCACTCCCTGAAGAGATCTGCCAGGTGCTAGTGCTGTTGCTTTCATCTGAAGAAGGAGCAGTGTTGGTTGCTTTGTAAGAAAAATACAACCAAGTAACTCAAAATAGGGAGGGAAATCCGGTGCAATTTACAAAAGTATGAATGAGAAAATCACCTTGGCTGGTCGAATCGTTTGTGGCTGTAGTTTGAATCTCTACGTCATCTATTCCCATCGACCGGATACCCATAACTCCAGCTAAAAATACACAAACCCTTTGAAATGAATTTTTCCTCGACCTCTTCTGGCGTTGGGTATCATCATTAAGCTGCTCCGAAGTGGATGAGGAGGCAACAATACCATGCGGATGGGTATTACCATTAAGCTGCACTGGAGTGGATGAGGAGGCAGCAATACCTTGTGGAAAAATTTCAATTTGCTGTTTGTTCATATCATTGTAATAAATCAGTTGGTTGGGATCCCCATGAACATTGACATCCTCCTCGTCTGTGCAAGCATTTCTGGGTTGCTCCTGTGAAGCCAACATGCACTCGAGGCTCGCCACGACATCAGTCATGGTAGGCCGTCCGCTTGGATGCTTATGCAAGCATTTATTAGCAAGTTCTGTAAATACCTTCAGACACTGTGGCGAGATTTGGTCCCTCAACTTGGGGTCAATAAGTTGATCATACTTTTCCTCTTCGATACATTGTTGAGCCCACGAAGCTAGACTGCGTTGCTCCTCCTCCAAACTTAAATCCAGGGTTGGCCTCCCACAAAGCACTTCTAACAGCACGATACCAAATGCATAGACATCTGATTTCTTAGTTAGTCTACGGGTTAAGAAATATTCTGGATCCAAGTAACCAAATGTTCCTTTCACATCAGTGCTAACATGAGTGTGTGAATGGCTTGTAGTGCCTTCTTTGCACAACCCAAAATCTGAAATCTTGGCAACCCAATCCTTATCCAGAAGAATATTTGTCGTCTTAATATCGTGGTGTATGATACCACATTGAGTACTTGTATGGAGGTAATCCAGTCCACGAGCAGCACCGATGCAAATTTTCATCCTTTGATCCCATGACAGATGACAAATAGTGCCATTACCAAAAGTATAATGCTTATAAAGATGATCGGCAAGTGAACCATGCTCCATGTACTCGTAAACAAGGATCATCTCCTGCCGTTCATCACAATAGCCTATAAGACTCACGAGATGCATATGTCGAAGGTTAGAAAGCATCTCAATCTCTGTCCAAAACTCATATGCCCCTTGCTTAGACTTCGAATTCAACCTTTTCATGGCAACAGTAGTTGTTCCATCGTCGATGTGAGCCTTGTAGACATTACCAAATCCACCACTTCCAATGAAAAATTCATGACTGAAGTTGTTGGTCACTAAGAGGACCTCAGCAAGTGAGAAGCGGCGCCACAACCCTTCAGGCGGCAATGGTGAGATGTTCTTTTCGCCAAATTTCTCAACCCAATAAACAATAATATTCGTAAAGGTGAGTAATATAACCAAAACTGTTGCAAGGGCATTACCACCAGAAGCATACACAAACTTCTGGGGTTTCGTGTTACTAGATGTCGAAGCAAATGACAGCGGCACTGGGTTCACACCAGCAAGATTTTTGTCGGGGTTGCTCAGCTTGAATACCTCCAACCCCTTTAGAACTGTATCAATGTCTTCAATCCATTCATGGTTGTGAGGGAAGTATGCTATAAGCAAATCGTGTTTTCCCTCCATCCTATCTCCTTCAATCCTCACCACGTAGTCCCTATACACCGCAACCCTGTTTCCACCACTCCATTTGATAATATCAGCTTTAGCTTCAGCAACATGTTCATCAAAGAAGACACTAAATTTTGTGCGGTCACGCTCTTCTATTTCGTATTCAAAGTCACAAAAATGTAACCTGAGTAGGTACCTGAATCCAAAATCAATAGGCAACTTCCACGTAAAATTGAAGATACTGTTCCCTTGCCTATCTGTAGCCATTGACCGTGATGTTTGGTAAACTTTCTGAGGAGCAGTGTATGATGGTATACTTGTGTATTTGATGTGAAGGGTGGTAGTAACTGGCTGGACATATGATGTTTCCATCAAAAAATTTGAGTCCTGAGACCAATCACGAAACAAACCTGTATCTTCTATGGATGAGATGGCTGTTCCACCCACATTTAACCGATGCACCATCTCGAGTGCAATGCTTTTATCAATTGGGAGTCGAAAATTCTGGCCAACAACATGTGCACCAGCATCACCCTCTTGTGTATGATAAAGTCCAGCCGGCATCGAGACGATTTCGATCCCATTGACAAAAGCATATGCCTCATCAGAAGAACCACCTAATGAGGGTGAGAACGTTGTGATTAGTGGCTGATTTTCTTCCACATTCACACAATACTCTTTAACAAGAGAGTCCAAGCCTGAAGCATCAGCTGTAAGCGAAGCACTAAAGTTGCTAAGAAGGGTATATGGACCAGCTTTTACAGTAAAAAAGGCCTTGGACCGTTTAAAACCACCCCGGTATGTAGCTGGATAGAAATGTAGGCGGATAAACTTTTGGCCCGGGGAGACTCGGAATGCATATGTGAAAGGCCAACAGGAGAGCCGGGCCGACATATAAGGCACTGGATCAGGAGAAAGTGGTGGGCTAGTGGCTTTTGAGCTAATCAATTTTCCTTTGTTACTATGTAATAAAGGGGCGTACCTCGAACCGATATCTCCGGTCCATTGCCGGCCATCTACTGCAGTAGAGTTGCCGGACGAGCCGCAGTTGATGGCGATGTTGTCAATTGGGTGATAAAGAACAGATGATTTGGTGGTGGCAACAGAAAAAAGAATTTGATTGAGTAACAAGCAGAGAGGGATGGTAATTGAGAGGACATTGAAATGCATTTTTCTTTTTTGTGGGGTGCTGAGATGGAGCTAATGAGAGGCTGTGGAAATGATAAAAGTGAGGAAGGCTTGGACTTCATTAAGTCAACACAGATGGCTTTAACAAAATGAGTGGACGAGACTGGACGTATACATTTAACATTCAATTTGGCTTGGTCATACTTTTATTCTTTTTGGCCGCCAACAAATGTCAGGGTACGTCACGGTCAGAGCCGGCCCTGTTCTAGTTCAAACAATTAAACTCATTTTTTTTTTTTTAATCCGCAATTAAACTCATCTTTGATAGTACTGCTTGTGATAAAGAAATGCAACTCTTCCGAGTTTTATTATAAATTCGCAAAACAAACTCTAATGCCTGCCATTTTTCCATCAACAATAATAACCCTTTGTCGAAACCCAGATTCTATTTCCTCCTCTATCTTCATGTCTTCCTTCGCCGGTCTGATTCCACGAAATTACAAACATATGCACATCGGTACATATGCATGCAGGGCTGTGTTATGCGTTCGCCCAAGGAGTAATTTTGCGGAAAACTTTTACTATAAGCAATTTCAGATTTGCAACGAACCACTTCTAGTGAAGTTAGACATCGATCCATTTCTGATTGTATATAGACCCATTGGAAAATAATCTAGTGTGATGTGCGTGGGTGAGAGGTAGATATTGATGGTGCAGATCAAGCTTCAGAATAATCCTGGGTGATCTGACGCACGAGAAGCCGCCACACTGGTAGACACTTTCAGCAAGTACCGTAGGAAATTGTTGTCCACATCCATTTCTGGCCCATAATGACATGTCGGAAGTGGGGTCAGGAATTGCATGCCTCCACAACTGGAGTGTTAATTGCTTTGCTTCCACCTAAAACTTTCAATGTTTATCCACACTGGTGATCGATTCCCCTTGGAATTGTCAACGGAATTGTTCCACTGATATTGCATATTGAAATTGGAGTTGAAATGTCAATTGCTCATTTGGATATTCGAAAAGACACACTTTATTCCGAATTACCTGAAATCATTATTATATTCGAAAGATACACTTTAATAATAAATATAGTAATATGAGAGATGAGATATATTAAGCACAAGGATATACAACATTATGTGCTTATCAACTTCTCCCAACAATGCATCAACTCCGAAGTTTTTGATAGCATTCCTCACTTCTGAGAAACTGAATATCCTTAAATTTGGGGTGGGTAAGATTCATTCATCTAGATATGACATATCAGTGTCACCCCACGCAGAGATGCTTTCATCTGAAGAAGGAGCACTGTTGGCTGTCGGAGATATGCCTAATTTCATATGCAATTTAAGAAGAATACAACCTTGTTAACTCAAAATAGAGAGGGAAATTCGGTGCAAGTTACAAAAGTATGAATGAGAAAATCACCTTGGTTGGTCGGCTTGTTTGTGCCTGTACCTCTAGCTAAAAAACTCAATACCCCTCTGGAAAAGATTTTTCTTTGACCGCTTCTAGAGTTGGGTATTATCATTATATTGCACTGAAGTGGATTTGGAGGAAACAGTACCTTCTGAAAGAATGTCATTTTCCGGTGTATTTTTGTCATCATAAATCTCTTGATTGAAATCCCCATGAACATTGACCTCCTCCTCCTCCGTGCAAGCATTTCTGGGTTGCTCTTGTGATGCCAACATGCACTCAAGGATCGCCATGACATCAATCATGGTAGGCCGTCCACTTGGATGTTTATGCAAGCATTTATTAGCAACTTCTGTAAACACCTTCAAACACTGTGGCGAGATTTGGGCTCTCATACTTTGATCAACTAGTTAGTCAAGTTTTTCCTCTTTGATACATTGTCGAGCCCATCGTGTTAGACTGTGTTGCTCCTCCTCAAGCCGTAGATCCACTATCGGCCTCCCACAAAGCACTTCTAACAACATGACACCAAATGCATAGACATCTGATTTCTTAGTTAGTCTACGAGTTAAGAAATACTCTAGATCCAAGTAACCAAATGTGCCTTTAACAGCAGTGCTAACATGAGTGTGGGAATGGCTTGTGGTGCCCACTTTGCACAACCCAAAATTTGAAATCTTGGCTACCCAATCCTTGTTGAGAAGAATATTTGTGGTCTTCACATCGCGGCATATGATACAGCGTCGAATATTTGTATGGAGGTAATCTAGTCCACGAGCAGCGCGGATGCAAATTTTCATCGTTTGCATCCATGATAGATGACAAATAGTGCCATTACCAAAAGGATAATGCTTATAAAGATGATCAGCAAGTGTACGGTTCACCGTGCACTGGTAAACAAGGATCATCTCCTTCCGTTCATCACAATAGCCTATAAGATTAACGAGATGCATGTGCCGAAGGTTAGAAAGCATCTCAATCTCTGTCCGAAACTCATCTGCGCCTTGGTTAGACTTAGATTTCATCTTTAAGGCAAAAATAGTTGTTCCATCGTCAATGAACCCTTTATAGATATTACCAAATCCGCCACTTCCAATGACCAATTCATCATCGAAGTTGTTGGTCATTGAGAGGACCTCAGAAAGTGAGAAGCGATGACACAACCCTTCTGATGGTAATGGTGAGATGCTCTTTTTGCCAACTAATTTCTCACCCAAATACGTAATTTGTAGACAAGAATATTCATAGTGGAGAGTAAAAATACTAAAACAGTTGCAATGGTATTTCCACTCGAAGCATAGACAAACTTTCGGGGAGTTGCAATACTAGATGTCAAAGCACTTGCCAGGGGCATCGGGTTCACCCAGCAAGATTTTGGTCGGGGTTGCTCAGCTTGAATACCTCCATTCCCTGCAGTACTGCATCAATGTGTTCAATCCATTCATTGTTATGAGGGAAGTACGTTATGAGCAGATTGTGTTTTCCCACCATTCTATCTCCTTCCATCATCACCACATAGTCCCTATACTATACAACCCTGTTTCCACCGCTCCATTTTAGCTTTAGTGTCCGCCACATGTTCATTGACAAAGATACTGAAGTTTGTGTGGTCACTCTCTCCTCACTCGTATTCAAATTCACAGAAATATAGCCTGAGTAGGTACCTGAATCCCAAATCGATAGGAAACTTCCACGTAAAATTAAATGTACCGTTCCCTTGCCTGTCTGTAATCATTGACCATGATGTTTGGTAAATTTTTTGAGGAGCAATGTATGATGGTATACTTGTGTCTTTGATGCAAAGGGTGGTAGTAACTGGCTGGATATATGATGTTTCCATCAAAGAATTTGAGTCCTGAGACCAATCACGAAACAAACCTGTATTTTCTATGGATGAGATGGCTGTTCCACCAACATTTAACCGCTCCACCATCTCGAGTGCAATGCTTTTATCAATTGGAAGTCAAAAATTCTGGCCGACAACATGTGCACCTGCATCACCCTCTTGTGCATGATAAAGTCCGGCCGGCATCTAGACAATTTCGATCCCATTGACAAAAGCATATGCCTCATCAGAAGAACCACCTAATGAGGGAGAGAACGTTATGATCAGTGGCTGATTTTCTTCCACATTCAAGCAATACTCTTTAACAAGAGAGTCCAAGCCTGAAGCATCAGCCGTAAGGGAAGCCCTAAAGTTGCTAAGAAGGGTATATGGACCAGCTTTTACAGTAAAAAAGGCCTTAGACCGTTTAAAACCACCCCGGTATGAAGCTGGATAAGAATGTAGGCAGATAAACTTTTGACCGGGGGAGATTCGGAATGCATATATGAAAGGCCAACGGGAGAGCCGGGCCGACATATAAGGCACTGAATCAGGATAAAGTGGTGGGTTAGTGACTTTTGAGCTAATCAATTTTCCTTTGTTACTATGTAAAGGTGCGTGATTCGAATGGATATCTCCGGTCCATTGCCGGCCATCTACTGCAGTAGAGTTGCCGGAGAAGCCCCAGTTTACTGTGATGTTGTCAGTTGGGTGATAACGAACAGATGATTTGGTGGTGGCAACAGAAAAACGAATTTGATTGAGTAACTAGCAGAGAGGGATGGTAATATATTGACGAGACTGGACGTATACATTTGACATTCAATTTTATTTGGTCATAGTTGTGGGTCGCTATGTCACACTAATGACCATGTCTGAATACCACATTCTAGATACTATGGGATATGTTGCCATTGAATTGGTAGAATGTCCCCATTATGTAATGTAGTGGAGCACATTCTACCTATGATCACCATAGGATTGCAGTCGATAACTACACACAAAAAACAAATCAAAGAACACACCGACCAAAACCAAAACTTCAAATTAGTACTTTTGGCGCTAAAAAATGAGTGATCTTTGGTACTTTTAAGTGCTTTCGTAATCTTGCATAAATTTAAAATTTATATTCTTGTTTTTACTTATTTTGGTAAGGTTAATTAATTAAGAACACACCGATCAAAACCAAGGAATAATCACTACAAAATGTGCTAGAAAGAAAGCGCACATGCCTAAACACTACAAATTCAATCAACTTAAAAGAAAGTGCCAAAATTGTAAAACAAAAATTATAATTTTATTTTTTTGAATAATAGTAATAATCTTGAATGGCCAATAAAAGAGAAAAGTACTAGTTTTAATTTATTTTACATAAACTTATCTTTTCGCCATTTTTGCTCGCAAAATGCATGAAAGGGTTCAATCTTTTTTCGTCTTCAACCTCTAATAAATGTCAGGGTCAGGGCCGGCCCTGTTCTAGTTCAAACAATTATACTCATCTTTGATACTATTTGAGATAAGGAAATGTAGCTCTTCCGAGTTATAAAATTCGCAAAACAAACCTGTTGATTCTGATTTACAGTCTTGGGATCAGCTCTCTCTCTCTCTCCCCTCCAATCGTCTGTCACCGTGCTCTAGGGCTGCCATTTTTCCATCAATAAAATCTGAGTTGTCGAAAGTCGAAACCCAGATTCTATTTCCTCCTCCATCTTCGATCATGTCTTCCTTTGCCGGTCTGATTCCACGAAATTACAACATTATGTACATCAGTACATATGCGTGCAGAGCTGTGTTATACTATATGTTTTGCACAAGGATTCCAGAGAACTTATACTGTAAGCAATTTCAGAGTTGCAACAAATCAAAATCAAGAGCCCAAAATGGTGGAGCCGAAATACTAAAAAGAAGAACGCGACAAGGAAGTAAAAATATTTGCAACTTCCCTAAAATGTTTGCAATTGGGTTTCGGAAGGGTTCTGGCTCTTGAATCAGGTGGGTTTGGGGAGAAATTTTTCAGTCCCAGGTGGGCATGGGACACGTGGTGCCCGGCACCATCTCGGCCGTCCAATGAAGTTTTGGACGGTCCAGATCTGTTCGGCTGTTTTAAAGTGTGAAATGACTAAAATGTCCCTTGGCAGCCGAACAAATTTGGGCCATTCAAAACTTCATTGGACGGCCGAGATGGGGCACGGGCACCACGTGTCCCGTGCCCACCCGGCACTGAAAAATTTCTCGGGTTTGGGAGACTGTTTCCTGAGCTATCCTATGGAGACGTGAAAACTGCGACAGTAACAAGATCCAGTGATAATCCTTCACTCACCTCCATGCGCTGAGTGAAAACGTCAAGAGGGTGAAAATTGCGACGGTAACAAGATCCGGTGACAATACTTCACTCACCTCCGTGCTCAGAATGCTGGGTGTGACATCTGTGTTGAGCGAAATAAAAAATTATGACTTTTGCCCAAATATTTTAGAAAATAATCAATTTTTTCAAAAAAAAATGTCAAAAAAATTTGGCTTTTTAAGCTTAAAATTGGATATTTCCAAATATATTTGGGTATTTTTTCGATTTCTCTCGTCGACATGAATCAATAATCCACAAAAGTTTGAAGAAAAATTAACAGACACGAATTTTTTTGAGTAGTGTTTGCAACGGGGTCTAATGTTTGCAATTGAGTTTCGGATTCGGATGGGTTCTTGCTCTTGAATCAGGTGGGTTTGGGTGACGGTTTCCTGACCTCTCCAATGGAGACGGTGAAAATGTCAAGAGTGCATTTAGTGGTGATATTGCGGCGGTAACAAGATCCACAAACAGAATTGTTAAACTTGTCCTACATCGCTCATTTAAGCCACCTAAACTTAGTTAATAAAATCTAGAGGCTACTCCACCTATTGCCAATTGATTTTAGGTTAGAACCCTCCAAAAAATTTAACATGGCATCAAAGTTAGGTCTTGGGTGGCCTCACATCGTGTGGTCAAGTCTCCATCTCCCGAGTCAACTCATCAATTCATACCTCCACGTGCATCCAGGCTGCACGTGAGAGGTCTCCTGGTTTTCTCAATTCGTACCTCCACGTGGATTCGGGCTGCACGTGAGGGGGAGTGTTAGACTTGTCCCACATCGCTTATCTAAGCCACCTAAGCTTGGTTAATAAAATCTAGAGGCTACTTCACCTATTGCCAATTGGTTTTAGGTTGGAACCCTCCAAGAAATTTAACAAGCATGCTAGATACGACATCCGAGCTGAGCGGCTTTTATTTTATTACTCTATTATTTTTGTTTGAGTTGTTTTGTTTTATTTTTGTACTTTGTTCTTGATTTGTTTACACTAGTGATTAACTTATGCAGTAAATTTTTTTGGTTTTGTCTTTATTCAATTTTTTTTTTTTTGCGTTTGTTAGTTTTATGACAATTTTTTTATGTGATATAGGTTTGTCTTGACAAGAGGATCGAAAAAGTAAAAAATTATAACTTTAAATTTTTGGATTTTTTCCAAAATACTTGTGTAAAAGTCATAATTTTTTACTTTTTCGGTTCCTCTCGTTGAGACGAACGCATATCACATAAAAGTTTAGCGTAAAACTAACAAACGTAAAATAAATAAAATTGAATAAGGACAAAACCAAAAAGTTGTGATGTATAAGTTAATCACTAGCGAACGAGTAATTATTTATATATGAGATGATGTACTATTGAGTGACAACCTTCATAATAAAAGAAAAGTAAACACGAATCTACAGTTTTCAATTGGGTTTGAAGTAGGGTTGTTCAGCGGATGAACCGAACCGCCCAATCCCCTCAATCTGCCCAATCTGCCCCTAGCCAAACCAAACCGAGGCATGCTATGGACGTATACGGATCTAAAAATTCTAATTCTGACGGATCTGGATCAGTTGGGTTCCGGTTAATCTACCAATCTTCAATGTTTTTATTTGTCTTCCAAAGATTATGGATGATGTTGAGTAATAAACAAAGTTTCATAGGTAACAAAGTAATAAACATGTATTCTATGATATTTTTATATTTTATGTTAAAAATGTTAATAACCTTCCCTATTTTTATGGTACATTAGAATTTGAATCAAATTCATGTTCTAGTCCAACTCCAAGTTCGAGTGTTATTGACGTCTAATAGTTTATCTTTAAATTTTAGGGTGGATGAATGTAACTTAGTTTTAAGTAATGTTGGTTTAGACTTTTTTGAATTGGCGGCGGAGTTGAAGTTTTGAGGCTTTATTTTTCAATTTTTTGGTGAATATAAACAACTAAACCGAACCGAACAACACTATGGACAGTTGACGGATGGGAAAAACGACAATCCGTCGCAATCGGATCGGATTGGGAACTAGACCAATCCACATCAAACCAATCCGCGGGCAGCCCTTGTTTGAAGAATGGATAACGGGTCAAGTAAGTGGAGAGCAATCTTGTTCACCACACTGTCGGAGTCACGTAGTCATGTAGAGGGTGAGCAAAATTGTTATAGATTAAGAGTGGGCGGTGGACAACGTTCAATGGTGGCGGCCTTTCAATTGAACCACCGTCTTATTTAATCCCTATTGCCACCTACCTATTTCGATTCATGTGCATGTGTGTATGTACATGTAAATTGAAGTAGGTAGAGACAGGTGCAATACAAAGAGAGAGAAATGACAGTCTATGAGTCTAAAAATTTAGGAGGGCATTATTGTCTTAACAAATATTCACTGATGGAAAACTTAACGGTGCACATTAGTTCATGAAGTACAGGGAGTTATGCACTAATAAATGAGATGAGGGGTGTATTCCGCACCTCAAGCAAACCATAGGAGTGTAAATGAAGTTTCACCAACATTTTTCAAGAGATCACAAGGCATAGAGGAATGGGAGACTGTTTGACATAAGAAAATATCTTAAGACTTCCAACTGATCTCTCCGTGGGGGCGGTATATCAAAGCGTTTTCCTTGGCTTGCGCTGATACTTTCAAGTGTCTGCACAACTAGTTCCATTGATGGCCTTGTTCTGGGTTTACCTTGGAGACAACGTAGAGCAAGATGAGCTATTTGCAGGGCAGCTTTCATAGGATATCCCCCTTCCAATTTGGTGTCGATTACGGTTGCTAACTTTCTTCGATCAGCTAAGTAGGGCTTGACCCAGTCTACCAGATTATGTTGCAGAAGCGGACGATTCGTATCATATGCACGTAACCCCGTAAGCATCTCAAGCAATACAACACCAAAACTATACACATCGCCCTTCACGTGCACATGGCCTGTTGAGCGAGGATAATGTTAATATATATGGTAACACATCAATTCAGTGGGCTAAGTTCAAGTCATTTTTAAGGCGTGCATCAATTGGATGGGTGATTTGATAATTTCACGACAGCTTGATTAATAGCCTGAAGCTTGAAAAGGTTCAGCGATTACCTGTGGCAACATACTCTGGGGCAATGCAGGGTCCGTAGAATCTTGTTAATCTTGGTGGCACATACCCAAAAGGGCGCCAACTTTTTGGGGAATCCAAATCTAAATAGCTGAAGTCTGAGATCTTGGAATTGAACGACTGCCAAATGGAATTAAGTATGTCAGAGTAAGGCTGTAATTATATCATGCTATTCCTTCCTAAAATCATCTAAAATATGGAAAGCATTTTGTTACAAGTGCATTGGTTTTCTCATCAGCACAAGGTGGCTAGTAAACCACATTCTGAGCAGGAGTGGAGGGAGAGAAATGACTGGATTTTTATTTCAAGAAAAAAAAGACCGAATTCAATTTTAATATATTTTTTTTAGGCAAAAAAATTTTCATTCATCACAAGGATAAAAAAAGGAAATTCGTAAGAAAAGCATTGAGAGAGCCTCGAAAAGTGCACAATGCTCTCCTACTCTTGCTACTCGCAAATTCTAAACCTACCTCTCGCCTCTCCAAATTTTCTTTTTAAGCAAAAAACAATAAGGAAAAAACACATAGTTAGCAAAGAGCCAACTTCACAACCAAAAGCTTGAGCCACAACCAAGTACCAACCGAAAGATTGTCAGTTGTCACCCTATGCCTCTCCAATGTGGTTGTCACACCCAAACACCCCAGTGTCACCATACTGCTGCCTCGAAACAACCCCAAACGCCCCAAATCAGCCCAAAAGTAGCTCCTAAATCAGCCCAAATTAAACTGTCCCAAATCAATTTTGAGCCCTTCAATAGACTCACGCTCCTTTGATGTAGGATGTCCTGGAGGACTTTTGCGTCCATGTAGACAACAAAAACTAAGGGTTTCGTGAACAAAAATGCAGGAATCTAGGGCTGTTTTGTGGATGCCCCTATGCTGTGGACAGAAATATTGGAATAGTAAGTAGGATGATTTTATGCAGAAAACAAAGAAGAAAGATGAAGTGAAGTCTAGGAAGCATATCTAGAATCTAGGCATCACAACCAAGGCTAGAGTGCCATTGCACAACACAGAAAAGCTTGGAAGCTCAGCAAATTTCTCTAAATATTTAACTCTAGCTACTTATTCAGAAGCAATAACTAGGGTTATGTAGTAGTTATTCAGAGTCTTATTTGCTGTATGAATCTCTGTCCAAGCATTTCTTTTCCTATATTAAAGGTTTCATCTTTTTATCAGGTTTATTAATCAATGAAATACCGATAGAATAAAAAAACTGGTTTTATATAGGCATAGAAAAAAAAAAAAAAAACAAAAACCAAGAGTAGGACTTCAAAACAAGAAACTAATCACACAAAATATAGACTTCTGATCCCAAATTAATACCTGTGGGCAACATGCCCTCAAAAATTTCATTTTTCCAAAGCAGGGCCCGAGATCGAGGGTGCGCTAGCAGGACAAGCGCTCGAACTATAGAGTCGCCACTCGGATTTGAAGGTCCGACACCCAAGGAACCGTATTCGAAACGCCTTACACGCTATTTGATTTGAAAAGTGAAGGCACCAGTCCGTCATAACCATATCTGGGTTCAGGAGCTAGGTTACGAGAGAGGAAGTGTTTTAAGGCACCCCTCTCGCCCAATCTGAGATCGGTCCTTATTTAGTCATTTTGTGAAAATTGTGATTCTTCTCTTATTAATCGATTTTTTAAGCTAATTAGTGCGGGGGAACAATTTAAAGGGGATTTAAACGGTAACACTTTGCAGGATGTGATTGAAATAGCATGGATGAATGAATTGTTAAGCAATAAATGGCATAAAATCCAACACTGCCCTAAAAGATAAAAACAGTGCATTTACTTGGATTTTGACGTAAACAGGAGCTAGCTTGCATGCATGGATCTACGTGCATGCAAGTTGACCTGCGCGCGCCTAATCCACATACACGCATGTGAGTTGATCTCTCACAAAGAGATTTTATTTTATCTCCTTTCGGGCTCTGGAATGACCATTTCTCACCCAGGGGCAAACCAAATAGTTTAATATATACAGAAAATAAATAATAATTACAAGCAAAATGAATAATTATTGAAATACGACCCCTAAACAATTGGGGCATTTTAAACAGACGTCAAAAGCCTAGCTACCCATGTAAAACTAGTCACTGGAGATGAGTCGACCAGCGCACGCGTATAAGGGATAGGTGCACTCGATTTCCAATAATTGGCTTTGCATGTCTGGGCTTTGAGACATGATCTGAAGCTACCCAGGGGTATTCCAAAGCAACAAAAAAGCATGTTGAGCTAAACTAACAATTTTAACACATACTACAGTAAGTAAATTTTATCATGCATCAAGATGATTTATAACATAATAAAAAAATGTAAAATGACCAACACCCCTGTCCTCACGAGCATCAGTGTGCGCTTTCCATGACAGGCACGCGCATACGTCAATCCAACGTGCGCAGGTGTTAAGATCTCATGGATCTTGTAACCCTGCTAGCTTTAGGACCAAGATTGGTATGGATTACCAACCTTGGCTCTGCTAGCTCCCCTCAGGGATCAAAACAGTAAGCAAAAAAAGGAATTACACCTTTGCTTGACTATTTGAAAATAGTTTTAATAAGGAGATAGAAGTTTTAAAATGAGTGTATGGGAATGGGAAATATAGTAATGGAAGATACGTGCTTGAGTGCAAGAGAATTAGGGCTTGTGTTTGAAGGTTTGCATGAAAAATGTTAACCTTTTAGATTTTGTAACCCTATGAAATGGAAGACCAATGGGGGTATTTATGGGAGGAGAGTTGGTGGCAAACAAGGTGAGGAAACCAGCCAACAAGGCTAGTTTGGGTTAGTTGGTGGCTAAGGCCACCCCCAAAGGTGATGGGAGAGATTGAAAGGGGAGACACCCCGCCAAGTCTGCCAGAAGACTATTCAGGCGACGAAATCCGAGCACTATGGGTGTAATAGACCCCTGATCATCATAAAATCTGGCTGGCAAAAAGGTGAAAGGGACAGGTGTTAATCGGCGTATGCATGACCCAGACAGGAGCGCTCATATTCTACCTACCACCGCGCTGGTCAACAGTCAAAGTTTGACCTTTGACCAACACCTGGCAAGTTTACTGACGCGCGTGGAATCCAGAGGGAGGCACGCTGGTCATACCGGGGCTTAGGGTTTTGATTTAGGGTTTATGGGAATCAAAAGGCTTAAAAGGGGTTCCAAACACTCCAAGTTCAAACCTTTTCATCCTCAAGATTGCTTTTCGATCTAATTAATCATCGGGGAAACAAGTAACTGAAAACACAATAAATCAATTGGAAGACCCAGATTGGAGTGTCTATAGTAGTTCCTCTTTGACGGCACGTGGAGCACCATTGAACTGGTACAGGTAACGTCAAAGATTTCTAGACACCCATCGAGTCTGTCCAAGAGAAAATAAAAAATGCAGACATGTATATAAAAATATCGTGCACCAAGGGATTGAAGACGGGCGGGCTATCACAAGATTGTTTATCAGAGAGTCCGGACTCTGCTTGGGGAGAAATGAAATCCTAGAAGAGCGGATCAACATCTATCGTTGAAGGCGAACTCTCCTGTGGAATAAAGTGAATCAGACTGATAGATCGTCGTTGATTGTAATCGGACGGATGGATCGTCGTTGATTGTAATCGGACGGATAGACCGTCGTTGATTGTAATCGTAATCCCACAAGGATTAAAGTGAGTGCGGATGGACCATAGCTGGGAATATTGGGGTCTCGAATTGAATTTGTCAATTTGCATTGACCCAGAGCCTTTGAAATTCCATAACAAGAACCATTGGGCTATTGAAAAATCGATTGGGCTGGGCTAGCAGACGAATTGGGCTTGGGGCCGAAATACACATGAGCGCGTGGGTCCAGGATTTGTGCGCACGAATCTGTTGCTAGGGCTTGAGTCCAGATCAGGCCCAAACCCTGCCCACGTTTTTTTCCTTCCCTATACTTCCAAGGGACGTTTTAGAAACAGAAATACAGTCGGTTTCAAACTTTCAAAACCCTTCTCTCCCTCAAACTCCTCCTAAACACTTGATTGTCTTCCAAAACCAACCAAAATCACATTCATACAAACATCCATGGCAGACCACGGCAATGGTGATGGAGACAGAGATGTTATTGATCGTCCTCCGAACAAGGGAGACCTATGGAGTTTGAAATAGAGGAGAAACGACCGGTGGGGGTTGCCGCGAGCACTGGTGCAACAAATGCAGAGAGCGACGATGGTGATCAAAATCAAAAGGCAAGAGGTGGAAAACGGAGCACATTGGCATGCGTCGGGGGAGCCAAGGCCAGTGGGGCCTATTTTTGAACCGTTGGGTCTAGGCATGGCCATGGGAGACCCGGTGGAGATCGGCGGTGGCCTTGAGGGCGTCGGAGGTAGTGGCTCCGGAGGTGTTGGCATCGGGCCAAGTCGGTCTCCGCCGAGGGTTTCGGCGAGGGGTAAGGGTGTAGTGGTCGAGACCGAGGAGACCATGGGTCAGTCGAGTTTCAACCGATCAAGGAATCTTCGAGGCACGAAACCATTTCAAAAAGTGACTTTGCGGAGTTCGTGGATGACATGACACTCGCGCAGTTGATGCGAGAAAATCCAGCCGTTGTTGCGGCTACCAAGAAGGAGAGACAGAAGGGCATTGCATTGGCTCAGAAGGAGGAGCACTTGAGGAATGAAGCCAAGAGGGCCCGGGTTGAGGGTGTGAATGCCCTAAGAGAGATGGAGGCTGCTGAGAGAGCCCGAGCTGAGGCGGAGTTACCTAGGCGTACAGCAATGGCGGTGGCAAAGGGCTTGGACCGTGCACCATTTTCTGCGATAGCGTACGTGCCTCCCACACCACATTTGTTTGTGCCGTCAGGTTTTGTAGCCTACAGGCCATGGCGATCGGACTATGAAGCAGAGCTTGTTTTGCGGGACCTTGAGACCCAAATCTCGAGGACTTGGACAGAGGTATACCCTAAAAATCCTTTCTTTAGTTCAATTTAGCTTGAATCTACTTGACTTGATTTGAGTAGACTACGATAATCCTTGACTATGTGGCATGCATGCATGACTTGAACCAACCATCTATCATTAGGCCGAATTGATTTCCCAGAGCTTGAAAATGAATGCTTGTATACTGACATATCATCCCTATTACTTTTTTTTTTGCTTGAATCAAGGGAGAGAGAGAGAGAGAGAGAGAGAGAGAGAGAGAGACAAAGGGATATTCACGGCCACGAAGGAGCGAATGGCTCATTGGCATTGTACGAGAGGTTGCCAGAGAGAGTGAAGCAGTTGGTGGACGAGGTCGGATTCGGGCAGTTCATACGGATCCTGACGCCAGCCAGGGATGACCATGTCGTCCTAGTTGCACTCACAGAAAGGTGAAGGGATACCAGAAATACCTTCCACTTACCACCTGGGGAGATGATGGTGACACCGACAAGATTTTGCGGCAATCACCGTGCTAAGAAATGGAGGGGAGCCTATCCCGTTTGTTACAGGCATAAATGGAAACGAGGAAGCCCTGAGGTGGTTTTTGGGAGAGGTGCCTCACT
Source organism: Rhododendron simsii (assembly GCA_014282245.1). NCBI lineage: Eukaryota > Viridiplantae > Streptophyta > Magnoliopsida > Ericales > Ericaceae > Rhododendron > Rhododendron simsii. The sequence continues at coordinate 6,215,638 of CM024962.1, forward strand.
TGGACCAGGAGATGGTGAAATACGAACAATTCAAGAAGTACTTAAAGAAGAAGGTGACCACTGAGCAGGAGGCGAAGCAAATGGCCAGAGCATATCTATTATACTTGGTTGGTGCCTCTTTGTATCCGAGCAGGTGTAGCAGAGTGCAATTATCATACTTGCCAGCTTTGAGGGATTTGAGGACAACTTCATTCTTCGATTGGGGAGGAGCAGCACGTAACGCGGTAACCGGGTGCTGGAGGATCTGGGAGGTATGGTTTCAATACAGCAAAATACAATTTCAAATTATACTTATTCTATTGCATAGCCTGCTTGAACTTATAATTGCATAGCTGTATCTTCTGACTGATGCATTTGTTGTTTGAAAAACCATGACGCTTTGGACCTACGGAGTCCTAAACATGTGTTGTGCTCAAACCAAATGTCAAGATTTGAAAGTTCTCCCGCGCACACACGTTTGGAGTAAGAACGACATGGGGGAGAAGAAAGGGAGAGGCGACCTCAATGGCTTCCGTATTTACTTGGATGAGGTCCGCGCTTCACAGGTACGATTCAAAACCCTGATAGTTAATCACGCATCCTTATGCCACTTTAATGCTGTCGCTGATCAATTGTTTGTATTGCTTGCCTTATTCACAGGTTGAGTGGAATCCATGGAGAGGGATAGAGCCATTGCCGGAGTACTTGGCCAGGGATAGGGTTGTTACAGCGAGCCGAGTGTTGTTGGAGTCGACCTTTGGTTGGCAGTGGTACTTAGGCGACCGTGTGACACGGCAGTCACTTGGCTTGGCTTAGTTCCAGGTGCTAGGGCCACTTCCACCCCATGCTTCACACACTGGAGAGTACACACTAGCTAAGCTGAAGGAGTTCATGAGGCTTGATACTGACTTGGCGCGCTATTTGCAACCTGAGTGTGACTACGCCACATATCAGAGAGAGCACTAGGCGGGGCCACTAGGAGTTCGGGCTTTCAAAGAGGTCCGGGGTCAGGCTCAAGGAGCTGCTGAGGAGAGGAGGGCAACCATAGAGAGGCAGAGAGAAGGTGAGGGTCGCGTCAGGCGGGGTCTTAATGGTCCAGTGGCAAGTGGGCCACCCGAGATGCCATGGAAGGTAGCGGTTGTGGATGCGCAGGGCAATCCAGCGGAAATACACCTGGTACCTGCCAGAATGGAGCCAGCACCAGTGACTGTCCCGTTAAGACTTAGCTTTCATTCTTGCATTACGATAAACATGAATTACCGTTGAACTGTCTGATAATCCCAAACTGTATGCAGGTGCCAACTGAGTGGGTGAACAAGGCTTTTCACCGCATGCTTGCGATGGAGAAAGTGATCAGAAGAGCGGCGAGCGGCATGCCACTAAAGTTGCACTATCCAACACCAACTCTACCACCAGTTCAACCAGCAGTTGTTTAGAGGTCTCAGGTATACAAAACGATACACTCTTGCCTTCGATACTTGTGATATGCACCTGCTTTCGATACATATATGCTTTGATGGATTTTGATTTGATAGATTGTACCTGCTTTCAAATGTTTGATATAACAATATGCATAATGTATACTAATGCTTAAACGAATTTACAATGTAGGCACAGGGAAGGGCGGCTCCTAGAAGGAAAATTGCCAGAGATCCTCCACAAAAGAAGATGACAGTAAGGACTCCTACACCTCTGTCCACTACTCGGCGACAAACATGCAGTGCACAACAGGCAGCTGGAGACCTGCAGGTAGCTCGGGAGGCCGTGGCCCGCCCGAAGGAGCGGTACCAACTAAAGATGTGCGAGAAGCCATCCCAGCAAGAGCTGACCAAGAAGAGGAAAAGGATAGAACCTGAGCCTTCTGAGAAAGAGGAAGAAGAAGAAGAGGAAGGAGAGGAAGAGAGAGAGGAGGATGAGGAGCGCTTGTCCACCAGCAGTGGCTCTGATGACACCGCCAACGATCCCGGATACAAGAGGGATCCAAGGGAGGAGGAAGATGACGACAAGGATGACAACGGCGATGACGTCGACTTGTTGATGTGAGGGCTACCACTGAGCCTCATTTACGTTACTGCATTTTGATTTTTTGCTTTTGGGCCTGTGTGATCACGTAGATAGTTTTTTATGGCTGTCCAGTGTGCCCTAGATGACATTGGTTAGCAGCGGGCTTGCATGCCCCTTTTGACTTGCGGGCGGATGTGCCCAAATAGACTTGATGTTTTTGATTGGCCGAAGTGCCACTTTTGACTTGATATTCCACAATTGCAGATATGGATTATAGATTAGTAGTTATAAAATTTACATTTTCTTGTTTATTGATTCTCATAATGAAAAAGAGAAAACATAAACTAACTGCTAATACCAAAACTTGCATTGACAACACCAACTGAGTCGATATACAGACACACGCGTATGTACAAGTGTGACTAGCTCGAAAAAGAATGAAAAACGTGTCCCAGGACATGACAAAGACACTTGGATATGTGGAAAATAATGAAATTTTAGGCATTAATGAGCCAAAACTCAAAACAATCTAATTTAGATGAAACTGACACTTCTGAAAGGTCGAACATGCACGTAATAACCTGCACAAATTGACAGAACCGAGAAAAGCATCCTGATATGAGAAAAAGACCCAAAAAAACTAAAAATATCGCAAAAATAGACACAATACACAAAAGATGACTCAAATATGTCCCGGACTGAAATTGACACCCCCGCACAGTCACATTGGGTCCACATGACCTGTACGGCATGAGAGAACTTGGCGAAAACCCTTAGAACAAATTTTGACCTCCCGAAACCTCGTTTTGAACTTGAAATGGGCCGTTGAGGGTCCAAAATCTTCGTTGAGCCCAATATTTCGAATCTGATGCTTGAATACAGTCACATATGCCTATTGAGACTGGCTGGAGCCAACAAAAGTGCAAAAAGACCTCTGGAACCCAAAATGACCAAATTGAGGAAGTAGCTGCTGAAATATGTTTGCTGGTTTACTGCAGACGCGCGTGTTAGACTGGTACGGGCGTGTGTTGGAAAGTGCTTATGCGCGTAGAACCATAACCAACATGCACATGACAGGCCCTGCTTAGGTGCCTTTGTTTGACCAGACCAAGCCTTTTTAAGGCATAACAAGCCTTGTCATCCTTCCAATCATCCTGCAGATAGTTTTGGAGCTGTAGGAGGGGGTAGCCTTGCATGCAAGGTGGTAGGACACCTATGCATTGAGCTTATCTCCCAGCATGAGAAACGAAGCTGATATTTTGAAGGTCTTGCCTATAAAAGAAGGGTGCTTGATCCATTGAGAACACACCATTCCGTCCAAACACAAAAATCCTGTTATCACCGAGAATGGAAAGCCCACTACCAGCCCTGGTTGATACTTCGTTATCGAGATTCAAAATCATTGACCGATTGAACTCCCGATCACGAGGTCTGGCCTCAAACTGAGACCTTCAATATGTGGGGCCACACCCTGAACTCCTCAGAACTGCACTTACATAATAGGATCCTACCATGCACGTTTTCTGGTTTTACAACAACGAGCTATGTCCAATTGTCGAGGAATTCCAAGCGTACCTCCATGGTTTTGCAAACTCCTATGTACTTGCTGTTCCCCCACTCCAAAAGGATATGCATCATCTGCTACGGCTGACACTCAACATTTTTGAAGAACTGACAGCAACCATAATCCATGACAGCGAACTCGACATTGCACAGCTTATCGAACTGTATGGCCCAGAGGGAATCTTGGAGAATCATGTCGAGCAAGCTCATACATGATTCGCTATTTCGCTCTGTGCATTGGCGGCCTATATACTGGTTCTTGCCAACGGAAAAGTCAGCCCTAGCCTAGTGAGCATCGTTTCACAGCTGGGGGCACACAAAAATATATTTCCCATAGTCTTGGCAGAAACCATGATGGGCTTGGACCTGTTCAAAAGTGGCCAAACAAATACATTCAATGGAAGCCCATGCTTGCTCCAGGTAGGTTCTCACTCAGCTCACCTTTTTCTGGTTTTCACACTTTCTTTTTTACCTCGACACTCAAGTAAGGTTCGCACAGGATCGTCGCTTGTCTTTTCACTCAGGCTTTATTTGGCTACTTACTTGTTTTATCACTCATGCAGATATGGCTTTCAGACAAAGTTGGCCTGCTCGAAGCACCTTAGATGGGTTGGAACCACTTTCCTAGGTGTTTGCTTGAGACATCGATGCTATATCCCGAACTGATAAGAAAAGAATGGTATGCCTTTCTTCATGACATGGAGTCAGAAGACATCGTCTGGAGGTGCCCTTGGCTAAACCTACCTACAATGGCCGTTAATTTCGCAAGCTTTGAAAGAAGGGCAAAGTACGGATTACCTCCCTGAGGTTTACCCGTTTGGCAGATGACCTCCCTAAGCTTTACTAATGACCACATCGCCCACATATGGTTTTGAATATGTTGCACTTGACCTCCCTACCGTTAAAAACTCCGTCTAAGTTAACAAAGAGTGGATCCCACACGCATATTTTAAGACTAAAAGTTAAAAACAAAATTAAAATTGTATACGAAAAGACTACAATGCCCATCTTCTTCTTCCCCCAAACCTCTCTCTCCACAATCGGAAAACCCCTTCCTCTTCACCTCCACCACCATCCCAACCGGAATCCACAACCATAAATTAGAATGTGAATCATACCAAATCCGACCGGAATCATGAACACCCCAGCAGCTCCAAAAAAATAAAATTTGTATTTTAGCTATAACGAGCAAACCAATGGTTTTAACAAATTTCTTTGCACTAGAAACACGAACTTCATAACCAAAACACTCGCACATTAACATCAGACAAAGTTGTGCATTTTTCAATTGCATTTAGATTTTTATCAGAAACCTAGAAAAATGTTGCATTTAGATTTTATCAGAAACCCAGTACAAGGAGTACAGAGTTTTTCCCATTTCTCTAATTATGTAATTTGAGCCGAATTTGGTGGTTCCCCATTATCATCAAGAACCCAATACGCAAAAAACAACAAAAAAAAGATAGTTTTTTTTTGGTTCTAAGAATTCACAAATTCACAGAGAGAGACCATGATTTCGCGGACGGCGGTGGGGGAGACGCCATCGCCACCCTTGGACTGCTTGAACTTCTTGATGGCAATGGACTTGCTCCGATTGGACTCGATCTAGAAAACGAACGGACAGAGAGAGAGAGAGAGAGAGAGAGAGAGAGAGAGAGATTGGTCTAGCAGATCCAGATTTCAGCGCAGAGCTCAAGCATCGATACAAAGCATGGCTACGGAAAGAAATTGCAAAGAGGCAAAACATAGATTGACTCTCAACAAAACTCCACTAATCTAGACTAAACTGTTAGCCTGCTAGAGCCTCTAGCATTTTATTATGTTTTTATGCTTAACTGTTTTTAAGACTTTGCTCAGCTGTGTAATAGAAGTAGTAGTTTGCAATAAAATTGAAAGATGAAGGGTTTCTCCCTTTTAATTCAAATGATGAACTCCACATTGCTTCGACCACTGAGATGGATTCAAAAACGGTAAACCATGGATCAAGTTGATTGATTGTGACCGAATCTCATGGAGAGATTCCCTACATATCCCTTTTCAAGGAATCAGGTCGCACGTAGTTCAGGCATAGGTTCTCTCGTGTATTTTACCTCTCTTTTTATGCTCTAACTTTTACCTAATACCGCCCTTTCAGGTTTTCAGTCTAGCGAGCTTTTGATTATTGCCTATTTATTTTTGCCTAGATCGCTTCCTCATGTTTTCAGTCTAGTAGGCTTGCTCTAAATTTTGCTTGAAACCGCCCACCCTTGTGGTTTTTGGTCCAACGAGCTTCTCTCAAGGATAGTAACGTTTAAGTTGATCTAGGTTAACTAAAGTGGTGAATTCATTGCCATCGAGGTCTATGAGCTGAGCTGCTCCCCTAGAAAAGATGGTCTTGATAATGTAAGGCCCTGAACGCTTCGGACAGAACTTACCACGAGGATCGAAAATAGGAGCCCGAATTTCCTTCATAACCATGTCCGCTTCGACCAAGTCTCGAGACTTCACCTTCTTGTTGAACGCCCGGACAATCCTTCGCTGATACCCCTGAACATGATACAAGGCACGGAGCCTCTTCTCATCAAAGAGCATGAGTCCAACAAACCTCCTGCTGAGCCACTATGTTTTCGTGAGTCCACATTCTGCCACGACCCTCAATGACTGTACCTCAAGCTCTATGGAGAGTACCGCTTCCATCCCTTAAACTAGGGAGAAAGGAGTTGCCCCTGTCGATGTTCGGATTGATGTTTGATACCCCCAATGTGCTAGAGGTAGTTGTTTATGCCAGTCCCTGGCAGACTCTACAGACTTCTTGATGTTCGTCTCGACATTCTTGTTTGCAGCTTCGACTGCTCCATTTGTTTGTGGACGATAGACTATTGAATGATGGATCTGAATCTTGAATTTCTCGAAGAGTTCCAAAACCCTGCCTTTGAAATGAGTCCCATTATCTGACACAAATGCCTGTGGGATACTGTAACAATAGATGATGTTCTTTCTGATAAAATGAACGACTTGAACCGTAGTCAGAGTTTTGTAAGATTCAGCTTCCACCCACTTGGTGAAGTAATCTATCGCTACTAAAATGAACCGGTGCCCGTTTGAAGCAGACGGTCTGATCATGCCGATGAGGTCCCTCTATTCAATCAGGATCAGGCACAGCTTGACACCGGGAGGAAGTTCAACCATGGAAGCTAAGGTTGCAAAGCATCGACAAATTGGTTCTTCAACCGAGGAATAAGGGTGAAGGTCACTTTATTGAAACGAGGGATAAGTTCTTCCAAATCCTGATGATAAGGCTTCAGCTTCTCCTCAGGACCTTCTAGTCCCCATTGGCCTGAGAAACTACCAGATTGGAATCCACCTCAAGCTTTTCGACACCTAGTGTAAGAGCGGCTTCCATGCCAACAATGCAGGCTTCATACTCAGCTTGGTTATTTGTGACATCGAAATTGAGCTTGAACACAAGCGGAATATAAGAGCCATCAAGTGTAACTAGCAATACCCCAATCCCAAATCCTTTTTGGTTGGCTGCACCATCAAAGTAGAGCGTCCACATGTCTTCAATGACCATCAATACCTCCTCATCCGGAAATACAAAGTCAAAGTCCTCTGGTCCATTAACAGGGTGATCAGCGAGAAACTCTGCAACCGCATGCCCTTTGACTAATTTCCTTGTGGCATACTCAAGATCAAACTCCCCCAGCAAAAGCAACCAGTGTGCCAACTTACTGGTGAGTGCACGTTTTCTCAAATAGATCATTGAAAGGATCCATTTGAGAAATCAGCTTCACAGGGTAAGCCAACATGTAATGCCTCAGCATTTTGGAAGCCCATACGAGAGCCCAACATGTCTTTTCCAAAGGGGTGTAGCGCTTTTCACATCTGATCATTTTCTTGCTCAGATAATAAATGGTCTTCTAAACTCCTTTGTCCCCTTATTGAGCTAGAAAACATCCCATGGAAGACGGGGTTACAAACAGATAGACAATCAAAGGCTTTCCTAGTATCGGTGGCATTAAAACCGAAGGGTTCTGCAAGTACTTCTGAATAGAAAGAAAAGCAGTCTGACACTTATCTGTCCATGTGAATGGGACATCCTTCTTGAGTAGATGAAACATCGGCTCGTAAGTTAAAGTCAACTTGGCGATGAATCTGATGATGAACTGTACCTTCCCCAAAAAGCTTCGCACTCCCTTTTCAGACTCTGGTGAGTTCATCTCGAGAACTACCTTGATTTTTGACGGGTCAACCTCTATTCCTCTAGAAGTGATCATAAAGCCAAGTATCTTGTCCGCCGTGACCCCAAATGTACATTTCTGCGGGTTGAGACGCATCCGATACTTACGGAGCCATTCGAAGAACTTCTTAAGCACAGGAATGTGGCCTTCTCAAGTTTTTGACTTGGCAATCATGTCATCCATGTAGACTTCAACTTCATTGCGGATCATATCATGCAAGATGCTTGTGGCTGCCCGCTGATAAGTAGGACCGGCAATTTTCACCCCAAACGGCATGACCAAATAACAGTAAGTCCCCCACTCGGTGATGAAAGTCATTTCTCATGGTCCTCAAGTGCCATAAAAATCTGATTATGACCCGAGAATCCATCCATGAACGAGAGCATAGCATGCTCTGCCGTATTATCCACAAGCACATCAATGTGAGGCAAGGGAAAATCATCTTTGGGGCTTGCTTTGTTCAATCCTTGAAATCGACACAAACTCGGATCTGTCCATTTTTTTTTGGGAACAGGCACGATGTTGGCCACCCAAGTGGGGTACTGGGAAACCATGAGAAAACCAGCGTCAATCTGTTTGGTGACCTCATCCTTGATCTTTTGCACCCAATCTGGCCTCATTCACCTCAACTTCTGTTTCACAGGTTTAGCATTTGGCAGCAAATGGATTCAATGCTCCACTATCTCGGGGTTGATGCCAGGCATGTCTTGATGAGACCAAGCGAAGATGTCACTGAATTTCGTGAGGAACTCTTTAAAATCACGATGCTCCTCTGGTGATAAAGTGGAGCCCACTTGAACCATTCGAGGATCGCCCTCATCTTTCAAGCTAATAGAAACTACTTCTTCTTTTAATGGCTGAGCATGCCTTTCATCTTCCCTCTCGATGAGGGCACAGATTTCCTTGGAAATATCCCCATCAAAATATATTCTTTCATCGTCGGGGTCAAACATAGTCTATATATAAATTAGTGAAGTAGTCAGAAACAGACTTTTTCATTTCATAAGACCCTTCAGGGTCGCCAAGTACAATAGAATCAAACTCGAAGTAAAAGCTATGACGTGGAGGGCCAAGAGGCACAATCTCCAACTTAGAGCTAGAACTAGACTCAGACGACTCAATAGACTATGTGTTAGACTCAGACTCAGATGTGTCATCAATTCAAGTAAGGCGCGGTTTGAAAATGCAATTTTTAATACCACCGTTGGCTTGCACGATAAGAGAGGTAAGATCCTCAAGGGCGTCGGGCCCGACCATGAGCAGTTCGGCCTCTTCAGCTTCTTCGACAAAACCCACTTGGGGGTACTCCTTGAACAGCAGCTCCAAACTCCCTTGATCAAAAGATCCCAGCCAGTCAGTCTTCACCTTAACGTGGCCAAACTTCCTCTTGAATTCTGCCTTTGCCGGCTTTAGATCACTGTCCGACCAGGTGTCAGCAGCAAAAACCTCAAAACCCGGTAGAAGCTCCCCAGTTTTTGGATCCACAAATGGTTCGGCCTGTCCTGTGTAAGCAATATTAGCTGCTCTACGCACGAAGGAACTATCTAGGTTACCATAAAGGGTTTGAGGTTTTCCTGTACTTTTCCTCTTTTTAACATTCTTGGTAGAGGCGACATACCCTAAACCGAAAGTGCCATCGTTAAAAGGAAAAGTAGGGAACTCAAGCCATGCATATATGACATTCTCCTCATTATGTCCAAAGCAGCAGAGCTTATAATGAAATCACCGTTGACATTGATGGCGAGCACTAAGCCAGATGTGTCGAAAGAGAAACCTATCAAGTCGACATCCTCTTCGCCGTGGTTGATCTCCAAAATAGGAGAACTATCCTCTTTGTGTGGACAAATGCCAGAGTCCTTGTAGATAGTAAGTGTGCCGTTTGGAAGTCCCATCATAACTTTTTGATCAAGAGTTGAAGGTACTGCCATGATGTCTGATCGATGGAGCCAAGGCCTGCCCAGCAACAGGTTGAAAGTAGTTGGGATGTCAACGACATGAAACTAAACTTTCATCTCAAAACCCTCATCATCGAGTTTGAGAAACAGAGTCCCCTCGACGACACGACAAGTGCTATCGTGTGCCTTGATAGCCAGGTTTGAAGGCACGAGATCCTTCTTAGTAAGTCCCAAGCGATAAGCTGCCCTAAGAAGGCAGACGATGATTGCAGAACCATTGTTCATAAGAACAGTGGGAACCCAAAGGCCTTGGCATTTGACAGTGATATGTAGGGGGCTGTTGTGATTAAAACCTTCGACTGGTAAGTCCTTGTCAGTGAAGACAACCGTATGCTTTGAGGTAGGAGGTAAGATAATGGAAATCATGGCTTCGGAGTGATATCAGCAAGTACTTCTAGGCAAGAGAGAGCATGGCATAGTCGCTGGCGGTGTTCATGAGAGGAGAATATCAGACCCCAAATCGATGAAAGAGCGGGAATTCGCTCGAGCTGCTTCTGAATTAGATATGCGTTCGGAGGTAAGATAAGGGAAATCATGGCTTCGGAGTGATATCAGCAAGTACTTCCAGGCAAAGGAGAGCATGGCATAGTCGCTGGCGGTGTTCACGAGAGGAGCATATCAGACCCCAAATCGATAAAAGAGCGAAAATCCGCTCGAGCTACTTCTGAATTAGATCTGCGTCCGAAGGACCAGTTGATGCCTCAAGCGGGATATTCTTTGGGAAAACAGTAGGCTCATTTCTTTGGTTAGAAGGGTTGGACGAGCTTCCAGCCTGCAGATTAGCAGGTCCACTCCTTGTAACATTATGAACATTCCCGGAGATAGGCACCACTTGAGGGTCTTCATACACATCCCAAAGATCAGCAAGAACTTGCCTTAGTTTGCGCTTCCCTTTATCAATGATTGGAGCTGCTTCAGGCACTTCCCCATCCAAACCCAAATCGCTGGCCAAGTCTTGCATTAGGAGCGAGTCCCAAAAGCTAAGGTCCTTTATTGTCGCCACCTCTACAACAGGCTCTAGATTTGCAAAAATAGGGACATCCCAAAGTCCATTGTCCAACAGAGAACGATTAAAGGCCCAAACCTCGGTCCCAACTGTGACGTTGACTATCTCGTCAACTCCCCAAAGATTGGTAGGCTGAACCAAATTTGTAACCATGATACTACAATTCCTATCCTCGCGGTAAGGAGGAAGAGGGCACGAGAATTCCCCATCGGTAATGTAGGAACAAGGGTTATGCTCATCATCGCACACCGAGTTGAGAATTGAGTTGAAAGTGGAAATGGAATCCCCCAGATCATGAGGATATTTTTTACCTAGGTTTTCCTCAGTATAATACACCAGATAGTCCTGCGCATAATAGCCTTAAAGGAGATCAGGATTCAAATCCATTGCAACTTGCCAAGCTGGCTCAGGATCCCAATAAAACTCCTCTTTGGAGGCTATAGGCTCAGGTTGCAAGAAGAGCATGTATAAAAAGATACCATCCAAAGGATCAAGCATTGCCTCGTTATAACCGGCCATCCATTCATCATACCAGGCGTGATCGAACGGAACATACTCAGGTTGCTGTGGAAAACCATCTAGCTCGAGTTCACACCACTCATTGATTATGGGAGTGGCATAATCATCATTGTCGGCTATTGCCCAACCCACAGCTTGCATGTCAACTTTTGGTGCTGGTAAAGCAGCCATCGCAGACCTAAATCGGCTCATCAGACTTGAAGAAGGGTTAGGATTAGTCACATTGAAGTATGGGTTGTGACTAGTGGAGGCATTGTTGAGCTTCACAGAGAGAATAGGATCATGGTAGAGATCACTGACGGATGCACAGAACACACCCTCTGCAAACGCTCTAAAGAAGTTGTATTAGGATTGGAAGATTGTCCTTCTTCCAGGTGGATGTGCAAGACCTCGTTTTCGAGTTCGAAAGGGATGGACACAACTAGCTTGGGTTGGTTTACTGAGGTTATATGGTCGGTGGGGTTGAATATAGCAGAGTTGGGGCTGATATGAGTGGAGCTGAGAGATATTTGGCTGATATGTGGGACAGCTTTGTAGTTGGGCATGGAGTTGGAAATGATGTTGGATTTTTGAGGTGGTGGAGGGGGAGCTTTGAGTGTGCCCTCATCAATGAGATCTTGAATCGCATGACGGAGGCTATAACAAGAGTCAGTGAGATGGCCAGCCCCATGATGGTAGGTGTAGTATAGGTTAGGTTTTAAAATAGCTGGAGGATTTTTGGGTAGTGGAGTTGGATTGAGGGGCTTCAGGTGCCCTGATTTGATCAACTTCTCTATAATAGAGAACAGTGGTGCCTTGAAAATGGAGAAACTGCGGGGTTGGGTACGAGGTTGGTTATTCTGCAGCTTTTGCACCTGGTTGACATCTGCAATGTGGTTAGCAGCATTAGACGATGAGGCATTGGCGCCGGTTGATGCTGCATTGGCGTAATTATTACCACCAAAGAGTGCATTGGTATTCTTAGAGTAAGCCCGAGGCTTTGATTTTGGAGGGTTAGACGACTCTCCCCTTGGCAGAATCCCACTTTGCAGCACATCTTCGATAGCCAGGCCAGATTTGAAGAAGGTCTCAAAGTTGGCGGAGGCTTGAACAGTCACCAGGTACTTGGCAAAATTGGGTTGAAGATTATGGGAGATGATGCGAAGCTGATCTCTCTCGCTCAAGCGCTCAGTCATTAGAGTAGTTTTGGCTCTCCACCTTTTAATGAAATCCGCAAAGGACTCTTTAGCTTCCATCTTCGTGGATTCTATCTATCGGGTGGTCATTTTGAGCTGGGAATTGTAATTGTACTGCGAAATAAACGCAGCCCCAATGTCTTCCCAAGTCCTTCTTTCGGACATGTCGAGCGACAAAAACCAACGGAAGGCGGGCCCAGAAAGAGTTTGAGGGAAGAGCTGAGACATAGCCTCACTTTCTACACCCAGTAGTTTCATGGCAGCATGGTAGCCGAATAGATGAGTCCTGAGGTCTCTACTTCCGTCGAACTTAACCAAATCAGGCATCTTGAATCGATTAGGAAGCTAGCATTAGGATACAAACAGAGACGATCCAAGTCAATTCCCCATGCACTAATCTTCTCGGATTTTGTGATGGCCTCTTCCAGTTTAGCCATCTTGGCCATAAGAGCAGCTATGTTAGGGTTTTGCATAGGCCGAACAACAGTAGGGTTTGGATTTGGAGCATGCACACAAGCCTCTCTAAGGATAGGCTGAACGATGAGACGGCCCACATGATTTGGATCCTCGACGAAGACGGGGTTGGCATGAACACCCTCATCATCCTCATCCTCTTCTTCAGGAGCTGGTGGAAGACGAGTGTTGATGAGATCATTCAGACGAGTGATGTTAGCATCTGTCTGAGTGGCCTTTTGTTGCATACTAGTAATATTGTTCTGGAGGTCTGTGAGCATGGTTTCTAGGTTGAATGGTTGATCTGCCATTGCACGTTTTTCAGGTGAGCCTGATGAAGAAGTTGAAGATGAGGATGGGGAAGCTTGCGGAGTCGCTTCTTGCAAGATTGATGGAGAAACCGACTGTAGGGCGGCTAAAAGTGAACTCGGAGAAGCTTCCGTTGTGATTGACTGGGATTCGAGCCCGACAAGCCTCTGAATTGGATTCTGATGCAGACGTTCCCAAGTGGATTTGCCTTTCTTCTTCAGTGCTTAATTTCCTTGATGATGCAATGGTTCAGAACTTTGCTTGCAGTAAAGTAAGAAAAGGCTCAATAGATGTTTTGCAACAATTTATTCTAAATAAAAGAATAAAGTGCGAATTCAATCAACGTCGTCGGTGTCGCCCTAGACTTTAAAACTAGAAGACGAGTCTGTCTCAAAATGTTCAGAGACTGCCAAGATCCTCGAAAATCTTTTCGATAATGTATCCTTGTTGGATCGAACAAAACAAGAGGATGTCAAAAATTGCCTAAGCCTTTAACTACCTTGCTATCGAAGTTTCAACTTTGAAGTTGGAATAACTCGGTGTAGTTGACGTGATACTAGAACCAAAATGACGTGAGCGGCTTAGCGTTGTTAGCTTAAATGGTGTACGTGCTTCGCACGATAACCAAAATGGTATGAGTATTACAGCATTCTCTCCGTTGTTCCTTGTTTTCTGTTTGAAACCTTAATCAGGGTAGACAAATGTTTAGAAAAGATTTGATTTCCTAAAGTCTCACTGATCTAAGGACTCTGAAAATTAATAACGTGCACCATAAAGATGCACGACTCTTCATTGGGCCATGACAGACTCAAAAAAATGAGAACCTAGAAACCACTCTAAACATGCCCCTACGCTAGACGGAATGTATGTACAGTGCATGCGATAGGAAAAGCGGTAATACATAGACAATATATGGGAGTTAGATGCAAGTACACCTTACCCTGTAGGCACCTGTCTTAGTTTGGAGAGTGCTAAAGCTTTGTATATGCAAAAGTCGGTTTTGGCTCGTAACAGGTTCCTCGGACTAAAGCCAAGATATACCTCTCGCTGCCCGCGTAACCGCAGAGCAACAGTCAAACAGTAGAATGACTTATCATCATCGAAGGTTGTTAGGCATTCAAGGTCCTCGGGCTTCGGTAAACCATGCCGGATTGCCAAAACGCTCCAACGAGGCTATCCCACATTGATACAAATGAGAAATGCTAGAAATTGATTAAGAAGAAAAGGAATCACAATGTCACAAAATGCCTTTTAAAATTTGGCTCACTTTATTTAGTCCATTTTTAGAGAAAACTACACAAATGAACAATTGAAAAAGTCCCAGATCAGATTGGCCGGACACGGGGTCCTGTTAACTCACCAGTCCAACCTTTAGCAGCGTGAATCTCACCGTTTTGACAGACTTTTAAAGAATTGTTCACAAGCGTATTAAACTCTAAGTGTGGATTAATATCGGTTCGATATTCCCCAGCGGAGTCGCCACTGTGGGCAGCATGCCCTCGGAAAATTCCATTTTCCCAAAGCCGGGCCCGAGATTGAGGGAGCGCTAGCAAGACGAGCGCTCGAAATATAGAGTCGCTACTCGGGTCTGAAGGTCCGACACTCAAGGAACCGTATTCGAAACACCTTACACACTATTTGATTGAAAAGGTGAAGGCACCAGTCCGCCATAACCATATTTGGGTTCCGGAGCCAGGTTACAAGAGAGGAAAGGTTTTAAGGCATCTCTCTTGCCCAATCCTGAGATCGGTCTTTATTTAGCTATTTTGTGAAAATTGTGATTTTTCTTTTATTAATCGATTTTTTTAGCCAATTAGTGTGGGGGAACAGTTTAAAGGGGATTTAAACTATAACACTTTGCAGGATGCGATTGAAATAACATGGATGAATGATTTGTTAAGCAATAAATGAATAAAATCGAACACTGCCCTAAAAGATCAAAATAGTGCATTTACTTGGATTTTAACGTAAACAGGAGCCAGCTTGCATGCATGGATCTACGTGCATGCAAGTTGACCTGTGCGCGGCTAATCCACATGCACTCGCGTGTGTTGATCTGTCACAAACACATTTGATTTTATCCCCTTTTGGGCTCTGGAATGACCAGTTCTCACCCAAGGGCAAACCAAACAATTTAATATGTATAGAAAATAAATAATAATTACAAGCAGAATGAATAATAATTAAAATACGACCCCTAAACAGTTGGGGTATTTTAAACAGAGGCCAAAAGCCTAGCTACCCATGTAAAACCAGTCACTGAAGATGAGTCGACCAGAGCGCGCTTATAAAGGACAGGCGCACGCCTGTTCTGACTGGACTTCCAATAATTGGCTTTGCATTTCTGGGCTCTGAGACATGATCAGAAGCTACCCAAGGATATTCCAAAGCAACAGAAAAGCATGCTGAGCTAAATTAACAATTTTAACACATACTACAGTAACTAAATTTTATCATGCATCAAGATGATTTATAACAAAATAAAAAAACGTAAAATGACCAACACCCCTGTCCCCACGAGGATCAGTGCGCGCTTCCCATGACAGGCACGCGCATACGTCAATCCAACATGCGCAGGTGTGAAGATCTCATGGATCTTGTAACCCTGCTAGCTTTGGGACCAGGACTGGTATAGATTACCAACCTTGGCTCTGCCAGCCCCCCCTTAGGGATCAAAACAGTAAGCAGAAAAAAGAATTATACCTTTGCTTGAGTATTTGAAAATAGTTTGAACAAGGAGATAGAGGTTGTAAAATGAGTGTATGGGAATGAGAAGTATAGTAGTGGAAGATGTGTGCTTGAGTGCAAGAGAATTAAGGCTTGTGTTTGAAGGTTTTTTGCTTGAAAAATGTTAACCTTTTAGATTTTGTAACCTTTTGAGATGGAAGACCAATGAGGGTATTTATAGGAGGAGAGTTGGTGGCAAACAAGGTGAGGAAACCAGCCAACAAGGCTGGTTTGGGTTGGTTGGTGGCTAAGGCCACCCCAAAAGGTGATGGGAGAGATTGAGATTGAGAGGGGAGACACCCCAAGTCTGCTAGAAGACTGTTTAGGCGACGAAATCCGAGCACTATGGGTGTAATAGACCCCTGATCATCATAAAATTCGACTGGCAAAAAGGTGAAAGGGACATGTGTTGATTGACGCGCGCATGACCCAAACTGGCGTGCGCGTATTCTACCTACCACCGCGCCGGTCAACAGTCAAAGTTTGACCTTTGACCAACACCTGGCAAGTTTATCGAGGCTCCGTTCCAGAACACCTTCTTAAAAAATAAGTACTTATTTCACATTTTCAAACTCAAAAATAATGTAAATGAAAAATAATTTTTCAATTTTTTTTGCACCGTATTAAAGATCTCAATGAGATTTATCAAATAAGATCCATATTGATAGGAAAATAATTTGCGTAAACACATAATTTTTGAGTTTGAAATTGCCTTCTTAAAAAATAAGTACTTATTTTTCTTTCCGGAACGGAGCCTGACGCACATGGAATCCAGAGGGATGCACGCTGGTCAAACCTGGGCTTAGGATTTTGACTTAGGGTTTTTGGGGTTCAAAAGGCTTAAAAGGGGTTTCAAACACTCCAAGTTCAAACCTTTTCGTTCTCAAGATTGCTTTTCGATCTAATTCATCATCAGGGAAACAGAAAACCGAAAAACACAGTAAATCAATTGGAAGACCCAGATTGAGGTGTCTACAACCACATAAGACAACAAAGATAAAAACCAAATACATAATTGGACCCGCAAGATGATCCATGGGCAACTCCTGCTCCCCATGTCAAGTAAAGGCAGTAAGTACAAAAATATCCTTTACTCGAAACAGTATTGAAACGGCTTTTTTGCCTTTTTAGTCCCCAAAGTATTAGCGAGTGGCCAATTTGGTCCCCAATGTATGAATTTAGCCAATTTGGTCCCCAACATTTAAAATGTGTGCCAAAATGGTCCTCCTCCCCAACGGCGTTTGCCTCTTCCGTCAAAAGGGGGGGCATGAATGGTATTTCACCCGTGTACACGTTTCCTTCTCATGGAGAGCTTTTTCTCGCCAAATGTCATCCCCCCCTCTTATATAGATTGTACCACTCAAAAGAAAACACACATGGTGAGAGATTTTGTTTACCCATGATTTTTTTGTCAACTTATTTTATTTGTCCATGTTCAAAAAAAATTCACATTTGTAAGTTTTTCGTCGATTTTTTGAGGATTATTGCTTCTTCATAGCAAGAGGAATTTGAGAAGTAAAAAAATTACGATAAAAGTCCAATCTTTTTTAAATAAAGACAAAAAAAAGCAGATAAGCCAATTTTTTCTTCTTTATTAAAAAAAAAGATTTCGATCATAATTTTTTTACTTTTTAGATTATTTTTGTCGGTTTTTTTTTTTTTGTCTTTATTGCTTCTTTAAAAGCCGATAAGCCAATAAGCCGATAAGAGGAATGCAGAAGAGGAGGGGATGACATTTGGCGGGAAAAAACTCTCCATGAGAAGGAAACGTGTACATGGGTGAAATACCATTCATGCCCCCCCTTTTGACGGAAGAGGCAAACGCCGTTGGGGAGGAGGACCATTTTGGCACACATTTTAAACATTGGGGACCAAATTGGCTAAATTCATACATTGGGGACCAAATTGGCCACTCGCTAATACTTTGGGGACCAAAAAGGAAAAAAAACCGTATTGAAACTCATCAGTAAAATACTTATCCCATAACAAAGATAAATTAGATACTACGACGACACTTACTGTGAATGCTTCATTTACGTCTCATAATATTGAAATCAATGGAAATTTCATCGGTTGTCGAATCCTTAAATCCATTTTTTCTCGAGCTTCTTATAGACTGCATCATCCTGGTCATGTCACCTGGATCTAATTAATTGGCTGCAGGAAACTTACCCCATCAAGCAATATATTTGATGCACTGAATTCTCTGCAAATTACTGGACCATCTAATCCGTGCAAAAATGCCAAGCCTCGGGCTGCTCCTATTAGTATCTTCAGTCGAATATCCCATGGTAGTGGCTGAACAGCAGAGGCCGCTGCATACAAGTAAACCATAAAATGAATTCCATTGATATGTGTAAGACAATATATACCAGTGTACAGAAATGCTTACGCATCCTGCAGTGATTATAACATAAATGACTTCTATTCACTCTTACTTCCAAAAAGGTGTTGATCCAAGCTGCCCTTTTGCATGAATTCATAGACAAGGAATAGCTTTGGATCTTCCCAACAGTACCCCAATATCTTAACAATGTTAGAATGAGAAAGCCTTCCTAAGAAACTGACCACAGACGTCTGCAAGAATACAAATATCAAACAAACAAATGAGCAGACAGGAATAAGATGAATATCACAAATAGGAGAGAGAAATAGAGTAGTACCAAAATTTCAAAGACACTGCCCAGCAGAGGCCCCTGCATACAAGCAAACCATAAAATTAATTCCACTGAAAATACAAATA
Organism: Rhododendron simsii; assembly: GCA_014282245.1. NCBI lineage: Eukaryota > Viridiplantae > Streptophyta > Magnoliopsida > Ericales > Ericaceae > Rhododendron > Rhododendron simsii. The sequence goes on from CM024962.1 coordinate 6,234,291, forward strand.
TCAATTTCTCAGAAGAACTGAAATATCTAAAAATAAAATGTTGAAGCGTCTAGCTATCCCAAATATGAGAGAGAAACAGAGTAATATCATAATTTTATAAGCATCACAGAACATTAAAAAAAAAAATTACACGTTCTATTAATGCTAAAGTAAAACTTACAAGATAAGAAACTGCACTAATATCCTTTGTGACTTTGACTTGTTTACATATGGCATTAACCAACTAATTAAATCCGCAAAAACACATCTTACAACTCTCAACAATCGAACTAAATTAAACTTGATTTTAGCGGTTCACAATTAATATTCTACATTTTAATCTTTTCTTTTGCTCTTTTTTCTTACTTTCTTCAAATGGAAATTAGCAAGGATTTTAGAAAACTTTTGTCTTAGCAATTTGAAATCAAAAGTAGCATTTGATGTCTTATATGATGCTGTATGAGAAAGTCAATTGCAACTTGGTCATTAATTTGATGCTAAATCCCCAACAAGTACTTCTACTTGTCAAGTGTCAACTGAATATCTTATAGCCCAGTAACATTCTGTTATTGCACCATCAAGAAAATCCTCACGTACATGGAGATCGCAAACAAGGAATATTAAAGGTATAAGACTTAGCAAGGTTTTAAAGCAATACAAGGGTGTAACGGTATCGGGATTATCGAACGATACACGATGGGAACACGTTGTCACGATTGTGTATTTTTCAAATTCAGTTTTGAACAAAAATACTTTAAAATGCCTAGATCAAGCGTAACGGTTGATTATCGTTGGTAACGGCTATAAAGCAGTCCCTGAATCAAAAACATAGTATGTAACCGAAACCGACCGATACGCATACAATTCTTCGTCTCACTGGTATATTAGGGTGTAAGAGCATCGCAAGGCTCAAAAACCGTAATGGCCTCTATTTAAATTCATTGAGATGTGGTTAACACATCGCAACACTATAAGAACTAGAGGCCGGGAAGGAAGAGATAAATTATGAAGGAAAAAACTCAGAAAGTAACAAGATAATGAAGCACCTCAATAATTTCAGTAATGAATGTGTAGGTGACCATGAGTTTTGCTTTTATATTTCTGGTAACAACAAAATCTGCTCATCCATAATTAAGACTAGATTGAGGCCGGGCACATGCGATTTGTGGTCAAGTCGAATTTTGTATATTATGTCAACAATCGATCAAACAGACAATGTGCATATTTTGTCAAGTTTTGACTTGACACGCATCGTGGGTGGCTTGTCCTCTAGAACACTCTTAATGGTTATGAGTTTTTTTTTTTTTGTTGTTGTTGATAAAGCATGTAGGAGGCTGTTTTTTCCCATAAGTACGGGAAAAATTGAAAGTTCAAATTTCTTGACCGAACATCAAGGTCTTAGTGAATTTACCTCTTGACCAAATATTTTTACGGCAACTCTGTATTTCAAACCTCCATGGTTTTTTTTTTGTGTGCCTTTTATTGATAACAATCTAACCAAAACATTAACAAAATGGTTATTTTTTCCTATAGAAATTAATGACCAAATAGGAGGTCTTGCTTCTGAAGCCTATCTTAATTCAATTTGTAATTTATTGAGACTCACCCACAGTTACTATTTTGGTTTCTGCACTACAAAGGTCATTCCACAAGAAAGTATGTAATCCATGCTCACGATTTACAAACAGTAATAGGCACCACCAGCCCTAACCCCAACCTAAACCAGTGATTTTACGTGTCTGGCAACAGTTTGCCAAATCGCAGTTGATGAAACAATCTTGTGACACATTCATACTCGTAGTTGAAACCATTTCTTGATTAAAAGAGAACTCTATACTTCAGTCAATTGTAAACACAGAATATACAAAAATAGAGTGTAAAGCACTACTATAACAGGTACAGACAAAAATAGAAAGGGTGGCTAAGACTTAAGACTTTCACAAATTATTCACTCACTAACTTGTGTTAGTTGAGTTACCTCATATCTGTAATCCACCGTTTTTATTGCAACAACAATTCCACAGCCGTTCTTTGATGTCACTTTCGCATCAAGCCAACCCTTGTAAACTGTGCCAAAACGTCCTTCTCCCAACAAATTATCAATTCTGAAGTTGTTGGTGGCATTCTTCAATTCTGAGAAACTGAATATCCTTAAATTTGGGGTGGGTAAGATCCGCCCATCCAGATATGGCATATCAGTGTCACTCCCTGAAGAGATCTGCCAGTTGCCAGTGCTGTTGCTTTCATCTGAAGAAGGAGCAGTATTAGTTGCTTTGTAAGAAAAATACAACCATGTAACTCAAAATAGAGAGGGAAATCAGGTGCAATTTACAAAAGTACGAATGAGAAAATCACCTTGGCTGGTCGAATGGTTTGTAGCTGTAGTTCGAATCTCTACGTCATCAATTCCCATCGACCTGTTACCCATAACCCCAGCTAAAAATACACTAATCCTTTCAAACGATTTTTTCCTCGACCTCTTCTGGCGTTGGGTATCATCATTAAGCTGCACCGGAGTGGATGAGGAGGCAACAATACCATGTGGATGGGTATTATCAATAAGCTGCACCGGAGTGGATGAGGAGGCAACAATACCTTGTGGAAAAATTTCAGTTTGCTGTTTGTTCATATCATTGTAATAAATCAGTTGGTTGGGATCCCCATGAACATTGACATCCTCCTCCTCTGTGCAAGCATTTCTGGGTTGCTCCTGTGAAGGCAACATGCACTCGAGGCTTGCCACGACATCAGTCATGGTAGGCCGTCCACTTGGATGCTTATGCAAGCATTTATTAGCAACTTCTGTAAACACCTTCAAACACTGTGGCGAGATTTGGTCCCTCAATTTGGGGTCAATAAGTTGATCATACTTTTCCTTTTTGATACATTGTTGAGCCCACCAAGCTAGACTGCGTTGGTCCTCCTCCAAACTTAAATCCACGGCCGGCCTCCCACAAAGCACTTCTAACAACACGACACCAAATGCATAGACATCTGATTTCATAGTTAGTCTACGGGTTAAGAAATATTCTGGATCCAAGTAACCAAATGTTCCTTTAACGTCAGTGCTAACATGAGTTTGTGAGTGGCTTGTAGTGCCTTCTTTGCACAACCCAAAATCTGAAATCTTGGCAACCCAATCCTTGTCCAGAAGAATATTTGTCGTCTTAATATCGCGGTGTATGATACCACATCGAGTACTTGTATGGAGGTAATCCAGTCCACGAGCAGCACCGATGCAAACTTTCATCCTTTGATCCCATGACATATGACAAATAGTGCCATTACCAAAAGTATAATGGTTATAAAGATGATCGGCAAGTGTACCATGCTCCATGTACTCGTAAACAAGGATCATCTCCTGCCGTTCATCACAATAGCCTATAAGACTCACGAGATGCCTATGCCGAAGGTTAGAAAGCATCTCAATCTCTGTCCGAAACTCATCTGCCCCTTGCTTAGACTTCGAATTCAACCTCTTCATGGCAACAGTAGTTGTTCCATCGTCGATGTGCGCCTTGTAGACATTACCAAATCCACCACTTCCAATGAAAAATTCATGACTGAAGTTGTTGGTCACTAAGAGGACCTCAGAAAGTGAGAAGCGACGACACAACCCTTCAGGCGGCAATGGTGAGATGTTCTTTTCGCCAAATCTCTCAACCCAAACACGTAATATGTAAACACTAATATTCGCAAAGGTGAGTAATATTACCAAAACTGTTGCAAGGGCATTACCACCAGAAGCATACACAAACTTCTGGGGTTTTGTGTTACTAGATGTCGAAGCACATGACAGCGGCACCGGGTTCACACCAGCAAGATTTTTGTTGGGGTTGCTCAGCTTGAATACCTCCAACCCCTTTAGAACTATATCAATGTCTTCAATCCATTCATGGTTGTGAGGGAAGTATACTATGAGCAAATCGTGTTTTTCCCCCATCCTATCTCCTTCAATCCTCACCACGTAGTCCCTATAGACCGCAACCCTGTTTCCACCACTCCATTTGATAATATCAGCTTTAGCTTCAGCAACGTGTTCATCAAAGAAGACACTAAATTTTGTGCGGTCACACTCTTCTATTTTGTATTCAAAGTCACAAAAATGTAACCTGAGGAGATACCTGAATCCAAAATCAATAGGCAACTTCCACGTAAAATTGAAGTTACCGTTCCCTTGCCTGTCTGTAGCCATTGACCGTGACGTTTGGTAAACTTTCTGAGGAGCAGTGTATGATGGTATACTTGTGTATTTGATGCTAAGGGTGGTAGTAACTGACTGGACATATGATGTATCCATCAAAAAATTTGAGTCCTGAGACCAAACACGAAACAAACCTGTATCATCTGTGGATGAGATGATTGTTCCACCAACATTTAACCTATGCACCATCTCGAGTGCAATGCTTTTATCAATTGGGAGTCGAAAATTCTGGCCGACAACATGTGCACCTGCATCACCCTCTTGTGTATGATAAAGTCCAGCCGGCATCGAGACGATTTCAATCCCATTGATAAAAGCATATGCCTCATCGGAAGAACCACCTAATGAGGGAGAGAACGTTATGATTAGTGGCTGATTTTCTTCCACATTCACACAATACTCTTTAACAAGAGAGTCCAAGCCTGAAGCATCAGCTGTAAGGGAAGCACTAAAGTTGCTAAGAAGGGTATATGGACCAGCTTTTACAGTAAAAAAGGCCTTAGACCGTTTAAAACCACCCCGGTATGTAGCTGGATAGAAATGTAGACGGATAAACTTTTGACCCGGGGAGACTCGGAATGCATATGTGAAAGGCCAACAGGAGAGCCGGGCCGACATATAAGGCACTGGATCAGGAGAAAGTGGTGGACTAGTGGCTTTTGAGCTAATCAATTTTCCTTTGTTACTATGTAATAAAGGGGCGTAACTCGAACCAATATCTCCGGTCCATTGCCGACCATCTACTGCAGTAGAGTTGCCGGAGGAGCCGCAGTTGACGGCGATGTTGTCAATTGGGTGATAAAGAACAGATGATTTGGTGGTGGCAACAGAAAAAAGAATTTGATTGAGTAACAAGCAGAGAGGGATGGTAATTGAGAGGACATTGAAATGCATTTTTCTTTTTTGTGGGGTGCTGAGATGGAGCTAATGAGAAGCTGTGGAAATGATAAAAGTGAGGAAGACTTGGACTTCGTTAAGTCAACACAAATATTTCTTGGTACATGGTTTTAACAAAATGAGTGGACGAGACTGGACGTATACATTTAACGTTCAATTTTGCTTGGTCATATTTGTGGGTCGCTCTCTAATGATCGTGTCTAAATATCACACTTTGAGTACCAAGTGATATGTCGCCATTGTATTGGTAAAATGTGTTCCATTTTGTTATGTAGTAGAGCACATTCTATCATACTCAGACATGATCACCACAGAATTGCGGGATTGCGGTCAGTAAGAACACACAAAAAAACAAAACAAAGAACACACCTACCAAAACTTTAAATTAGTACTTTTGCCGCTAAAAAAATGAGTGATCTTTGGTACTTTTAAGTGCATGCTATCGTAATCATGCATAAATTTAATCTAATCAAAACCAAGGATCAAGGGGAATGGATAGCCTTGAGAATCCACTAAAAAAATGTGCTAAAGCAAAAGTGCAGAAACCTAAACACTGCAAATTCAATCATCTCAAAAGAAATTGCTAAAATTGCAAAACAAATTTTATAATTTTATCTTTTTGAACAATAATAATTTTTCATGGCCAATAAAAAGAGAAAAGTACAACATAAATTTTGTTTGGGGCGGTTCTGGGGACATCTATAAAAATATCTAAAAAAATCCCAAATCTCAATCTCGTAGTTTCCGATCAAATTTTTATGATCCGAATCAATCAATGTGTGCAAAATGTGATTTTAAGGATGCCCGCGAAGAATTAGCAAAAAATATGACCAGAAAGTGCTTGTTTTGAGCAGTTTTTAATTGAACCGTTCATCAAATTTGAGCTAAAAACTGCTCAGATCAAGCCCTTTTCGGTCATTTTTATTGCTTGGATGTCGGACCTAGCATTCCGCTCATGGATCTTGCAACCGGTTGTGGTATCACCACTGGATGTGCCTCTTGACATGAAGCCCCAAAGCTTCGCCTCCCATGGGTCTCGAACCTTGGTCACAACTAGGGGAGGGAGATGATCGAGCAACCAACTTCACTTAGAAGTGTTTCATTGCAAATATGAAATTGCTTATAGTATAAGTTCTCCCGCAAAATCACTCCTTGTGCAAACGCATAACACAGCCCTGCATGCATATGTACCGATGTGCATATTTTTGTAATTTCGTGGAATTAGACCGGCGAAGGAAGACATGAAGATAGAGGAGGAAATAGAATCTGGGTTTCGACAAAGGGTTACGATTTTTGTTGATGGAAAAATGGCAGGCATTAGAGCACGCACGGCAACAGACGATTGGAGGAGAGAGATAATCCCAAGACTGTGGTAAATCAGAACCAACAGGTTTTTTTTGCGAATTTATGCTAAAACTCGGAAGAGTTGCATTTCTTTATCACAAGTAGTACAATCAAAGATGAGTTTAATTGCGGATTAAAAAAAAAAGGAAGATGAGTTTAATTGTTTGAATTAGAACAGGACCGGCCCTGACCGTGACCCTGACATTTATTGGGGGCCGAAAAGAATAAAAAAGATTGTACCCTTTTATAGTTTTATGCATTTTGCGAGCAAAAATGGTGAAAAGATAAGTTTATTTAAAAAACAAAATTTGGGGCGGTTCCAGGGACATCTATAAAAACATCTAAAAAAACATGGGAAAATGATGGCTAAGGACTTGTTTCGATAATTAATTCCCACCAAAGATATTTTCAGCATTAATCTGCGGGGCACGGGCTTCCACTTGATTTTGTAGAATTATATTAAATTTCCTGAATATTTCAATTATATCTGATAAAAAAACAAGTAACCTGTTGCCTAATCGAGTTAAGCGATTAAAGAGAGTAAATAAATTTACTTCAAAGAAAGGATTCTTATGACAGTTTCTAGTCCTCCTCTTATAAATATTAACAAAATCTACAAGAAACCATGAAAGACGAAGTTATGTGTTTTTTTTCATTTCTATAAAAGTATAGTCCCATGGACCAACACCAAACCCCCATGATATTGTGTCCTACACTATGAGAGAATCTATACATATGATCTGATGTACATTTGTTTGACCAGAACAAAATTTAATCAAATACCTAATTAATTGTGATCCTTACGCTAAACGGTCCAATTCGATACTCACATCCAATTAAATGTGGGTATTGAAATGGTCCTAGTCTCTCTTTTTCTTTTCATTTAATTGAAAATGATCTTTTAGCCTCTAATATTATTGAGAGAATGACTGAATATATATATCAACTCATTTTCCACTGAATTAGGTCCCACTTTATTTGGTGGCAAAACAAGGGCTTCATATTTTGCTTGTGTATATAGTAGCTGCAAGGGTCTTCGCTGAAAGCCTGCCAGAAAAAACAAACAAAATATCTCAATTGCAGATTGAGCACTATTAATATCCCTCATTAATTTGCTGAATTGAAATCTGTCCTCTGGTTGCTCGAGGACATAATCAACTTGACTCTAATGTGATTAGCTGTCCTACGTGATAATATAAAAAACTTATCGACGCACGCGTAAAGCTCTCATCATTAGAGAATATGCGTCCCATCTTGCACCAGGTTAATCGGGGTTCCGCTCCCACGATACAACTCTCGTATATTTAGGAAGCTTTGTATGTAACTAAAGCTTTTCCACGTGAACCAAAGAGCCACTCGTATGCTTAGAATACCATAAACATCTTTTTCCCCTTATAACACTTACATCCCCTACTATCTTTGTCAAGCTTCAAAAAAAGTTTCTTTTACGCATTTGTTTTTCATAAAAACCCGTTATCTACATGTAATTTGTAGCAAATTTTACGTTCTAGCTAGGTTCGTTTCTTTTATACGAGACATGGATTCATCTGCACCTAAATCAAACAAGTAAAGTTGGCCGAAGTAAGTTAATACTGGGGCAATGCTTAAGATTCAATTGAACCCGCAAGTTGTGGTCTAATTAAACATTGAATGAAGTGACTGGCATAGGTTCCCTTCACTTCTCTTCTAATCGTAACAAAGTTTCACCTTCTTTGGATTTTATTTTTGGGCTACTTGTATGGGAAAATGTTTTCCGACAGCCGGTTTGGAAAGTGTCCTGAACAAATTCACAACACATTGAAAGAAAGAAATGAGATATTGGGTAAAAGCTGTTGGAGGCCATACAAGAATAATGGGTTTCTTTGGTCCTATATTTCAAACACACGCAATAAAGCAACTCGGCAAAAATTTGCACCGTATCTCGAGCACTACAAGAAAAATTCAATTGGGTGACGAATGAAAATCGTCACAAATTGCATGTTTTTCGTCACAAATAATATAGGTGACGAAAAAAATTTATTGACTAAAGGTTGTTGAGGATTCCTACTTGGTAACGAAATCTATTTTTTGTCACCTATAGTGCCTTTTGATGACGAAATATTTCATCACCATAAAGTGAATAATTGGTGACGAAATTTTTTTCCTCGCTTATTGTGCTTTTAGACGACGGATTTTTTGTCATCAATTATTCCTTTTGGCGACGAAAAAATTCGTCACCGATAGGTAACATCGGTGACAAAATTTTTTTTCACCAATATAAGAAATCGGTGACGAAATTTTTCGTTAGAAAAGATGTTTTTATATGGGAAAAGAAATCCTTCTTTCTTGCTCCTGCTGCGTTTTGAACCCGAGTCCCTTGAGTTTTTCGCGCAAGCTCCGACCAACTGCACGACACACAATTTTCAGTAAATATTTGAAATATCTAATATATAACATATATGTTTAACATGAAAATATATTTCGAATGTACTTTTGAACCTTTAAACATTAAAATTAGCAATTTTAATAAACATGAAAGTTGTAGGCAATTGAGTTATTGTTCAAACCCAATTTGAATTATCTCAATTGAGATTTTAGTAAAGAGTTATGTCCGAAATACATTTAGTGATAAAGCGCAATTCATAAATTTCATCACGAAAGGTACCCATTTGATGACGAAATATATTTTTCGTCGCTGAAAGCGTTAAAATGGTGATGAAACTATTTTTCGTCACCAAAGTTAAGCATTTGGTGACGAAGAAAATATTTCGTTACTAAATTGCTCTAATTTGGCGACGAAATATATTTTTTGTCACCAAATGATTATCTTTGGCGATGAAAAATAGTTTCGTCACCTTTTTTAACCTTTTGGCGACGAAAAATGTATTTTGTCACCAAATGGGTACCTTTGGTGACGAAAATATTTTTTTTTATCACTAAACAGGTATAATTGGTGATGAAATTATTTCGTCACGAAAGTTGTCAAAACAGTGATGAATTTATTTTTTTATCGCCAAATATACCCATTGAGTGACGAAATTAAATTTCGTCGCCAATTTTTCATCACCAATTTCCATTTTTCTTGTAGTGGAGCTTTTCTAATACAGGTTGCGATGCTTTTGGGTCATCATATCTGCTAATTGATCTTGGATTGTGTTGTTAAATCCGTGCCGAACTGATCAACTGGTTTCAGTCATAAAGCTTGATAAATAGAAAGGATAATAAGACATTTAGAATGCGTCAACAAATAATAGGGTACTTTTATATTTGGATGAATTTATTTTTTCATTGCCAAATATACTCATTGAGTGACGAAATTAAATTTCATCGCCAATTTTTCATCACCAATTTCCATTTTTCTTGTAGTGGAGCTTTTCTGGTACAGGTTGCAATGCTTTTGGGTCATCATATCTGCTAATTGATCTTGGATTGTGTTGTTAAATCTGTGCAGAACTAATTAATTGGTTTCAGTCATAAAGCTTGATAAATAGAAAGGATAATAGGACATTTAGAATGCCTCAACAAATAATAGGGTACTTTTATGTTTGGACGTCTTTTGAGATTGGTAAGTAAGGGAAAAAATCTTCATGGCCAGTAAAATGAAAATTGAAAATGAAAGATCACATGCAATTTAATCGAGAAAATGGCATGAAATGGGTAAAAAGATCGCAGATAATCGAGTCAAAGAAATGATATCGTAGCTGTGAAAGACCAATGAAACTAATGACGCAAGCCTCGATGTCCTTGATGTAAGCAACAAAGAGACCTATGCATAAAAGTTGCAGATCTCTCAAGGCAGTGGGTATGTGGCATATGCAGAAACCACAAATAGTTAGTAAGTAGTGGCACACATTTACATTGGTAGATACAAAGAAGAAACATAGGAAGTATATATGCTAGTGAGAACAACCTACTCCCTCCGTCCCACTTTGTTTGTCACCTTTTTGACTTTGTAATGTCCCAAATTATTTGTCCAATTTGAATTGGACTCATGTAAGTTCCATTAATACCCATTCTCTTTTAAAAATATTGTGCATGAAAAAGTGTGCACTCTCATTTAATCCAAAAAAGTGTGGGGTATTTTTGGAAAAGTCAAGCTTTTCAAGAGTAATCATTGTGTCTCCTGCAAAAGTTGGAATCCCAAAAATGGACAAACAAATCGGGACGGAGGAAATATTAGAGATGAAAAGATCGACACCCACATTCACTGGGTACTGAGTTCTGCAAGTTTTTTTTGCAAAACTATGCCCAAGTATTATTTTTGAAAATGAAGGCAGTTTCGATCGGGTGATGGAGTTCTTAATGCAAACACACAAACAAATAAAGCAACTCCTTTTCACGCATGTTGGAGAGATCCTCCAAACATAAACTCCCTCCACTATGAATTTTCACTCCCTCCAAAATCCTAATCTTCTATCTAGACATTTTCACGGGGTTGCATGTAACCCTCCATTGAACTCATCGATGAGTATCTTCATGGCCCTAATATGATATCTAAGGCTTCTTGTTACCTAAAATGGAAAAAAGACCAGACATTTTGTCAAACAGTTTAGGCACGTATAATATGATGAAACGGTAAAATTAGTGGACCATTCGCACCAAGGAAAAATAAACCCAAGAAATCCAACACCCAAACAATCAAACTGTCGGAACAAACAACAGGCAAAGCACATGGAAGGACTATGATCATTAAGGTTGCATGAGCAACATGATCTCTTAATCAGAAAACAGCCAGAAAATAGAAAATAAAGTAATGGTGAAATAAAGCAAGACTCGCCGTCTTCAATCAAAGTTTTGCTGCAATAAAGTTTCCTGTTACTCCAAACCGAAGCAAGACTCAGCCTGACTCGCTGCTCCAAACCGAAGCTGTCCACACACCTAACACCAACGACCATCAAATAGTGATCGACGTCAGTCTTCGAATTTAGACAACGCAATTTCTTCAAGGTTCCTCTCTCTCTCTCTCTCTGAGAATATAGAGTTTCTGGGAGACAAGTACCAAAACCATGTTTGAGTGCCGATTCTGGCGACGGATTCGTAACAGATCGTTGCCTTCGGAAGGAGTAGTGTGGATGGTCGCAACTGTTTACACTCAACATGTACGCACAGAGGTTTTAAGTTGTCGATCGATTCCTCGAAGGGGTATCAATTACAGTTTTCGAGGAAGACGGGCAGATCCAGGAGAAATTAAAAGGGATAGGGGTATTTTTGGAAATGAAAAGTAGACAAACAGCCCAGTCTTTTATAAGGAGTTATTATTATTATTATTATTATAGATTATAGATTAAATTTTTTTTGTTTGTGTTGTTTTGTTTTTGTTCTTGTACTTTATTCTTGTTGTAGCAATCTTGTTCACCTCATTGTCGGAGACACATAGTCATGTGGAGGGTGAGCAAAATTGTTCTCGAATAAGAGTGTGCAGTGGACGACGTTCAATGGTGGTGGCGGTTCAATTGAACCACTGTCTTATTTAATCCCTATTGCCACCTATCTACTTCGATTTATGTGCGTATGTACATATAAATTGAAGTAGGTAGGGACAGGTGCAATATGAAGAGAGAGAAATGGCAATCTCTGAGTCTAAAAATTTAGGAGCGCATTATTGTCTTAAAATAAATTCATTGATGGAAAACTTAATTGTTACGGCCGAGCACTTTTATTTATTTAATTAATTACGTTGCCATTTATTATTGGAGTTTTGTGGTTGGGTCTTAATTAATTAATTATTTTGCGCGCTCTATGGATAATATGAAACGATTGTAATCTTTGGAGTGTGAGATTGATTTTGGTTAAAGTAGTGGTACATGATGGTAATTCTATTAGTTTTTATTAGGTTGGATCAGATTATTAGAAGAGGAGTATGCTTTTTCTATTTACTTACCTAATTAGCTAGAGTTTAGGGTAACGTGAGTACTTATTGGTGGTTTTGGAGTATAGTATATTAGACTAGTGCCTATTGTCTTTCAAACGTTCAGTGATGCAGAATGGAAATTAAAATAATTTAATAAATAGCTTTTTCTAGTTTTTCTTATTTTGATTTTAGTAATTTTGTTAGGAATCTTGCAATTATAGAATTAAGTGTCTGCATTATTTAGTTTTTCAATTTAGTTTAACGAGTTTCAATTTTAGGAATAAGTGTTCTAAGAAGTATTTAGTTTCCTAATTTGTTTTGAACTATCATTCCTATTTTGCAGGATGCTTGGTCAAGAAGAATCACTACAAGAAATTTGTTCAACACCAGTGCTTGCAAAAAGCGCTACAATAGTGGTCTACAACAGCGCTTTTTCTAACCGTTGCTAGAATAGAGATTTTCCAACGCCCAAAGCAAAAGCACTGGAATAGGCCAAACAATTTCTCAGCGCCCAAGCAAAAGCGTTGGAATAGGTCCGCCATTTACCAACTCCCATAAAAGCGTTGGAATAGGCCCCCCATTTCCCAGTGACCTAGGGAAAGTGCTGGAATAGATCGAAAGAAAAAATAGCCACTAATGGGACAATTTATGATTATATTATATGTTATACATTTGCTGATAATCTTCAGTATTATTGTAACGCCCCGATTTTTTTTGGGAACATTAAATAAATAAATTTTAAAGCATAGTTTGTCATTTATTTAAATAAAGAGGATAATTAAGTCATTATCCAATTAGTCTTAGAAATTTAAATTATATCAATCCAAATTTCAAAAAGGGTACTAAGATAAGTTCTACTCTTCAAGGCGTCCATCTTCTTCTGCAACCATTTGTCCTGCCCCAAACTCTTCCAGATTGTAGTACCCTTCCTGTTCGTCTCTATTATCTGGCATAAGATGCCAGGTCCACAAAAGTAGATCCGATGAGCAATTAAGCTCAGTAGCTAATTCCTACCCCTATATCCCTTACACTAACAAAAATAACATATAACCTTTTAAAAAATAAATAAATAAATTTCAGGAGTCAACAGTTCATCTCATAAAATTTAAAAAAAAAAAATCAAATCAAATCAACAGATAAAGTGTCAGTGTCAGAGTTTATCATCATCGCAGCGTATCGTAATTCGTGTCCTCATTTTTCAAGTATCGATTCCACTTTTCATCTTATTTTCTCAAGCATGGTTCCGCTGACCGTCTTTCAGGACCTATCGGGCTCCCAGTCTAAATTCAGATTTTGCCACCCAAAAGCATTGATTCCGCTGACCGTCTTTTTCAGGACCTACCGGGCTCTCAGTCTTTAATCATTTCACATTCCTCATCACACTCGGCACTAGTTCCGCTGACCGTCTTTCAGGACCTACCGGGCTCCTAGGCCACACACGCACACCGAGTCATGATTCCGCCGACCATTCTCTCAGGACCTACCGGGCTCTCATGCTCACACAATCATCAATCCTTTTCACATTTCATTTTCCTCATTTCTTTTCGTATTTTGTTTCTCATTTCTCGTGTTTCGTACACATGTATCATCTCACGCGTTCAACAAATTATGTGAATAAAAGAAATCTTAATTTCATGCTTTTCTTATTCGTCAATCGAAACCGTAACGGCACATTATCAGGAAATACCTTACTAACACTTCATTGACAATCATATTTTACTTAATCGTTTGTAACTTTCATATGCGAAATTAATTGCATTCTAATTCCTGTAGTTATATCCAAAATCATGCTTTCGCAAGTCCCAAAGAAAAACAACAGAATGAACAGATCGTCAATAACGTGGCAGTAGTTCTCCCATCAATCATGATTTCATGCCCAGTTTCCAGTTAATTTCATTAACCCCTTTCTTCTACATGCAATTAACGTAAAAGCCGATTCTTATATATTTATGTAAGTAGATAAGAGGTTTCTACATACCTTGTGATCGATAATAACGGTACTCATCATTCAATCCCAAAAATTAATTTGAACATGTGATGTTATAAAAATTATAATTTCAATATCAAATAACACATCCATATTTATACTTAGGTGAGTAGGTAAGAGGTTTCTACCGTTCTCTTTGTAGTGGATTGATTCTAGCAGCGTCGAATCTAGTCACGAACGGCACGATTTCAGTCGGCAAACACCCCCTCTTTTCTCTTTGGAAGTTTACTTGCATGTGTTGGGTTGGAGAATAGCAATCAGGTGTGTGGTGCCGAAGTTGAGAAGGGAAGTGGAGTATTTATAGGCCACCACATACTCCTCCCTCTCTCACGTGCATTTAAGGCTATAGGATAAGATAGTGTAGTTAAAACCAAACCCAATCTCTTTTCTTTCTCCTGATCCGGCTCGCTCTCTCTCTCTCTCTCTCTCTCTCTCTCTTAATTCTACTTGATCCAATTTTTTGTTTTTTTCCTCTTTCTTGCCCACTAAGATTACTTATAGGATGAGTATAATAATAGGATAAGAATAATAATAAGATACGTATATAATTGGTGTGCAACCAATTAATGCATATACATGTACATATACACATTTTAGGGTGTATACATGCAAACTAAGCATATATGGATATATATTCGGTCTAAGTTAAATTCAGGGTTTAATTATGATTAAGCAATCTAATTAATTTTAATAAAAGGACAATTAAGAAAGAAAAAAGAAAAAAAAAGTTACTAATAAATATTAATTTTATTGATGAAAATTAGGATCGTTACAATTATTATTTAGTGCATCTCAATAAGACAACTATTTTAACATTCGATGTTGTTGATTTCGTTGTGCGTATTGTTTAAATCATTATCATAAAAAATTGAATTGATCAGGTTTAGAAAGCTCCTCGATTGGGGCTGATAAGCCCTCAATAGTGTAAATAATAGGGCTTATCTCTCTCATTTTTGTCACACACAAGTGCATTACTTGCTTGATTTGAACGATATTGCACGAAAGGTGTGTTTTTTGCGTTTTCAGGTAAATCGTGTGAATAAGGCATTTTGAACGCCAAGGATGACTCCCGGAAGTATCCAAGTGTCCAAGACCACGTGGCGCTCCGCGACCGAGTCCCAAAAGTCATGAAAAGAAGCTTTGAAGCATACTCGGGATGTCCAAGGGTCAAGGGAAGTGAGGGAGATGCGAAGATGTTACCCAAAGCAATTCATTTTCCGACCAACTGAGGGTAGAATCATCATATCTTTTGATGTACAAAATACTTTTGATCCAAACCACTTGGGTTAGAAAGTAGACTCAACAAGCTTTCCAACGGTTCGAAGAACACCCAAATCCGAGTTCGGGAGTGTCCGGAGCGAGCCCGCGAAGTTGAAAAAGTGCCTGCAGAATCCAGCGAGCACAGGGATCGATCCCCCAATGTTTAGGGATCGATCCCCCCACCCTTTCAGCTCCTACAGCATCCAGAAAGCTCAGGGATCGATCCCCCAATGTTTAGGGATCGATCCCTTGGTCCCGCGCGAACATTTCAGTGGCATTTTTGTAGTTTTTGTGTAAAGGGGGTATATATATCACCCTTAGCCCGATTTTAGGGCATTCTTCATTTTTCCTTTCTCTCTCTACCTCCCTCTTCTCCTCTCCTCTTTATTTCACCTTCTCTCTTCAAGAGAGCAAGGATTCAAGGGTTTCTAGACTTTTGTCCTTCATTAATGTTGTAAGTACTCTTGTTCTTTACATTAATCTAGCTTTTATTTTCGTTTTTGTGAATATTTTCATTTCTCTCTTCATTTTGGCTTGTGTTTACACCCACTATGGGTGAGTAGTGATCTAGGCTCGGTCATGGGGTGATTTCTACCCCATGATTTAGGTAGTTTAATGGCTTCTCTCATTTCTTGTGCTTAATGTGGTTTGTGAATGGATTAAGTTCATTTTTATGTAACAAAACCTAGGGTTGTTAACCTCTTTGATTATGTGTAGGCAAGGACTTGATCTCTTGCCACATATAATGCTTGGAGCTATGTCACTCTAGGTGTTTGCCAAAATGCCTCAAAGAACTTGTTAAACTCTAATATTTGGTCTAAACCTAGAGATGTTAACTTCTTTGATTGGGTGTAGACAAGTCTATTGGCACACCCAATGCTTGGAACCATGGCTCTCTTTGTGTTCGATAAAATGCCTAAACGAGTCTTCATCCATTTCCAAACCCCATTGTATAAGTTAAACTTGATCTTCATCGCTAAATTTCCCGAGTGAGATCAAATGACAATGACTCTCACTTGAGTTATCGAAGAGAAGTGTTGAACGGCCTAAGTTATGGGCGGAATAAACCCCTAGACCTTGTCGCTTTTAATTTCTAGTCAATCTTCATTTTCAATTAAAGTTAGGAGGTAGAAAGAATTTTCATCACTCAAAGTTGGCCGTCTCAAAGCCGAACTAAAGGTTGGCGGTCCTAACGCTAAAAAAAAAACCCTTCGTAAAGCAAACCTTCCGGCCTAGCTCCATTGGCTCCCTGTGGATTCGACCTCGGACTTCCGAGTTTATTATGCTGCAACCGACCTAGCCCTACGCTTGGGGCGCTCCTTATTGCAACACACTTTAAGGTCGCAAGCATTTTTGGCGCCGTTGCCGGGGAATCAATTGGTAGCTAACTTGGAGGTATTGCTTTACACCGCGCTGTAAGTATTTCATCTTTTGTTTTTAATTTATATTTCTATCTTTGTAGTAGAATGGCAACCGCCAGTGTTTTTAGTTCTAAGCCGAGCATGCTTCAAGTGTTGCCCCCTTTTCATGGCTTAGCCTCTGAAAATCCATGTGCTCACGTTGTAGAACTTGAGGAGCTTTGCATGAATGATAAAGTGGCCTTACTTGAGATATTTCCCTCATCTTTGAAAGATAGGGCTAAGAGTTGGTTTCATTCATTGAACCCAGGATCAATAGTTACATGGCAAGATATGGAAAATCAATTTTTCAAAAAGTTTTCCCCAATTCATGAGACTCATATGCTGTTATGTGAAATCGTAAATTTTTGTCAACTTGATGAAGAGTCTTTTGCGTGTTGTTGGTGGCGGTTTAGATATCCCATACTATATTGGTCACAGCATTGCTGTGAAACAAGGCACCTTATTCCTATTTTCTATAAGAGTTTAAATTCTACAACGCGTCAGCTTGTAGAAAAGATGGTTGATGGTGCATTTCTGGATAAAACCGTTAATGGAAGTTGGGATTACTTTGATCAATTGGCCGAAAATTCTGAATATTGGGTTGATGATGTCAATGTTAAAGATGCCAACTTAAATGTTGAGGAAGAGGAAATAAAGCCGCTTATCATTGTTGAAGAGGTAGGTTTAGATTTGGAAAAAACCTCAGAGTTAGGATGCCGTGATGAGTTTAATGTCCAATGTTCTCCTCATGAGAAGTCTGTAGATGTTGTCGGCACTCCTGTTGAGTTTCCACCATTCCAAGATTTTGTGGGAGTGGAACATATTGATTTTCTTGGTGTTGATGACTTTAATTTAGTTTACCATCCTTACATTGTAGATTTCGTCAACAGTTTGAAACTCAATATAGTTTGGAATGCTCACTTGGTTGAACTTAAATTTCTCAAACGACTTCGGCAATTTCTTTACTCAAAGTATCTATTTTTGTGGTATGGCCGAATTCAATTTTTGACCAAGATTTTGGAGTGGAATGATGTGCTCATGTTAATAGCTCTTGATGGCATAATCAATGTTCGAATTCCACGTTTGGCTGAAGACGTTTGAACTTGGCTTTCCATTTTTTTTTGTTTTTTCTATTTTACTTTTGTGGTCTGGTATAGCCACCCGTGTCACACCTAAGATGTTGTATGACTTGCTCTGCGGCACCTTAAGCGAGACACAGGGAGAAAAGTAGTACCCGTTTAATCACGTGACGATTCGGTGGTTTAAATACTTGTGCATAATAATTTTTGTGCCGGGCTATCACGAGCCGGCGGTACTAATGTCATTTGTCTCTTAGTAGGTAGTCGGTTCTTAAGTCTTTTGCAGGGTAACACGCTACCGCACCAGCCTTGGTAGTTTGGGTCTAAAAGCCGGGGTGAGTGAGGCATTCAGGAGCCCTAAGCATGGGTGCGACTATGTGTCGCGGTTGTAAGACCAAAAAGCTCCGGCGATGGCTCTGTGCGACTAGCTATGGTTCCACAGTGGGGCCGAAAGAGTGGGCCTTGGAAGCGGTTCCGATGACGAACGGAGGCGATGACGCAAAATCCTTCAACTTGGTCGAGGTATAGGGTGGTTGACATTCCACCCCTGCGGTACATTTTGTTCTATCCCTCTCCTTATTTTCCTGCTCTTTGCATCGAGGACGCTGCATATTTCAAGTTGGGGGGGATGGTTTATGCTTTTAGTTTATTTTCTCGGTTTTGCATAGAAAATTTTAAAAAAAATTTGTGCAATTTTCCCTTGTAATTAGTGAATTCAAGTGCTAGATACTTAGATTATGCTCAATTGTTTAATAATGGCAAGAGTCGTGCATCCCGTCGAATTTGATTATGTGTTGAATCCATGTTGCATGCATATACGTGAACTTTGTTGAACAAATTGAGCTCCAAGGTGTGTTAAGTAGTATGCGTCGCTTAGAGTTGAAGTTCGTTTTGAAGCATCCCATGCTGGTTTGTCTCTTTCCGCACTTGCGTAAATAATATCTGTTTGTTCATACTTAAGTAGTTTAGATATCTTTTATGCATCATATTGGAGTTGATTGGCGTACGTAGGAAATGATACAAGGCAATTTTTGCATGATAAAACCACAAAAGAGTCCCCTTGTCCTTAATTTTGAACCGAAGTCCGAGTCTCCGTTTATTACTCAAGCTTAGGGAACCGGATGTTTGGAGGGTTGTGTGAAATTGTGTTTCAATGATCTAAGGTGCTTTGGGATGGGGTGAACCAGATAGAAGTGGTTGGGATGCAAAAGGGCGAAGAATTGATATGTGATCCCCTATCTCTCCATTCCCACTTCAAAAGCTAAAGCCTCAAATTCTCATCTCCGTCTCCAAAGCTCTTGGAATTGGCCCCTCAATCTCTCTCACTACCAATCTCACCTCAAATGACCCCTATTCCTCAAAGAAAAATCAAAGAAATGCTATGAAAAAGCAAAATCAGATTCAAAAGAGGGTTGACTACTATGATGAGAGGATTGGTTAGACCTCCGGGCTAGCATATATTTTGGATGAGAAAGAGTCCGACGAGGAGGGGGAGCTCGAGGCTCAATATTGTGAGGAGCCGGAAGAGGAGGACGACTAGGTGTGGTGGAGTCGGTGGTACTAGTTCTAGTAGGACATAATTAGTCGTTTTTCTTTATTTTTCATAACTTTGTTTGGTGTTCGGCCGGCATGTGGCCATGGTTGGGTAGTTTAGGGGATGGTAGTGGCCAAGGGTAGTTGAAACCAAGCAGAAATTTTATGGCCGCTACTCTTTTTGTTTCCCTTTTCTTGGCACCAAGGTCATTATAAGCTACTAAAGTCCTTAGTTGATCTTTCGTACGCTCATCTAACTCTTTTTGATGCATGATCGATATTTAACTCTGATTTAGTATGGAATTTCCGTTAGCTTAGTTTGTTTGTGAATAATTGCTTAGCTCTCTTTGTCGGCGCTCTTTTGATTAGCATGCATAGCTTTTTGTCTCTTGCTATTGCGATTCTTGCTAGCGCTTATCATGGGATGTTCTACTTTATTACTTTGTTCAAGATCATATCAGAGTACGCTCTTTTGATTCCTGGAATTGAAATTCAAGGTGGATGTGTGTTGCTTGGCCGTTGGCATAATTTGTTCACCTTAGTTCATTGTATGCATGTGCGTGGGTTGCATGTGATTGAGTTCGAAGGGGTGTTTGTCTTGATTCTTGCCGAGTGTCGTTGAGCATAATTGTCGTATCTTGTTTCGGGGGAAGATTGCGTCGCGTAACTAGTTATATTTATGCTTTAGTTTGCTAGGGACTAGCAAAGTCCAAGTTGGGGGGTGTGATAAGCCCTCAATAGTGTAAATAATAGGGCTTATCTCTCTCATTTTTGTCACACACAAGTGCATTACTTGCTTGATTTGAACGATATTGCACGAAAGGTGTGTTTTTTGCGTTTTCAGGTAAATCGTGTGAATAAGGCATTTTGAACGCCAAGGATGACTCCCGGAAGTATCCAAGTGTCCAAGACCACGTGGCGCTCCGCGACCGAGTCCCAAAAGTCATGAAAAGAAGCTTTGAAGCATACTCGGGATGTCCAAGGGTCAAGGGAAGTGAGGGAGATGCGAAGATGTTACCCAAAGCAATTCATTTTCCGACCAACTGAGGGTAGAATCATCATATCTTTTGATGTACAAAATACTTTTGATCCAAACCACTTGGGTTAGAAAGTAGACTCAACAAGCTTTCCAACGGTTCGAAGAACACCCAAATCCGAGTTCGGGAGTGTCCGGAGCGAGCCCGCGAAGTTGAAAAAGTGCCTGCAGAATCCAGCGAGCACAGGGATCGATCCCCCAATGTTTAGGGATCGATCCCCCCACCCTTTCAGCTCCTACAGCATCCAGAAAGCTCAGGGATCGATCCCCCAATGTTTAGGGATCGATCCCTTGGTCCCGCGCGAACATTTCAGTGGCATTTTTGTAGTTTTTGTGTAAAGGGGGTATATATATCACCCTTAGCCCGATTTTAGGGCATTCTTCATTTTTCCTTTCTCTCTCTACCTCCCTCTTCTCCTCTCCTCTTTATTTCACCTTCTCTCTTCAAGAGAGCAAGGATTCAAGGGTTTCTAGACTTTTGTCCTTCATTAATGTTGTAAGTACTCTTGTTCTTTACATTAATCTAGCTTTTATTTTCGTTTTTGTGAATATTTTCATTTCTCTCTTCATTTTGGCTTGTGTTTACACCCACTATGGGTGAGTAGTGATCTAGGCTCGGTCATGGGGTGATTTCTACCCCATGATTTAGGTAGTTTAATGGCTTCTCTCATTTCTTGTGCTTAATGTGGTTTGTGAATGGATTAAGTTCATTTTTATGTAACAAAACCTAGGGTTGTTAACCTCTTTGATTATGTGTAGGCAAGGACTTGATCTCTTGCCACATATAATGCTTGGAGCTATGTCACTCTAGGTGTTTGCCAAAATGCCTCAAAGAACTTGTTAAACTCTAATATTTGGTCTAAACCTAGAGATGTTAACTTCTTTGATTGGGTGTAGACAAGTCTATTGGCACACCCAATGCTTGGAACCATGGCTCTCTTTGTGTTCGATAAAATGCCTAAACGAGTCTTCATCCATTTCCAAACCCCATTGTATAAGTTAAACTTGATCTTCATCGCTAAATTTCCCGAGTGAGATCAAATGACAATGACTCTCACTTGAGTTATCGAAGAGAAGTGTTGAACGGCCTAAGTTATGGGCGGAATAAACCCCTAGACCTTGTCGCTTTTAATTTCTAGTCAATCTTCATTTTCAATTAAAGTTAGGAGGTAGAAAGAATTTTCATCACTCAAAGTTGGCCGTCTCAAAGCCGAACTAAAGGTTGGCGGTCCTAACGCTAAAAAAAAAACCCTTCGTAAAGCAAACCTTCCGGCCTAGCTCCATTGGCTCCCTGTGGATTCGACCTCGGACTTCCGAGTTTATTATGCTGCAACCGACCTAGCCCTACGCTTGGGGCGCTCCTTATTGCAACACACTTTAAGGTCGCAAGCAGGGGCACAATTTATTTTTTAGATGATAGTTATCGATCAAATATATAGCGATACCCGATCAACTTCATTCTTGTTACAATTGATGAACTCCGTAATATGTAAAAGATAGATGGTTCAGATCAAAAAATAAAGATTCTGGTGGGGGTCAGATCTTGCGATCTAATACTTTAAAGCCTCGAGATGCATCAAATGTTATCAATCAAGTGATCATCGAATCACCGATATCAGATGATTTCTGACTTTGGTGACAATGATGGAATCAGTGAGACATGAAATCCTAATGGTTCAAATTGACCACTGTAAAAGTTGAGTTGGTAATGACCTTTTAATTCTATATGTTCTGTATAATTGTTAACAAACTAAGTCTTGTGATGTACTTGAACATACGGGAGCCATTGACTGCGACACAATTACGACGATCCAAACCGTTGATTTTGTTTATCTTGTTGATTATATCATTCTCGTAAAAAAAAATATCTCGATCTGGTTTACAAAACTTCTTTATCTTTTTCTTTTCAGTCAAACGGAAATTCATAAAATACTTACGAAACAAAGTACCACATCAAGAGTATCAACATAACAAACATAGCGTGCAAGGAAGTAAAATAACTACTAAGCCTAGTCCGAAACTTGCCTTATTACCATGCTAGTGTTTAGGTTATATATGTTTACATTTGTTTAATTCTGTGTATCTTTGCAGGAATGTGTTTACATCCTAAAATATGCCACCCAATAAGAAAGTTACACGTGGCACCAAATAGTGTGTTGACCAATCAGAACACATCCTGATTGAACCCGAGATACAGAGGATTGCAGGGTTAAATGGTGATGTTGTTTTAGTACTATACGGTATCGTTTTGATTGGAACCGACAGCGTTTAGACTATAATTAAAGATGGTTTTAAAAGCAGTCTGATTTAAACCGTTGATTGATCTTTGGAAACATCAAACGGTACCATTATTGTTTGATTTATAATGAATGGTGGACAGGATTGTAGGAGATTATTCTGAGCCAAACACTAACCCACGTTGCTTGGGAGTGGGAACCGTTATTTAAGCATGGAGCCACGAACACCACGATCGAAGCAAGCAGGAGAAGAAGGGATTCTGGAAATATCAGGATAACCGTTCGAAGACCCCCCCTCAACCGTTTTATGTGGCCAACGTGGATATCAATCGAAGACGTGGGGGTTCGAAGGCAAGATTCAGCGTCTATAAATAGAAGAAGCAATTGAAGAGAAAGGGACGACAAAAATCCATATCATCTGACAATTCATACAAAATGATTGCTCAGAGATCTATCTTAGATTAGTTTTAGTTTAGAGTAGGGTCTTTTTTGTAAGTTGAAGGCTTATTTGCATGTAAGACTACTTTCGATTAAATTCAAGTTTTCTTATTTCCTTTAAGCTCTTTTCTTACCAAAGAATAGTTGTTTGCAAGTTCGCTTTTGATTAAATTCAGTGTGCTTGCATTTCTTTATTATTCTTGATAGAATCTTAAGAGTGTTTGTATACAAACTTACCTTTGATTAGATTCAGGTTTGTTTGTGTTCAATCATCTTTTCTGATTTCGAAGCGCGTCAATCTTTTATTTGGTTGATACCTTAAGGAAAAATCCTCTTAGTTGAGGTAATCGAACGGATAACACAATTGCCTGATTGAAATTAGTGGTTTCAAATCATTTTGAAAAGAGTAATTTCTCCTTTGAAGTTATTTCTTTTCTGGCACGCCCGCACACAATTATTTGCCAATTGATTTGAGTTAATTCAGCCCAAACAATTTTTGGCACGCCCGGTGGGACCTCGAAGGTACCAGAATGCCAAGGCTTCGAAAGCAAATAGGGACACCTGTTGGTGGTCAAGTGCCAGAGGAACAAGCTGTGCTAGAACAGGCCGCAGAACAGGGAACGCCTATGAATCATGAGTTTCCCCAATTGGCTTCCGAAATGGGAGAGCTCCCTTATGAGGGGCCTTCTTATGAAGTACCTCCTTATGAAGAGCCTCCAAATTCCCAAAAGGGACAAGCCAGTGGTAAAGACCATGATAAGGAAGAAATGTTCAGAGAAATGATGATAGCTTTTCGAGAGATGGCTCAAACCCAAAGAGCCATGATCAAAAGCATAAGAAGTAGGTTGCCCAACTTAGAGGTAACAAGAAACAGTCCAGGGAATATTGGGCTAGATGATCATGCTAATTCAACTACTCACCAAAGTCCCTTCGAAGGAAGGCTTGGAGAGGATGTTGGTCAGGGTAAGATAAGGTCTAGAAAGGGTAAGGAAAAAATGTATCCAGAGGAAATACCACAATCTTGGTATGAGCCTTTAAAGCCTACAAAGCCTGTCTTCGAAATCCCAGATCAATCTCATGGAATTCCTATTGGGATTCCAAGAAATGCCAGAGACAGGCAAAGCGTTAATCCTCTTTTCGAACCCACACTCGGGGGATGGGAGGATGATGTAGAGATAGAACGAGGTTATAGACCTGAGAAAACGAGGGATAACGCACAGCCTTCCCGTCAAAGTCTCCCAAATACCAAAAATCCCACCACAGCGGTTTATGGAAGCCATAGGCCTGCTCGGGTGAATACTACGGCTGACCCAATGCAGCAACCTTGGTATGAGAGACTTCCCAGAGAAAACCAAGGGGATTTTAGCACTATAAGGGAAAAGCATAGAGATGACTTGGTAGAACCAAATCCACCGGTAGGAAATCAAGAACAAAATTTCCTTATAGGCAACCCAATACTAAGAGACCAAGTTATGGATCTCATACAAGAAGTTTGTGGGCCTCGAACTCGGGGGGTACAACCTCAAATCTATAGAAAACCATATCCAGAATGGGTTGACACAACATTTCAGATCCCTAGAGAATTTAAGATCCCAGACTTTACTTTGTTTTATGGGGATGGGAGACAATCTTCTATAGAACATATTGCTAGGTTTTCTGCCCAATGTAAGAACTTGGCTCAGAATGGTTTCATGAAGTTGAAATTGTTCCCAAATTCTTTGTCTGGGCCAGCTTTTGCATGGTACACAAACTTGCCTGCAGAATCGATAACAAGTTGGTTTCAAATGGAAGAGGCATTTCATGCACAATTCTTTAATGCTGAGCCTGAAGTCTCTATGGCAGATTTGGCTAGGCTAAAGCAGAAACCAGATGAAAAGGTAGCAGATTTCATATCTAGGTTCAAAAGGGCTAAGACCAAGTGTAAACTCCATCTGCCAGAGGCAGAGTTTGTGAGATTAGCACAGGATGGTTTAGAAAGAGAGCTTCGAAAGAGGTTTGATTCTACAGAGTTCAGGGACTTTGCAGACCTAACCTATAAAGTTGCTAGATATGAATCATTGTTAGAGGAAGATATGGATAGGCATAATTCCTCTTATCCAACATACTATAGGGATCCTAATTATGAAATAGATGCTGCTGAAATTATAGAGCACGAACCTTGTGTTTGTGAGCCCTTAATTCAAAAGAATGTCTCTCTTGGGCAGAAGTTCAAACAAAAGGAAATTACTAAAGTATATTCTTTTGATATATCTAAAGCTGATGAGATCTTTGACTTCTTGTTAAGAAAGAAAATCATTAAGCTGCCTTTGGATGTGAAACTGCCCACAGCGGAAGAAAGGAATGGAAAGACCTATTGCAAATGGCATGATTCTTGGTCTCATTCAACTAAATCTTGTAATGTTTTTCGTGACAGGATTCAGGAACAAATCAAGAAAGGAAGAATCAAATTCCCTGAAAAGACTATGGGGATAGATGCAGTGCCCTTTCCAAAGGTAGAAGAGGTCAATACCAGTGTGCCCTCCTCACTGGCTCGAACTGTCAAGAAATATTGGCAGGACAAAGAAGCACCAGTGAACATGAATACTGTTCAATATGGAAGGGGCAAGCCATACGCTGGCCACCCTCGAGGCATGGGAGCGAGGCCAAGTTCCTATAGGCGAGCCAATGATGGTTTTTCTTTGCAGAAATTCTCAGGTAATAATCACCTGCCTATGCTAGAAGCCTCATTTTTGGAGTGCCTGTGTGTAGGATGCAGGGCCAACTATTTGGTCTTCAAAGACTTGGATAGAAAGGGCGTAAGTTTTTTCCCAAAAGAAATGGGGATGAAAAGAATGGCCCCAGTTCAAGCAAAGCCAAGTGACAGCAAGTCTTGGTTGGCACCAAAAAGGGACATGCCTACTAGCCCTGTTCCAGCTATTCACAGAAGGGAGCTGCCACCTTCGAAGAAGGCTAATGTTGGCCAGACATCGAAGGCGCAAGAAGAGGCCAAACAAGAAGAATTCACCTTGGTGAAAGGGGTTCCTGACTGGTTTCTGAAGCAAGTTAAGCCTGACTTGTTTCAAGGATACAAAGGTTCAAACAGGAATGCGAGCAGAACTTTCAAGCCACCAATTTCGAACTCTGGAAACTGGGTGTTGATTAGGGATCCCAAGTCTCAATTACCACAGATGGTTCCATTGCTCTCAAGAACTCAAAAGAGAAAGCTCCAAAGGAAGTATACGCTCTTCCAGTCAGGAGAATCTTCAACGGGAGAAGAATCAGATAGACGAGCAAAACCTAATCCAAGGTTCGACAGGATTGAAAGGGACCCAGAGGAATTTCGAACCCAGTATCACGAGAGGGAGACTTTGGAAAAGGTTGCCTCTGCTATGCTCGAAGAGGATCTGGATCCACCTTCTCCTAACTCGCTGGCTAGTTATCAGTCTGGTTTGCTCGAGGCCATGGTGGTGGAACAACAGGGGATGGAAGAAACCTTTTCCCCTATGGAGGTATCCACACAAGAATTCGAAAAGAAGGGTGCTGTGGAGACCGAAGCAGTTAAACCAATCAAAGAAGTGGCTTCGATCCAATTTGGAGATCAGCCAGAAGTACAAGTTAATATGGTTTATCCAAGCTCTATGAATTTCTTCTCAAATGGTCAGACGTTCAAAGATCAAGATACTGCTTGGTCGAGCTTGAGCGAGCCAGAGAATTCTGAAGAAACTCTGAGTGATAAGGAGTTAAATATCATATGCAACGACTGTGACTTAAAAGAAGTATCTCAGATCGAGATGGGTAAGAACTTGGTACGTGAAATTGAGCAGAATCAAGAAAGTTTAGAGGTAAGCTCAAAAGAAAGTGCTTGTTTCGTGTCAGATTCCATGTCCGACGTCGAATACCCCCTGGTAATAGATTTAAATTATGTGGAAATTTCATATCCATTTAAATTACCTACTAATGCAATGAGACAACATTTGCGTCCATTGTATATCACTGCACACTTTGATGGAGTCCCACTTAATAGAATCTTGGTGGATAATGGGGCTGCGGTGAACATTTTGCCTTTCCAAACTTTAAAAAAGTTAGGAAAAGGAAAAGCAAAATTAATCCCAACCAGCACATCCATTGCAGGATTTACTGGGGAAAGCCAACATGCCAGGGGAATCATTTCCATTAGATTGGCAGTAGGTGGAATAGAAACTGATACCGTTTTCTTTGTAGTTGACACATATGCTAAATATAATGCTTTATTGGGAAGAGACTGGATTCATGTTAACGGATGTATTCCTTCCTCTATGCATCAGGAATTAATGATTGTTAAGTATGACAAAGGCAAGGAAGTGGGTGTCGAAGGAGTCAAAGCTGATCCACATCCATTTGCTGCCACGGCAAATTTTGCTGAAGCAGAAATGTACAAATCGGATGTAGTTCCTCTGAGTGAACTACTTCAAGCAGCCACCCATCCAACCAACGAGATGGAACTGGGGGAATTGGCAGAGCTAAAATCGAAGCTGAAACAAGCTGTTGACTATGAATCAGACACCCCAAAAGATGATGCTGCTTGGATGTGAATCCAAGAAAGAGGCTGAAGAAAAAGCCAACTCATTGGCTTTAGTAAAGTATGTTGCTCTGGGGGTCGAACAGAAGATCCAAGAAGAGAACATATGGGAAGAGGTTATGCAGAACAATAACCCTCATGTGCAAGAAATCCAACTCACTTCTGAGGAACGGGTTGAATCACAAGATCTGTTGGAAGAAGTAAGGTTGGGAGATGCACAAAATCCCAATCCAGTGCTTATTAATAAACAGCTTGAGCCTGGTATGAAAGCTGCATTGGTGGCACTATTGAAAGCCAACAAGGAATGCTTTGCATGGAGTTACAAGGAACTACCTGGCTTGGACAGGGGATTGGTGGAGCATAGGTTACCTATCAAGCCACAATTCAAACCTGTGAAACAACCAACCAGGAAGATGAGTCCAGAAACTATTGCAGGTGTTAAAAAGGAAATGCAGAGACTTCTAGACGCAGGTTTCATTAGAACAGCCAGGTATGTTGAATGGCTATCTAATATAGTTCCAGTCCCTAAAAAGAATGGAACTATCAGAATCTGTGTTGATTTTCGAAACCTAAATACTGCGACTCCTAAGGACGAATACCCAATGCCTAATGTGGATACACTTGTGGACAGTTCTGCTGGCCACAAGATATTATCCATTTTAGATGGGCATTCAGGGTACAATCAAATCTGCATAGCAGAAGGAGATGTGCATAAAACAGCATTTGCCTGCCCAGGTAACATTGGCATCTTCGAATGGGTCAAAATGCCATTTGGGCTAAAGAATGCTGGGGCCACATATCAAAGAGCAATGAATACTATTTTTCATGATTTAGTGGGAACTTTTCTGGAATGTTACATAGATGATATCATTGTGAAGTCAAACTCTGATGAGGATCATCTACAACACTTGGAAAAGACATTCCAACAAATGAAACGCTATCAGCTGAAGTTAAATCCAGAAAAATGTGCTTTTGGAGTATCAGCTGGGAAGTTTTTAGGGTATCTAGTTCACAGTAAAGGAATACAGGTTGACAAGAACAAAGCTAAGGCCATCATTGAGGCTAAACCACCTTCTTCTAAGAAGGAGTTGCAAAGGTTTCTTGGTCAATTAAATTTCCTTCGAAGATTTATATCTAATACTGCAGGAAAAACTAAAATCTTCTCTTCTTTGTTGAAACTGAAGGAAGGGGAGGAATTCAAGTGGTCAAAGGAGCATGATGAAGCCTTCGAAGCCATTAAAAGATACTTAGCCAACCCTCCTGTATTGGCGCCTCCCATTGAAGGAAAGCCAGTAAAGTTGTATTTAGCTGCAACACAAGATTCAATAGGTGTTCTGTTGGCTCAAGACAATGAGGATGGCAAGGAAAGAGCAGTTTATTATCTTAGTAGGTTTTTAAACTCTTGTGAATGCAAGTATGCTGCAGTAGAGAAACTATGTTTAGCTTTATTTTACGCTTCTAAGAAACTCAGGCATTATATGTTGCCTAGAATAACTTATGTTATTTCTCAAACTGATGTAATTAAGCACATGCTTTCTAAGCCAGTGCTTAGTGGGAAGATTGGGAAATGGATAGTGTCTTTAATTGAATTTTGTCTTGAGTATGTGCCTCAAAAGTCGATAAAAGGCCAAGCATTGGCCAATTTTTTGGCCGATCATCCAAATGAATACAAAGCACCAACAACGTTGGAGGCTAGTACAGTTGAAATCAGGCCATGGAAATTATGGTTCGATGGATCAAGAACTATTCAGATGGCTGGAGTGGGCATAATTCTGGAATCCCCCCAAGGCTTGAAAACCAAATATGGTTTTAGACTCAGTGAGGGACAATGTTCCAATAACCAGGCAGAATATGAAGCATTGATTATTGGACTAGAAATTTTGCTTCAATTAAGGGTTAGTGTTGCTGAAATCTTTGGAGATTCTCAGTTAGTGATTAACCAACTAAATGGACAGTTTAAATGTACTAGTCCAGCGCTGATAATTTATTATCAGCATGCTAAAGAGCTGATGGATCAATTTCATATGCTTACTTTAACTTATATTCCTAGGTTCTTTAATGAAGAGGCTGACGAAATAGCTCAAAGAGCGTCCGGCTACAAAGTTTTATCAGAAGTTGAAAAGGAATTTTGTCAATTAACTTTGAGGAAATCCCTGCCTATGTTACACAATAGGTTGACGGACTTCGAAGTATTAAACGTCAATGCTTTAACCCATCGAAATGCTGATTGGAGGCAAGCATTGATTGAATATTTAACCAAGCCAGACAGCGTTGCAGACAAGGCAACCAAATTAAAAGCAATGAACTATATAATGTATAATAATGAGCTATTCAAGAGAGGAATGGATGGTCTTCTTTTGAAATGCTTGAGCAAGGTAAATGCATTTAAAGTAATGGCTGAAGTGCATGAGGGAATCTGTGGAGCACATCAAGCTGGCATAAAAATGAGATGGTTAATAAGGAGATACGGGTATTATTGGCCCACCATCCTCAAAGATTGTATAGATTATGCAAAGGGGTGTCAAGCCTGTCAAAAAACAGGTCCACTCAAGCATTTGCCAGTCACAGATTTGCAATATGTAATAAAACCTTGGCCCTTTAGGGGATGGGCTATGGACATGATTGGGATGATTTATCCTCCTTCATTGGAAAAGCATAAATTTATCCTAGTAGCTACTGATTATTTCACAAAATGGGTAGAAGCCCAAGCCTATCAGGAGGTCAAACAAACCCACGTAATAGATTTCATAAAGGGAATCATATACAGGTTTGGGAGTCCTCAAACAATAACAGTGGACAATGGTTCCATATTCGAAGGACGATTGGTAAAGGATTTTGCCACGAACCATGGAATTTCATTAATATATACTAGTACTTATTATGCTCAGTCCAATGGTCAAGCAGAATCAACTAATAAAATTATCAAGAAGGGGATCCAAAAAATGGTGGATCAAAACCCAGAAATTTGGCATGATCTGTTACTTGATGTGTTATGGGCATATAGGAATACAAAAAGGACTAGTACAGGTACCACACCATTTGCATTAACATATGGGCATGACGCTGTGTTACCCATGGAGATCACTGTAAGATCCCAGAGAGTAGCATGTCAGAATGATTTAGACACAGGATCTTATCATCAGGCCATGCATATGGAATTGGAAGATATTGATGAGGCTAGAATAAAAGCCTTAAACCAGATTATGCTACAAAAAGCAAGAATAGCCAGAAGCTATAACAAAAGAGTGGCTCTTCGAAGCTTCGATGAAGGAGATCTCGTATGGAAAGTTATCCTCCCTATTAGGGATAGGAGAGTTAAAAAAGATGGATTAGGAAAATGGGCACCAACATGGAAGGGCCTTTTCAAATCCATAGGGTTTTGAAAGGGGGAGCTTATCATTTGAGAAATTTGAATGGTTATGTTCATCGAAGGAAAATAAACGGAAGACATCTGAAGCTTATATTCCTTCCATATGGGAGTCCTTCCACAAGAGGTAGTGGAAATAAGTTTGGTTTACACATCGATGGTTCTGACTGGCTGATTTAGTGTTGAGTGATTTGATGCTAAAAACTTTTTTACAAAAAAAATTACTCTATTAGCATTCGAAGACACAAACGAGTCACCATACTACCAATCGAAGCTATAAAGAATCGAGAATAGCCAAGCAAGAGTTTCATTTCATTAGTAAAAAAAAAAAGACCCAAGCAGGTCTAAGTACAAAACAACCCAAGTAGGTCTGAAAAAAAAAAAAAACAGGAAAACAAAACAGACCCAAGTAGGTCTGAACAACAAAAAGACCAACTCTGGTCCAAAAAGCAAAATGAAGACCATTGGTGATCTTCATAGTCCCAAAGGAGAATCTTCAAGAGGATCCTCCCTCTGGGGGACTTTTTGCCTCATGGGCCGAGAGGACGGTCGAAAGATCATCCCAGGTCCTAGCCAAGCAGAGGCGTGAAGCTGTTTCCACACACACCAGCTGGCTTCGAAGCTGAGCGATCTCACTTCGAAGGGCCTGGGACTCAGCGTGGACGTCTCTCTTCAGCTCCATGATCATGTTAGTCAGGTTGGCCAATTGACTAGTAGATCATCAAGATTTGGATGGTTTTCAGCCATGTTGTTTGTTTGAAAGAGATGCTGTGATCTATCGACGTCTAGGTGTATTTATAGCCCAAAGAAATACGGGGAGTCCGCCTCATTTATTACCATTATTAAATGGGTTGCAGACGCATAAAGCCTGGAAGGTGAAGGGTTTGAGAGCTTAGGCGTCATACGTCAGAAGTATATGATCTTTTACAACTTACGAGGAGACGGCTAAGAAACTACTGGAATTAAATAAGTTAGTTGAAACGATTGGAATTACACTAGATTAGTTTTCGAAGTATCAACACATTTCGAAGCAAAAGTAATAAATAGACATGGAATAAAGGAATACAGCATTGGAAGGAGGATTTCTGTTTGTATTTTCC
This sequence comes from Rhododendron simsii, assembly GCA_014282245.1. NCBI lineage: Eukaryota > Viridiplantae > Streptophyta > Magnoliopsida > Ericales > Ericaceae > Rhododendron > Rhododendron simsii. The sequence goes on from CM024962.1 coordinate 6,266,519, forward strand.
TTCATGCTATCATGTTTTCATTAATAACATTAAATAGAAAGGGATGGCTAAGAACACCAGTTTATTGGTCAAAGCCATTAGAATAAAGATCGATACATTGGTAAATAATTTCTTTGCTCATAACAGTTACACAGAAGGTTACATTGGAGAACCTATCTAGAGCATAATAGTATCATGGAGGAGGATCTCTAGGGATCAACCAACTGAGATCCAAAGACTTGAACCTAGCTTCATTGGGAATTGATTCTATCTCCCTACAAAGCTCCATTGGTAGGGAGATAGAGCTCAAAGCCCATTCTTTCTTCGAAGCAACAGCCCAGTACAGGCACATCATGAGTGTTGATGTGTCTATACCTAAGGGCTTTAGGGTTCAAGGGAAATATCATGAGGGTTGATGTGGCTATGTTTCGAAGCTTTTCTTCACAAATACAAGATGAGGCTTCATGATAGTTATCTTTCTTGTAGCCTTACTTGAAAGCTTGGTTTGAATGATACCACAGGAAGGAGAAGTGGAGAAGATGATCTGTAAGTTTTTTCTTTTCCAGAGACCTCTATTTATACTAGTAGATAGTCATTTATGACTCTTTAAGATACGGTAGGTGAGAAGTTGGCACAGTAAGCTTTTAAGCAAAAGAAAATAGGAACTAGTGTCAATCTTAATTACAGTTGTACTTATCCCAGAATTGAATTGAATAAAAAAAAACGTACAAGCTGTGTGAAGTTACAAAAAGGGAACATCACGAATAGTGGTTAGTAGCTCTCGAAGAGAATTAGAGTTAGCATCCAAAAGTGAAGTATGGATAGCTTTTCTTCTCTGTTCCTTTCGAAGAAAAGGAATAAGCTGTGGAAGCGTTGATTCATCCCGTAATGCTTCGTCTTCAAGCTCTGGAAAGCCATTCGAAACTTCAGCTATCTCTTCCCTGACCTTCTTCATTTCTTCTTGTAACCACTTCATTTCTTGTCAAGTTCTGAAAGTTTGTCCCTTCGGGCTTGATAAAGAGACAGACGAGAAGCAGTCTCAAGTGCTTTGGCCTCCAATTTGTTGGTTTTCTCAATAGTTGTGCCAATGCTTTCAGACAAGAAGTGATTATAAGCAATCAATTCACTAAATTGTTTGAGATGCTTTTGAAGAGTGAAGTTGATTGAAGAAGGAAGTCCTTGGGAAAGGGACAAGGCCTGATAGCATACCTCGAAGTGGTAAGTTAAACTATGATCAATCAAAGTAGGAAGTCCTAAATGATTTAAAGATTTTAGAAAACTTTTTAGTGTTAGAACTTCTTCCTTTGAAGGAACATGTTTAATCTTAAAGGAAGGTAAGTCAGAGGGCATGGAAGGGCTCAAAAGTTGTTGAAGGCTTTCGAGGGAATTCGAAGAGGAAGGAAGAACGGGATCAGCAATCTGATTACAAAATTTTTCCAATTGACTCTTAAAGAAGGATATATTGAAAACCACTAAGGGCAAGTCAATTGGAGCAGAGGAAGATGGGGATGATCTTCAGGAAAAAGGGCCATGCCTTTCCCTGCATAAGATTATAAGTTAAGGTTAAATAGAATGTAAAACAAGAAAAGAAAGGTATGATTAAGTATCAAGAATACCTGATCTGAGGAGGAGATCAAACTGGAGCCTTGATCCTCAGCATTTCTAAGAATATGGCTCTTCGAAGCCAAAGTAGGGTCCATCCTTAAAGGTCCCTCCCCTGAAACCGATGAGGAAGTAAAGGGGAAGTCTCCCTGAAGAATGGGAAGTGGCCCCAGAGTCTTCGAAGGAGCCAAACTAGCCACTACCTGTGCAAAGGTTGGCTCAGTAAGAAATGACAGCAAGGCGTGCATGTCAAAGTCTTTCTGTATAGAAAGAGCTTGAACAGGGGATGCCTGTAAAAAAGCAAAAGAAAGTTAGAGTAAATCTTTTCATAATTCGAAAGGCGAGTATTCAGAAGATACCTTGTAAGGGGCATCTGCTGGATTGGGATTAAGGGCTCTATCACTTCTTGTTGAGGGCAGGGAACAAGAGCTAGGTCCACCGCCTTAACAGGGGATACAACCTGAGCCTACAAAGAAGTTAGCAGCAATCACGAGCACAGGAGACACATGAGAATGTATGCAGTTTAAACTAACTTACCTCTTTTGGGGAGGAAGACTTCTTTGGAGAAACAGGCTCTTGGGGGAGTTGTTTTCCTCACATAGCGGAGGGTCTCCTTCATCTGTCTTGTTTCACCTGGTTCGAACTCAAGAATTAGAATTACAGTAAAACCTTACTGAATCGTAAATAGGAAGGAATTTACCCCTTGAGGCCAGCATCTCTGTGTCACTCTCTGTCTCTTCATCACTAGAAGAAACCTGAGGACCACGCTTCCTGGTGGTCCTTGTCCTCTTCGAAGCTGAAAGGAAAGGGGTAAGAGGGTGGCTCGGATAAATGGTATGGGGGTTTAAAAATTAATTGGAGGGAAAAACCAACCTGGAGGTGCAGCTGAGGGCTCAAGATAGTGCTTAGTAGGAATTACTTCTGTAGGCTGAGAAGTAATCTTTCTCTTCTTCGAAGCACTTTCTGGAAAAGAAGTGGCACCTGTAGGATGGAATGCAATTATTTGGTTTCAGCAAAAAGAAGAGATGTTCAGAGATAATTACCTCTTTTTTGTGTTACCCTCGTAGATTGTCTTCTTGATGGAGAGGGGGGAACGACCATTGCTATTGGGGAGGCTTCGACTGGAGTCAATCTTTGTTCAACTTCGCCCCCAGTAATGTCTTCGATCCCTCCAGCCAAACCAAATTCATTGTCAGAGGAGAAAGATGACGAGTTATTTTTTCCTCCATGCCCAAACTCAGACTTCTCGAACCCAATGTGGGCTAGAAACCGTTTGAAGGGTTTAATCCCTGAGAGGAAGGAGCAGTTAGAGTGCCACCAGTTATCAAATGCAGGGGTGGTGCACACTTCAGGTTCCCTGAACTCCTGAGTCACTGTTTTCCTCAATGCATGTCTGGCTTGGGCAAACCCCGTCAGAAATTGGTCAGCCATGATCGGTGATCGTTCAGACATACAGATGTTGGCGAGGCCACAGTAAGGAGTGGGTATGCCTTGAACAAAGTCCAGTTGCCTAGCAAATTGTGCAGGGCAATATACCTCTGCATGTGCTATGGACTTGAGGGTATTCGACGAGGAAATGAAGATCTCTCTGCTTGTAAGAATGTTGCCCCATGCTTGGAGAGCTCGAGATGATCTTCCCCGTTTGTCTGCCAGGATGTCGAACAACCATGTTGGCCCAACAAGAGTAGGGTATGGATTGGGCCACTCCCTATCTGAGGCTAGACCAGCAAAAAAGCAGAGGTATACACCAAAGTCTGTGTTGTGCTATCCTCTGGGTGGACGTAGTTGTCACCATGAACATTGGGCGCCTCGACGAACCAGTAAGGGATGTGGGTGCTTTGAAGGGACCCAGCTCAGGAAAGTAAGCATGAAGCCAAAGTTGGATAAACCATTGGGGCCCTCCCTGCGAATGGTTCAAACCCTTCTGGTAGAAGTCGAACCCAGCTTTGTAGACATGGCCCAAGAAGCAGGAGGCGAAGTCAAACTCTTCTCCTCTAGCAAGTGCCAGTGCCAATGGAACAAATTCATTCATCACTCTTTTCCCGGAGTGGCAGAAGATGTGTTTGCAGAGGGTGTAGAGAATGTAGGCAAAAAACTCTGTCTCAGTCACTTCTCCTACCAATTTCCTTTCTCTGTGGTAGAACTGGAAAAAGCCCCGTTGGTGGCAGTCAAACGAGTAAATCCCTCGGGAGGATGGAACTCCTTGGTAGGGTCGAATTGGGGGCCATACGGAATAAGCCCCAACATTTGGGTAACATCCAAACTGTGGGTGCCATCATGCCACAGTTAAAGCGAAAGAAGTTGAAAGATGGGTCCCAAAAGGCCAAGGCGGCCTGAATCAGAGGAGGATTTTGTGGGACCCCCCTTCGAAGGAGGGTAATAATTCTTTTTAAACCCACCTTCTCTAAGTCGTCCGACTTCGCAGCCAACATACGGGTGGTCCATATCTTCCAATCCTTGTCCAATGTGGGCCAACAGGGGAAGGATTTCTTTGGAAAATTTTGCCAATCCTGGTTCGAACAAGCCCGGATTTCAGCATCCCCCAATCGAGGATAGTAGAGAGAAAGGCTAGCAGGGATTTCTCCTATGAGTTGAGGGTCTAAAATGTAAGTACCTTCTTCGCTAGGGTTTGGAATGAAGACCCTGGAATCGAGATAGGGCTCTTTAGTCGGTCCTGGTGTTTGTCCTGACACGAACCGTCTCAAGGCCAAAGAGGGAGTAACATGTTCTCGGGCTGCTGGATTGCTGGAAGAAGCCATTGATTCAGTTTGGGTTTAGCGTTGATGACGAGGAAAAAGAGAGAGGGTTTCTGTTCTTGGGAGTTTTGAGTTTGAGAAAGCTTGAACGAATAGAGTGTAAGGGGTGGTTTTGAATCAATTCCGCTTTTATACTCCTGCAGGTGGGCCAGGCCTGTAGTGGGCCCGTACTCCGGGGTCCGCTGGGGTTGGTTTTTTCTCTTTAGTAGAGTTTCTTATTATTAGAATTTCTATTTTAACAATAAACCCAAGTCCAGCGTGTTGAAAAAAAGGAAATTTCATTGAACAGACCTACTGGATTACAAAATTGAAATTTACGTATTTACAAAAGGGAAAAAAGCAAAACAAGGGAAATTCTAGTTCCTATGAAAGAAGCACAAATTAGGCCTTCGAAGGGCTTGGGTGCTGAGCGGTTGCTTTTTTATTCTCAAAGTAATGAGGAAAGGACCAAGTAACAAGGCTATGGAACTTGTTCCATGCAAACTGGAGGAATTTCAGCTCCATTTTCCTCATGTCTTCCTTGGAGTCTGACTCCAATTTCTTCTCCAGCAGGGGCCTGAAGCGGAGCACCAAAGCTTTGGCTTTCCTTCGAAGCCGAGCCTCTTTTGTTGGACGCTTCATTTGTTGCCTTTTGAAGCGCCTTCGAAGCTTTTTGTCAGCATGGCCAGGCACCACTTCGAAGGACTCAGTAGTGAAGTTATGGATTTGGTCATGCAGTTTTTCAATCCTTTCCTTAGTAAGAGCATAGTCTTGAAGGGATTGATCGAAGCAATACGCAGCAGTATTGGCTTCGAGCCATGACTTGATCACTGGTAAGAAGTCCAGGAAGCAGTGGATTTGATAGGAAACCGCAGAAGGGATGGAACATAGCACCAGTGTTTCACAAGCCCATTTGAAATTGGTGAGTGGGACTTGTTCCTCCAGGATATGGATGTCCAGAAAGGAGAAAGCTGCAAGAAGCTGCAAAGCTTTGCTCTTGTCAGCAGAGTAGATGGAATAACCATATTGCCATTGGAAATGAGGGGTGTTAATGGCAAGGTTATTCACCTCATTGAACCAGTCGGGCTCTTCAGGAAGAGGAATTAACTTGTTGGTCTCTTCGAAGTCAGCTGGGAAGTGTGGGGTTTGCACCTCTGTGAGCCAGAGGGTTTTTTGGGCTTGGGCCATGCGTTTGAAGTCGCAATAAGGGGCCGGCCCAAGATAGTTTTCTTCCTGTTTAAGGAAAGGAGAAAATTTGAGAGAAGAATAAATGGATTCGAGCATGCCCATGTGAACGGTATCGTTACCACTCAGGGGTAGGAATTGACTCGCAAAAAGGGTTCGAAAGTGATGGAATTTATGAGGTGTGGGATCAGGTTGATCGAACCGGACCAGAATGGTGCCAGTATTGGTATTGGTAGGGTTTTCTTCCCATGAGCCCCAGTTGGACCCATCGAACGAATTCGAACGGGTTAAAGAGGAGTCCCAACCTGTGGTAGATGGGTTGGGAGTATGGAATGTTCGATCCGAAAGGATTTTGCTTGCTAACATTCGAGGAGAGTTTGGAGGAGACATTTGAGGAGAAGGAGTTTGGCAATCGAGATTGTCCAAGATAAGATTGATTTCTGGAAGAGAGTCCATAAACTTAAGATTTCTTAATAAAGGAAAACTCAAATTCGAAGGGGTTTATGAGAGGTAATGTAATTCGTTAAACCCTATCATTAACTGCCATTTATAGGGGAATTATTGTAGCTATCTTTGGGAAGCTCAATAGACGTGCATGGGAATAAAGCCCTGTCAAGCTTCGTGCATCCGAAGTTGAAGGGATATGGGCAGAGAACGTGTGCCATTAACATTTATTTAGCATAAATAAAATGTTAATGCGGGGGGTGTGTTTACATCCTAAAATATGCCACCCAATAAGAAAGTTACACGTGGCACCAAATAGTGTGTTGACCAATCAGAACACATCCTGATTGAACCCGAGATACAGAGGATTGCAGGGTTAAATGGTGATGTTGTTTTAGTACTATACGGTATCGTTTTGATTGGAACCGACAGCGTTTAGACTATAATTAAAGATGGTTTTAAAAGCAGTCTGATTTAAACCGTTGATTGATCTTTGGAAACATCAAACGGTACCATTATTGTTTGGTTTATAATGAATGGTGGACATGATTGTAGGAGATTATTCTGAGCCAAACACTAACCCACGTTGCTTGGAAGTGGTAACCGTTATTTAAGCATGGAGCCACGAACACCACGATCGAAGCAAGCAGGAGAAGAAGGGATTCTGGAAATATCAGGATAACCGTTCGAAGACCCCCCTCAACCGTTTTATGTGGCCAACGTGGATATCAATCGAAGACGTGGGGGTTCGAAGGCAAGATTCAGCGTCTATAAATAGAAGAAGCAATTGAAGAGAAAGGGACGACAAAAATCCATATCATCTGACAATTCATACAAAATGATTGCTCAGAGATCTATCTTAGATTAGTTTTAGTTTAGAGTAGGGTCTTTTTTGTAAGTTGAAGGCTTATTTGCATGTAAGACTACTTTCGATTAAATTCAAGTTTTCTTATTTCCTTTAAGCTCTTTTCTTACCAAAGAATAGTTGTTTGCAAGTTCGCTTTTGATTAAATTCAGTGTGCTTGCATTTCTTTATTATTCTTGATAGAATCTTAAGAGTGTTTGTATACAAACTTACCTTTGATTAGATTCAGGTTTGTTTGTGTTCAATCATCTTTTCTGATTTCGAAGCGCGTCAATCTTTTATTTGGTTGATACCTTAAGGAAAAATCCTCTTAGTTGAGGTAATCGAACGGATAACACAATTGCCTGATTGAAATTAGTGGTTTCAAATCATTTTGAAAAGAGTAATTTCTCCTTTGAAGTTATTTCTTTTCTGGCACGCCCGCACACAATTATTTGCCAATTGATTTGAGTTAATTCAGCCCAAACAGAATGACAAAACTAAATCATAAAGGTAAAAAGTTGGTACATGTGGAAAGAACATATAATGTTCGTCCAATAGCAAGGATAGACCCTCCAGCACGGATGAAATGATGACATGGTGATAGAGAAGGACTGAGATGGTGTCATTGGGACAAATTTTATTTTATTTTTTTATTTTTTGTGGGGGTTTGAACAAACTTTTTTATTTTATTTTATTAATGATGTTTCATTTTGAACAAGTTTTGACTTATCCACTGACTTAGGTGGCACATTTAGTATTATATGGTATATTTTGGATATATTGAAATTGATGTCGTGTTACGTTTTGGTACTGCTTTGTATAGTATTAATGACAAAGAATTACACATATAATCATATATGTACCAATCTGGTCCCTGTATACATGGTTAAATGTGTAATAAGTAATCTTTAAAAGGAAAACATATAACGTTATATATGATCTGAATGTATAACTATATAACCATATTGTTCCTTACTCGGTATAACCATATAACCCTATAAATAAATAATAAACCATAACCATAGACAATCTTATATGAATTGGTCCACTCAACGGCCTAACAGACCTGAACATATAATATCTGTGCAGCGATAGAGTGGGTGAGATCTGGAATGTAGAGAGAGAGAGAGAGAGAGAGAGAGAGAGGGAGAGCTGTCAAAATACTAAAAAATGAAAAAAAATCCGGCAAGGGCATTTTTGTCTTGACAATGACCCAGTTTGGCAACACAAAAATGAAAAAGAATAAAAATACATTGTTTTGTCTAAGCCAAACAAAGTCCTTGTCTGAGTGGACCTAATGGGTTACAAACTTGAGAGGTGGACTTGATGAGTTACAAACATGCAATAATGGACCTTAGACCAATTTTTTAAAGAAAGAAACTAAGATATGAATTTGATTAAAGACTTGTTTTTCTCTCTTCTTGTGTTGGACTTGAAATTTGATTGGGTTTAAATGGATTCTTGTGATTTAGTCTAATTTACTACTCCCTCCGTCCCTTTTTAAGTGTCCTGCTTCGTAATTCCAATTTATTAAAAAGACATCATCATTATATCTTTCACATCAATTTTTTCCTCCATTTTCCCTACTTACCCATCATCATTACACTTTTACTCACTTATTTTTTAAAATGGAATCTACTTTTGGGGACAAAATAGACAATTCACCAACTTTTACCCACTAACTTTATAAAATGGCACTTATTAAGGGACAGTCCAAAATGGAATGCAAAAAAGGACCTGTTTTCTACTCAGATTTTTATACTAGTGAACCCAAAATTAATTCAAATCTCCATGAACTACTACTTGATTACTAATTGTTTCATTCTCAAATGAAATTTGTAGTTGGGAACTATTTTCCCATGTTCGATCTGATCTAGAAATGAAGTTTTGCTTGATGACCATAAGAGATGGGGGATTAGGGGAACAAATTTTCAGTATGGGGCAGTCCTTCACTGTACTTTAGCACTTCCAGTTTAGAAGTTGGAGAAGAAAACTTTAGCACTAGAGAAGAATAGGGATCGGAGAGAGAGAGAGATTGGTCAGACGGGAATCACGTGTCTACAATACATGAGGAATCCAAAATACCCCCAAAATGACGTCGTTTTGGGAGGCTGTAGTTTGCAGGCAGGGACGCGTGATCCCCCAAAACTATCTTGTTCCCTGCAGAAATTTTGCACTGAGTGGGGTCAGTGGACCACCCATGCCTATGCGTCAGTCCGCCCCTGAGTTTTCCTTGGCTTGTTGCGCTGATACTTTCAAGTGTCTCCACAACTTGTTCCATTGATGGCCTTGTTCTGGGTTTATCTTGGAGACAATTTAGAGCAAGATCAGCTATTCGCCAGGCAGCTTTCATAGGATAACTCCCTTCCAACCTGGTGTCGATTACGGTTGCTAACTTTCTTCTATTATTTAAATAGGGCTTGACCCAGTCTACCAGAATATGTCGCGAAAGCGAACGATTCGCATCATATGCACATAACCCGCACTACTACAAAAACTTTAAAAGATGACACTCAAAAAATTGAAACAATGATAGTTTTTGTAAAACTGTCATCTAAAATATGATAGTAGACTTTTGATGACAGTCCATCTTACAAACTGTCATCTTTGCGATATAAGATGACGGTTTAGAATAAAAGTGACATTATTATCTTTTTCTTTAATGTCAGTTTTTGCTTAAAACTGACATTAAAACATGCGCTTCCGGAAGCCCATATGGGAAACCTTTTAATGACAGTTTTCCTTAAAAGCGACATTGAAACTAAGCCCTTTTAATGACAGTTTTAGTTAGAACTGACATTGCAGTTAATCATAAAAGATGACAGTCAGAAAGTGTCATAAAAACATATAAGATGATAGTTCAAAACTGTCATCTCATACTTTCAATGTCTACGATGACAGTTTCATCCAAAACTGACATTAAAAGTGCTCATCTTAAAATTTTCGAAAATATACTATACATGTTTTTGTTTGTCTTTTGTTAACAATAAGCGTGCCAGCTCAAATGGTAACACGCGCGTGAGGAACTGAAGTTCTTGAGTTCAAGTCCTGGGGCAAGCAAATATTTGCTGGCCACACAAGTGCTAAGTATAGGCGACACACAAGTGCCACTGGGCGGGTGGTTTTTTTTTTCTTGAATGGAGAACAGATAAGATGACAGTTTAAATCCGTCATCTTTGCGATTAAAGATGACAGATTAAGACTATCATCTTTTATCACAAAGATGACAGGTTTAAACTGTCATCTTATATGTTTAATGACAGTTTTTTATTGTCATAACAAATCTAGACTTTTAATGACAGCTCCATAGATGACAGTTTCAAAACTGTCATCTTTCGCGTTTAATGACACTTTTAAAATGTCATCTTTAACGATTATTGTAGTAGTGCCGTAAGCATCTCAAGCAATACAACACCAAACTATACACATCGTTCTTCACATACACATGGCCTGTTGAGCGAGGATAATGTTAATATATATGGTAACACATCAATTCAGTGGGCTAAGTTCAATTCGTTTTTAAGGCGTGCATCAATTGGATGGGTGATTTGATAATTTCACGACAGCTTGATTAATAGCCTGAAGCTTGAAAAGGTTTTACCTGTGGCAACATATTCCGGGGCCAGAAATGCTATTTGCAAAGAAGCTAGCAAAGAAGACAACAAAGAAAGACGTGGAAAGCACGTGGGTCCCCCCTCTCTCCTCTGCCCAAAAAATTGAATGGTACCCATTTCTCCCTCAAAAAACCCTCCCCCTGTTTTGAAAATTTCAAAATCCGAAAATTTTGAAATCCCTCATCATCGTGCTCCTTTTCTTCCATCTGGAACAAAATATATATGTATCTCTCTCTCTCTCTCTCTCTCTCTTCCCAAACCGCGACCACCGACGCACCACACCACCGACGCACCACTACCCTCTTTCCTCTCCATTGATCTGATTTCTCCTCCTAAACCGGTATAATATCTCGTCCATCTCTCCTCCTAAACCACCATCGGACACCACAAGTCATCGATCTCTCTCCCACAGGTTTATCTCTCTCATTTTCGTGTCCACTAATCTACATTTAATTTTAAAAAAAAACAAAAAAATAGGGTTCCCCGATTTCACAAAATTAGGGTCTTCTAAGCCTCTCCAGTTAGGGTTTCTTTCTTCTTTTTTTTTTTTTTTCAGATTTCGTAATTATTTTTTGATTTATACCAGTTCTGAGCAAATACGTTGTTTTATTTTTTGTGGCTTCTTTTCGCTGCCCTGTTCTTAGTTTTGGTTATAATGTACAGATGTTGAAGAAATGTTGTTACAACCAGAGTACCTGTTTGCATGTAATTTCAGTAGTCCAAGAAAGAAAAGTGGGTCCAGTTTGTTGAACGTTTGGATTTATGGTGGTGGACAAGGTCATTTTGTGTGATGAGAATGTATTTTGTTGATATACGCCCAATGATAAATTTTGCAATTTACTAAGCTATTGTCATTGTGTATTTAAACTAATTACTATTAGTTTGCTAATCTGTTGCCATTGTGTATTCAAACGAATTAAGATTTAAAGAGAAATGGAGAAATAGATTTACTGATCTGTTGCCTGTGGTAGCAATTCAAGTTCCTTTGAATCAGAGTACGGCATGAACTCTGATGGGTTTTTCTTTTCTTAGGGAAATTCAAGATTTGTTTTTCAAGGGCTATTCTCAAGCCAAGGCTCTAATGCTAGTGCCGCCCAATCGAAGTCAAGCTCCGAGCCGAGGGCCATCTACCATCCAAGGTCCTTAAGCCAGCCAAGTATCCCAGCGCAATGGATCTTTCATTTGCATCCCAAGAGATAAACAAGATGAACTCAGACATCTCTTCTTCTTTTTTGTTGCTTAAAGTGATGTATTTTTTGTAGATGGTATATTAATGAACTTTACCAACACTATGGTTACGAAAATTGCAATTGGTGTACTATGTAAGTGGAACATTGGTTGGAAAACCCCTCAATGGATTTTGGCTTTATCTATTGCAACATTTCGATGCTGTACACAAGGGATTGCATAAGGAAATCTTCATTTCATTACAACATCCAAAAATTGTTCATATTACCAAGGCAAGTATTGAATTACACCATTTTCCCAGTCCAGATTTGTTGCTGCTCATGCACACTAAAACGCCAAGATCAGTAGTATTATAAGCAGGACAATGGCTTTAACATACTCCAAAATTCATCTTTCTTGAATTTTTTGTTTGGTTGGCATTGTGATTTATTACTGTATTTTGAAAAATGTTTAATCGTTGGAATACTACTTTTTGGGTGGAACATTTGGTCCATTTTCTCTTTTACCAGATTATGATTTGAGTGCAAAAATTCAAGCTTTTCCACCAAAATCCTTATTGCCCCATTACAAAATATTGCCTCAACAAACAACATCCACGTACCCAAATTATTTCAATTTCTTAATTTCATGCCTCACAGCTAACAATGTAAGCTTTAGGGTTGGGACATCTCCAATTTTTTTCAAATCCATTCTCAGTCCAAGCATTGAAACACCAAACAGTGAACTATATTACATCCCAACAAGAAATAGAGCAGGAAACCCCCCCGCCCCCTTCTTTTGTTTTCGTATATGAGAGGAGAAACAAGCAATGCAAAATGTGACTAGAATCACGAATTGCAGATAGCTAATTTGATATATGTACAAGAGTGACCCAAATCAAATTGCAGAAGCAAGAACGACAAAACACCTGGATTAGGAACCAATCCAGATTCAGGTAATAGAGAATTCCAACAAACCCCAGCTCAAACCCGAGAAAGGGTAAATGGAATCTGGACGGCATGACAACCGTGGACAACAGATCAAACTCGCAAAAAAGTTTTGCACAGCTGAGAACTGACAGACATCAACAAAACGGAAACAAACTAAAAAAGGAGAAAAAAACAGCTAGAGAGAAGCCCAATACACTGAGATGCCCACTGATTCGGCCCACTGAGTTGCCTCACTGAGTCGCACCACCGAGTTTCCGAGTGAGACCAAGTTTGCTGTCAAGCCGCTTCCCCGGTAGAGGAACCAAGCTCCATTGCCGCCGCCGTCGGCCATTCTCATCCAATATCCCACATTTTGTCCAGCAAAAAGGAAGGGCCAAAACAGACCCTACCCATCCAAAGGAGCAAACGGTGAAGCTAAAAGGCAAAGAGAGACTAGCACACCTATATCAACCTTCCAAACAGACTCTACTAAGTGAGATTCAGATTACGCACATGGGTAATATCGTAATGTTGCATTTTACAGAATAAATATTAAGCTAGTACAAACACAAGTGGAAATCGATATGGGCGGAAATCGATCTGGACAGAAATCGATAAGGGCAACTGGCTCAAGCATGGACAGAGATGGGACTCCTTCAGGGCGGCACGATGGGGTCGGTGGCGTCCGTGGTACTATGTTCGGCGTCGGAAGCGTGGAGAGGGCACCGGATAAGCTTCGAAAGGGAGAGGAAAGATGGTGGTGGTGCGTCGGTGGTGGTTGGAATCGCGGTTTGGGAAGAGAGAGAGAGAGAAGAGAGAGAGAGATTTTGTTCCAGATGGAAGAAAAGGAGCACGATGACGAGGGATTTCAAAAATTTCGGATTTTGAAAATTTCAAAACAGGGGGGAGGGTTTTTGAGGGAGAAATGGGTACCATTCAATTTTTTGGGCAGAGGAGAGAGAGGCGGACCCACGTGCTTTCCACGTCTTTCTTTGTTGTCTTCTTTGCTAGCTTCTTTGCAAATAGCATTTCTGGGAATCCAACTCTCCATAGCTGAAGTCCGAGATCTTGGAATTGAACGGCTGCCAAATGGAATTAAGTATGTTACAGTAAGGCTGTAATTATCATGCTATTCCTTCCTACAATCATGTAAAATATGGAAAGCATATATTACAGTATTGTACAAGTGCACTGGTTTTCTCATCAGCAAAAGGTGGCCAGAAAATTAAACCACATTCCCGAAAAAAATAACTGAATTCAATTTTAAAGTTTTTTTTATTGGTAAAAAAAATTTCCTTCATCACAACTCACAAGGATAAAAAAAATTAAATTTGTACAACAAGAAAAGAAAAGCATTGAGAGAGTCTCAGAAAGTGTACAAAGCCCTCCTACTACTGCTACTCGTAAATTCTAAACCTACCCTCTCGCCTCTCCAAATTTTATTTTTTAAGTAAAAACAACAACAACAGAACACATCTAGTCCCCAATCATTGAGGGTATGCACGGGGGAGGATTGGAGACAGACCTAACCTTTGGCCATATATGCACAAAATTGATGCTCTCAGAATACTGAAATAGTGGCCCCCTATACCTCCAAGAACCGAGGAGTTAAGGGGACGTCTTGCTGCAAAACCATCACTCAAAATCAAAGCTAAAAGGCATTAGAGAGGGCAAGCCTAGAGACCCAAATCAATTTTTGTGCATATTAGCATGTTTCCTTCATTCATAGTCCAGAGCATCGATCGGAAATCACACTTTCTAAGCAAAAAAAAAAACGGTAAAAAAAAACACATAGCAAAGAGTTAACTTCACAACCAAAAGCTTGAGCCAGAACCAAGCACCAACCGAAAGCTTGTCCCGCTATGCCTCTCCATTGTGGTTGTCACACCCAAACACCCCATTGCCACCGTAACGCTGCTTCGAAACAACCCCAAAACACCCCAAATCAGCCCAAAAGTAGCTCCTAGCTAAATCAGCCCCAAACGCCCAAATCTATTTTAAAGTTGCTGCTTTAAATGAAAAAATGACAAGTATGATGTTCAGCCCATCAATAGACTCACTCTCCTTTGTTGTAGGATGTCCTGGAGGACTTTTGCATCCATATGCAGGGACGGAACCAGAATTTCGTAAACGCGGGGTCCGAACTATGCACAAGATTTTGAAATTCTGCATCCATATCCATATGGACAACAAAAACTAAGATTTCATGAATATAAATGCAGGAATCTAGGGCTGTGTTGCTGATGCTCCTTTGCTGTGAACAGAAATTTTGGACTAGTAAATACCATGATTTTTTTGCAGAAAACAAAGAAGAAAGATGAAATGAAGTCTAGGAAGCATATCTAGAAGCTAGGCATCACAACCAAGGCTAGAGTGCCATTGCACAACACAGAAAAGCTTGGAAGCTCAGCAAATTTCTCTAAATATTCAACTCTACTTATTCAGAAGCATTAACTAGTGTTATGTAGTTATTCAGAGTCTTAATTGCTCTATGAAGCTCTTTCCATGCATTTCTTTTCCTATATTAAAAGTTTCATCTTTTTATCAGGTTTATTAATCAATGAAATGCCGATGGAATAAAAAAAAACTGGTTTTATATAGGCATAGAAAAGAAAAAAAAAAAAAAAACAAGACTAGGCTTCAAATCAAGAAACTAATCACACAAAATTATATAGACTACTGATCCCTAATTGGTACAACATAAGATAACACAGATAAAAACCAAACACATAATTGGACCCGCAAGATGATCCATGGACAACTCCTGCTCCCCATGTCAAGTAAAGGCAGTAAGTACACAAATTTTGATGTAGGAAAAGATCGTAGGATATTTTTATATTTTGGAAACTTTTATTTAAGAACAATATTATTAGGAAAACATATTTGTACTGCATGTTTCTTATTTTTTTATTCCCTAGTTTTGGTAGGATTTATTATTCCCTTGGAGATTTTATTTTCCTTGTTATTATGGTCTTGGTTTCTAAGTAATTGTTTTGCTTGGTCTCTACTCTAAGTAGTTACCTTATTGTTAGGACTCTCCTACTAGCATAAATAGGGTGTAAGTTATATGTTTTCTTCAACTTTTACATCAATAATATTTAGAGTTTCTTTCTGATTTTACTTGTGCGCAATGTGTGCTTGTGGATTCGAGTGTTTATTTGTTTGGATTAGTACGCAACTAATTTGTTCATGAATTCCGCTGCGTCAAGTGGTATCAGAGCCACGTTTTTTCCTAGTTCGATATGGCATTCGTCCGTGGAAGATACACAAACCCTATTGACGATGATGTAGGGAAGGATTTAACAGGACTCGCGCCAAGGAATTTGGCCATGGTCTACCTGTTAAACACAAAGTTAATAGGAATCTCGTTGAGGGATTTGTCCGCAACGAATCTATTAATCAAACCGTCTCCGGAGGATATTCTTATTATCACTGCGATAGTGAGGATGAGTCTGAAGACGAGTTATTTGAAGATTATTGTGAATATTATCTAGAGAGACATATATAGATCTTCATATATTCAAGTACAACCAGAAATTCCCAAATTCAATGTGTATTGTCATGTTGAGAATTTTATTTATTGGTTTCACAAAGTTGACAAATTTTTTGAGTTCTACAAGGGTATTCCTGAAGAGGAGGAGGTGAAATATATGGCACGTAAATTATATGGCTACGCTTCCACATGGTGGAAGAAATTACAAGCCAACCGAAGACGTGAATTTAAACAACCTATCAGGACGTGGCTCAGGATGAGACGATTGATGAGTGATAGATTTTCTTCAATCGCATCATGGTCTGATGCTGAATAAAGAGTACCGAAGAAATCTCGAGTCCAAGCGATTGTCCCTAGATAATCTTGACTTGTCTGATTCTTTTCCAAGTAATAAAAATTATACTGTTGCAGCTACTGAAATGAAAACTCGAGGGACACATCACTGAGACTGTTGGGTTCGAGTCGATCAAGCTTTGAAGGTCAACAAACCAATAAAGATCTTTCAATCACAGATTCATTACGTTTTAGCTATTATGATGGATATGAGGTCGCAGAAGAGGAAGGAGATCGAGTCGAATTCAGTGATGAAGACAAAGGTGGTGATGATGAAGAAATTGGCAACGCAGAGGATTGTTTGAGTGTCCCTACAGTCGAAAAACAATTTGATCGAGGTGGAGGTGCAACCCATGAGATAATTGCAGGCAAGGATGAAGTTATTGCAACAGCATACCAAGGACATGAACTAAAAGAAGAGAAAAGTCATGAAATAGAGCCCATAAATTCTAGACATTGTGATGCCTACCCCAATTTTAATCCATGTGAGACACTCAGAAGTGCGATTGGTCCTGTTTGGTAAATTTGGTACACAATTTATAATGCTACATCATTCCTACTTGATGTGCCAATTAATTCTGTGATGGATCGACACAAAGAGAAACTGGAATTTCAACATGACGTTCAATTTGTTGATTTTCTTGGGTTGGAGCAGTTTTAGTTTTCACTTAATTCTCGTACCGTGGATATTGTCAATCAGTTGAAGTGCACAGAAAAACCACCTTGGCGAGTGTACTTCTTTCTAAAAAAAATTTGAAAGATGAGCGAGAGGTTAAAGAAAGTATTCCAAATATCTATTTCGTTGGAATGAAAGGTGGCATGTTTCTAATGAGAATTCGAGGGCAAGTTCTTTTGAAAAAAAGGAGACTGATGTAGGACAAGATCGTAGGATATTTTTATATTTTGGAAACTTTTATTTAGGAACAATAGTATTAGGAAAACATATTTGTGCTCCATGTTTTGCACGTTTCTTATTTTTCTATTTCCTACTTTTGGTAGGATTTATTATTCCCTTGGAGATGTTATTTAATTCCTTGGAGATTTTATTTTCCTTGTTATTATGGTCTTGGTTTCCAAGTAATTGTTTTGCTTGGTCTCTACTCTAAGTAGTTAACTTATTGTTAGGACTCCTACTAGTATAAATAGGGGTGTAAGTTATATGTTTTATTCCACTTTTACATCAATAATAATCAGAGTTTCTCACTTATTTTCCTTGTGCGCAAGGTGTGCTCGTGGATTAATTCAAGTGTTTATTCGTTTGGATTAGTATGCAACTACTCTCTCCATGAATTCCAATGCGTCAAATTTCTTTCACTCGAAACTGTATTAGATAACATGACGACAATTACTGTGAATGCTTCATTTACGTCTCATCTTAAATCAATGGAAATTTCGTAGGTTGTCGAATCCTTAAATCCACTTTTTCTTGAGCTTCTTAAAGACTGCATCATCCTTGTCAAGTCACCTGGCTCTAATTAATTGGTTGCAGGAAACTTACCTCATCAAGCAATATATTTGATGCCTGGAATTCTTTGCAAATTAGACAAACAAATGAGCAGACAGCAACAAGATGAATATCACAAATAGGAGAGAGAAATAGAGTACTAGCTACCAAAGTTTTAAAGACACTGCCCAATAAGAAAATATAAATATAAATTTCTCAAAAGAACTGAAATATCTGAAAATAAAATGTTGAAGCGTCTAGCTATCCCAAATATGAGATAGAACATAAAAAAAAATTTACACGTTCTATTAATGCAAAAGTAAAATTTACAAAATAAGAAACTGCAAGAATATCCTTTGGGACTTTGACTTGTTTACATATGGCACTAACCAACTAATTAAATCAGCTAAACCACAACAGAACCAGGCAACTTGAAAAACACATCTTACAACCCTCAACAATTGAACTAAATTAAACTTGATTTTAGCGGTTCACAATTAATAATTCTACATGGTAATCTTTTCTTCTGCTCTTTTTTCTTGTTTTCTTCAAATGGAAATTAGCAAGGATTTTGGAAAACTTTTGTCCTAGCAATTTGAAATCAAAAGTAGCATTTGATGTCTGATGCAGTATGAGAAAGTCAATTACAACTTGGTCATTAATTTGATGCTAAATCTCCAAGTGTCAACTGAATATCTTATAGCCCAGTAACATTTCGTTATTGCACCATCTAGAAAATCCTTACTATTGTCTTCTTGTACATGCAGAGCAAACAAGGAATATAAAGGTATAAGACTTAGAAAGGTTTACTTAATGGCAACGGTCACAGTGTAAAGGTATCGGAATTATAGAACGATACGCAATGTGAACCGGTTGTCGCGATTGTGTATTTTTCAAGTTCATTTTTTAGCAAAAATATTTTAAAATGCCTAAATCATACGTAACGGTCGACTATCATCGGTAACGGCAGTAAATCGGAAACGTAGTACATAACGGAAACCGGATGATATGCATACGATTATTCGTCTCACTGGTATGTTGGGGTGTCACAGCATGGCCTTTATTTAGATCCTTGAGACATAGTTAACACATCTCAACATTATAAGAACTAAAGGGCGGGCAGGAAGAGTTAAATTATGAAGGAAAGAAACTAAGAAAGTAACAAGATAATGAAGCACCTCAATAATTTCAGTAATGGATGTGTAGGTGACCATGAGTTTTGCTTTTAGATTTCTGGTAATAACAACATAATCTACTCATCCATAACTAAGACTAGATCGAGGCCGGGCACATGCTATGTGTGTGTAAGTTGAATTTTGCATATTTTGTCAACATTCAATCAAACAAACAATAAACAGGAAGCTGTTTTCCTCTTATTAATTTTTTTTTTCTTTCTTTTTTCCCTCTCTTCTCCCCCATTCTCTGATTTGTCGAGGATTCAAAAAAGAAAATTTTATGATTTCCAGCGACAAACTGGTGGTAATGCCGTAAAGACCGAAGAGCCCTTTTCCTTTTTATCTAAATTAGCAGTTGCTTAAGTTCGATAACCGAACAGGGTAATCGAGTTCCTGGGCTATGCGATTAAATTTTTCTTGGTCTTTAGACAAAGATGAAATTTCAGAGCTTGCTCGTGCCGCCCTTATTGTTGATCGAGGTCACTGCTTAAGTTTGGATTAAAAAGTCAAGTGACTTTTTTTTTTGTGTTTCTATTCAAATTTTTTTGTATTTGTTTCGATAAACTTTTTATCCCTATTAGTTCGTCTCGACGAGAGAATCGAAAAAGTAATTTTTTTTACTTTTACCCTAATATTTTTGTAACATTCAAGATAATCCCAACAACTGGTTTTTTAGGTTTTATCTTGAATGTTTTTAAAAATATTTGGGTAAAAGTCATAATTTTTTACTTTTATGATTGGAGCAAATCAAAAATCGTAAAATATTTGTCGCAAAACGATAAAAGCGAAAAGGTTGAATAAAGACACAAAAAAAAAGTCCAAAAGAGGGAGAGGAACTCAAAGGATTGGTCTTGTAATTATATTATTTTTGTCTTTTTGTTGCCGAAACAGTTAGAGAGAGAGAGATGGGTGAATTGGAGAGAGAGAGAGAGAGAGAGAGAGAGAGAGGGTTGGATTTGATTGTAGCTAGTAATGCTTTGAAAAGTCGGGACAGTGCGGCTGTGCGGGGGCAAGGGCGAAAAAGTGGTGTTTGATCATTTTTAATTCTAACCCATATTAAACTCACTCTCAACCCATCTAAACCCATAAAAATATGGGTTGAACCCATATCAACCCATTATACAATATGAGTGGGTTGGGTTGGGTTGGGTTACAAGTGGGCGAATTTGGGCGGGTTAAGAAATATGGGTTAAAATTGCCACCTCTACAAAATAATAACCAAACAGGACATCTTGCTTCCGAAGCCTAGCTTAATTTCAATTTGCAATTAATTGAGCCTCACCCACAGTTACTATTTTGGTTTTTGCACTACAAAGGTCATTCCATAACAATTCCACCCCTCTAAACAGGAAGTAATCCATGCTTACAAACAGTAACAGGCACCCCCAGCCCTAACCCCAAGGCCCAACCTAAACCGGTGATTTTACGCCTGGCAACAGTTTGCAGTATCGCAGTTGATGAAAACAAATCTTGTAATGCAATCCTACTCGTAGTTGAAACGATTTCATGATTAAAAGAGTACTTTATACTTCAGTAAAAAGTAAATACAGAATATTCATGCATATAAGAGAATAAACTAATAGACTAATAAAAGTTTCATCGCACCATGTGATCGAGTATATATAAATCACTACTATAACAGGCACAGACAAAAATAGAAAGGGTGGTTAAGACTTAAGATCGACTTTCACAAATTATTCACTCACTAATTTGTGTTAGTTGAGTTACCTCATATCTGATATCCATCCGTTTTATTGCAACAACAATTCCACTGCCGTTATTTGATGTCACTTTCGCATCAAGCCACTTGTAAACTGTGCCAAAACGTCCTTCTCCCAACAATTTATCAATTTTGAAGTTTTTGGTAGCATTCCTCAATTCTGAGAAACTGAATAACCTTAAATTTGGGGTGGGTAAGATCCGCCCATCCAGATATGGCATATCAGTGTCACTCCCTGCAGAGACCTGCCAGTTGCCAGTGATGTTGCTTTCATCTGAAGGAGCAGTGTTGGTTGCTTCGTAAGAAAAACACAACCATGTAACTCAAAATAGGGAGGGAAATCCAGTGCAGTTTACAAAAGTATGAATGAGAAAATCACCTTGGCTGGTCGACTCGTTTGTGGCTGCAGTAGTTCGAATCTCTACGTCATCTATTCTTATTGACCAGATACCCATAACTCTAGCTAAAAATACACTACCCCTCTGAAACAGATTTTTCCTCGATCTCTTCTGGCGTTGGGTATCATCATTAAGCTGCACCGGAGTGGATGAGGAGGCAACAATACCTCGTGGAAAAATTTCAGTTTGCTGTACGTTCATATCATCGTAATAAATCAATTGATTGGGATCTCCATGAACATTGACATCCGCCCCTCCCTCCTCCTTCCCTTCGATCTCATCCTCCTCCTGCTCCTCGGTGGATAAACCTTGGCTGATGAACTCATTTGTGGCTGTAGTTTGAATCTCAACGTCAGGAATTCTCATTGACCAGATATCCATACCTCTGGCTAAAAGCTCAATACCCCTCTGAAAAAGATTTCTCTTTGACCTTTTCTGGCGTTGGGTATTATCATTAAATTGCACCGGAGTGGATTGGGAGGAAACAGTACCTTGTGGAAGAATGTCATTTTCCTGTGTGTTTTTGTCATCATAAATCTCTTGATTGGAATCTGAAAAATCCTAGACCGCCTAGGTATATAGATTTGCTATGTTTTTATCTCTTTAATTAATTAACCCACCAACTGAAAATTAAATCAATCTCACCAATGGAAAGCAAACAAATAAAGAACGCCAGGATATACGTGGAAAACCCTAAACGGGAAAAAACCACGGGAAGGAAATCATGCACTATAACTCATTGCACGGTTACAAACAAACCTATACTTACAACCTAGAATCGCTCTCGGTTGACCAAGGTTGATTGCCGAATCGCTCGTTCACCGCACCCAGTGCTTGACCGCCGCTGCCTTGAATCACTCAAGCCTTCCGAGATACTTCCAGAATCCACCGGAAGGATAAATCACTCAATAGAATCAGAGTTTGAAAAGAACTCTTGGAGTTATTCTGAAAGTCTGATGATCAACGAATCATATGTTTACTCCAAGAGACAAACTAAAATCTCCATCGGGTATATCTCAGTTTTGGAGCAAGGGAGGAGTTGTACTCATCTATCCTCGGTAGCCTCGAAATCCCAAAAGATGCGCATATAAATAGATGTTGGAAAACTGGAAGGTTGCTCGAGCACTGTATATAACCTGTCTTTGAGTTCCTCAAGCACTGTGACAGAAAAACATTTCCATATTGCCGCACACGTGATTTCTTCATTTCCTTTTTCCTTTCAAGCACATGCACGAAATCTCTTGATACAATTCCCTTGATTCCTTCCATTTCCATCTTGCCATACACTCGTGATTTCACCATCCCATATTGCCTTGACGATTTTTCCTTTTCATGAAATTGATTTTTATTTCGTCCCAATTTCCTAAACAGTCTCTACCACACTCAAATACATAATATTTTTTATTGCCTTCCACTTCCTAAACAGACACTCCAATAAATAAATTACAACGCGATAAAAGGGAAACAAATCAATGTATTTTTGTCATGGGATTTGCCAAATAAAAACTGGACCTTACAATCTCCCCCTTTGGCACTTCCATGACAAAACATACCATAACAACCTATCCCTTAACAGATTGATCATGACCTGAGAAACTGCAGAAACAAATACTTAAAGACAATCTGTTAATCAATAAATTTCTCCCCCTTTTTGTCATGGAATGACAAAGGTAGAGTACACATGAATAAGATTAATAAGGAGTGAAAGGATATTTAGAAGTCCAACAGATAATACCATCCATAAACAAACTAAAGCTAATATGCCATGTTAAGGAAGCTGAGATTCTAGAAAGCATTTACCAAAGTAACTTAATTAACAGAGTACCAATCTAGAGTAACAGACTAGCGAAGCTCCATCGTGCTTGAAGCAACCAAAAAAATAAAATCAATTTCCACATTGGGCACACATGAAAAACATGAAAAGCCAATATTGGTGGCCCATAGATCAAAAAGAATTGTTTTTTTTTTTTTTATATGGATGCTCTAGTAACTGCTGAGTATGAAAGAGATATTGCCTTAGAGCCCAAAACAAAACGGAAATTTTTTTGTAGGACTAAAAATGCTCCATTTGTTTTTTTTTTTTTTTTTTGTTAAACAAAAATCCCGGGGAAGACAAACGCATGGATGCAGAGGTGAGTACTCAACCATGAGAATCAATAAATAGCATTGCAAGTTTTTGAAATGCATGAGTAAACTTGTATGTATCCCAAGCATGAAGAAATCTGAAATTAAGTACAACATGCAGTATGAGACTATGACAATAGTGGGTGTGTGACACGTCAGAAATATTAAGACCACCATCTTCGGATACAAGATTTCTTGTGTTCCATGAGAATGGCAACCACCCTTTCTCCCACGAAGTCAAACCAGACATGATGATACGAATGACATCCCAAGGCCTAACAAACTCTCCCTCAACAATTAAATACTCCCCCTCAACCAATGAGTATTTTGCCATATCAATATTTATTGAATCTTCCAAACAAATACACGTGTTTTAGTATTTTTACCCCACTGCCTTTTGACACGAATATTGGAAATAAGAGTACCTCATACCCAATCCCCGGTTACTAAGCAAGTGGTCCAACACGGAAGCCTTCACAAAGTCTATCCATTTTGTGACACGAACGCTCAGAGGGAGAGTACCTCACCCCAATTGTCCGGTACTCGATGAACGCCCAGATAAGCATTAAGAACTCACAAATAGACTTTTGTTTTTCTTATATGGTTTTTTTTTCTTTTTCTTTTTTTTCAACGAAACCAAGAGAACACCGTATCCAACCAAAATGCCAAAAGGTCAATCGCCGAGGAAACAAAATGAGACATTCCAATGGACATGAGAACCAACTAT
Organism: Rhododendron simsii; assembly: GCA_014282245.1. Classification (NCBI taxonomy): domain Eukaryota; kingdom Viridiplantae; phylum Streptophyta; class Magnoliopsida; order Ericales; family Ericaceae; genus Rhododendron; species Rhododendron simsii. The sequence goes on from CM024962.1 coordinate 6,290,435, forward strand.
CCAATCTGAATAATCTCTCTAATCCTGACGTGTAAATGTGGCGATCATAGAGTCATAAGACATGGTGCAACTAATGTCCAAATGTATCACATGAGAGGAATGAACAAGAAGTACGCATGCATTTGGAAAAAAAAGTGCATTTTGTGAAACCCATGGCTGACTACTCACTCCAAAAATATTTATTGATTATTAAGTTTTCAAAAACAAATAAATATATGAATGTTTTTGGATTTTCTTTATAAATCATAAATTAAGCAGGGAAGCGAATCACCAAAAAAAATTGCTAAAAAAATAGAAGCAATAAAACTAAACAAATGACTCAACTCGTAGCTCTAGGAACATTATAAGCAATAAAGACCAACCTAGACTACGGAAACGAGACCAAGCCTCAAAAGGCAAGGTCAACACCTCTAGATAAATTCACATGAGATTTTAAATCCAACCTCCTCACCCAAATAAGTCTTGTCTTGACTTGACTAGTGTTACACAATTTATTTGGTTGAACTCCAAGAGCCATGTCTTTACCAGACATGTTTCTAGTATTATCATATTTAGTGTAACTAGTCCAAGGCTTTCGAATATTGCCATGTTTAGAAATAGCTTTATTGTTAACAATATGATTGCGCGCAACAGGAGGGTATCCGTGTAATTGAAAACACTTGGGTCTAATGTGACCTTTAACTTGACAATAGTGACATGTTGGAATAAATTTAGGAGTTGCTTTCTTATTATCAAGGGGCTTTTTATCAAAATTCTTAGCAGTATTAATAGTATGGAATTTAGACGTTACCTCTTTAGATTCTGCTTCGTTCAATTTATCTTTATCTGCAAGTTGTTTACATGATGAAGCTCCATGAAAGCCAATTCCTGACCTATCACTCGTCGGCCTTTGTATGCCAAGAATTTCATCCAACGTCTTCGACCCTGCATTTAACCGCTCAAAAATATTGTTAGCATTAGTCAATTCAATATTCAATTCTTCAACTTTTCCTTCACATAATGCGTTTGACTCAATCAAGAGTTTGTTTGTCTCTTGGAGGCTTCCAACTTCTCTCCTAAGTTCATCACATTCATTAGTAACACCATTCAGCAACCCTTGCAATTTCTCTACCTGTTCCTTCACGGTAACCAACTCCACACTTGAACTATTACATTTTTCAGCCAACTTAAAATTTGTCTCAATGATTTTTACACTCTCTCTATAAAGCATTTGATATTTTTCTCTCAACTCCTGAAAACTCTCAATCTCATCTCCTTCCTCATCCTCACTATCGTCAGATGATTCATGCTCACTACAATTAGATTGAAGGGATGCCCCAAATACAATGAAATTCGTGTTGTTCTCTCGTTCTTTCTCAAACTTTTCGGAATTCCTATCATCATCCCAAGGTATATTGACTATTAAGTTAGTCTTCTTTTTCAGTTTGTTAACACATTCATGTGCTAGATGACCGTAACCATAACATTCATAACATTTAAGACCTAGTGGTGCCCCTTTTTCTTTTCCAGAAGAGAAATTAATTCTACCTTTGTTATTGGATATTTTAAAACTTGAATCATGGGTAGTCCTATTCTTTTTATAAAACTTTTTATAGATCTCACTATCTTGTGTCAGAGTAAGATTCGAATAATGATTCCTATTTTTATTCATGTTCATCGTAAACGCTAAGGATCCACTCAAGAAAAAAAACTTTCTTAATCAAAGAGCGACCCGCTCTGATACCAATTGAAAATTCATTGGATACGTGGAAAACCCTAAACGGGAAAAAACCACGGGAAGGAAATCATGCACTATAACTCATTGCACGGTTACAAACAAACCTATACTTACAACCTAGAATCGCTCTCGGTTGACTAAGGTTGATTGCCGAATCGCTCGTTCACCGCACCCAGTGCTTGACCGCCGCTGCCTTGAATCACTCAAGCCTTCCGAGATACTTCCAGAATCCACCGGAAGGATAAATCACTCAATAGAATCAGAGTTTGAAAAGAACTCTTGGAGTTATTCTGAAAGTCTGATGATCAACGAATCATATGTTTACTCCAAGAGACAAACTAAAATCTCCATCGGGTATATCTCAGTTTTGGAGCAAGGGAGGAGTTGTACTCATCTATCCTCGGTAGCCTCGAAATCCCAAAAGATGCGCATATAAATAGATGTTGGAAAACTGGAAGGTTGCTCGAGCACTGTATATAACCTGTCTTTGAGTTCCTCAAGCACTGTGACAGAAAAACACTTCCATATTGCCGCACACGTGATTTCTTCATTTCCTTTTTCCTTTCAAGCACATGCACGAAATCTCTTGATACAATTCCCTTGATTCCTTCCATTTCCATCTTGCCATACACTCGTGATTTCACCATCCCATATTGCCTTGACGATTTTTCCTTTTCATGAAATTGATTTTCATTTCGTCCCAATTTCCTAAACAGTCTCTACCACACTCAAATACATAATATTTTTTATTGCCTTCCACTTCCTAAACAGACACTCCAATAAATAAATTACAACGCGATAAAAGGGAAACAAATCAATGTATTTTTGTCATGGGATTTGCCAAATAAAAACTGGACCTTACAGAATCCCCATGACCATTGATATCCTCCTCCTCTTCCTCCCCTTTCTCCTCCTCCTCTGTGCAAGCATTTTTGGGTTGCTCCGGTGAAGCCAACATGCACTCGAGGCTTGCCACCACATCAGTCATTGTAGGCCGTCCACTTGGACGACTATGCAAGCATTTATTAGCAACATCACCAAACACTTGCAGACACTTGGGCGAGATTTGGTACCGCAAACTTTGGTCAATGAGTTGATCGAGTTTTTCCTCTTTGATACATTGTTGAGCCCACAGAGCTAGACTGCGTTGCTCCTCCTCCAGCCTCATATCCACTGCTGGTCTCCCACATAGCACTTCTAACAACACGACACCAAATGCATAGACATCTGATTTCTTAGTTAGTCTACGGGTTAAGAAATATTCTGGATCCAAGTAACCAAACATTCCTTTAACATCAGTGCTAACATGAGTGTGTGAATGGCTTGTAGTGCCCTCTTTGCACAACCCAAAATCTTTCGGCTTTGTTCGGTTACCCGTTTAGTTTTAGTTTTAGTTTTGTTTCCAATCATTACCCTATTTCTTTTTCCAATCATTACCCTATTTTTTCAATTATTACTTTCTCATCTCTCTCTATCTCTCTCCAATCACTACCCCTATTTTCAATCATTACTCTATTTCTCTCTCCACCCACTACCTAAACTAAACTAAACTAAACTCTCAACCAAACACAACCGAAATCTTGGCTACCCAATCCTCGTCCAAAAGAATATTTGTCGTCTTAACATCGCGGTGTATGATACCGCGTCGAGTACCTGCATGGAGGTAATCCAGTCCACGACCAGCGCCAATGCAAATTTTCATCCTTTGCTCCCATGACAGATGACAAATTGTTCCACTACCAACATTACAATGCTTGTAAAGATGATCGGCAAGTGTACCATGCTCCATGTACTCGTAAACAAGGATCATCTCCAGCCCTTCATCACAATAGCCTGTAAGACTCACAAGATGCGTGTGCCGAAGGTTAGAAAGCATCTCAATCTCTGTCCAAAACTCATTTGTGCCTTGGTTAGACTTAGATTTCAACCTCTTTATGGCAACAATAGTTGTTCCATCGTCAATGAACCCTTTATAGACATTACCAAATCCACCACTTCCAATGACTAATTCATCATCAAAGTTGTTGCTCATCGAGAGGACCTCAGAAAATGAGAAGCGATGACACACCCCTTCCAACAGTAATGGTGAGATGCTCTTTTAATTTCGCCAACTTTCTCACCCCAAACACGTAATTTGTAAACAATTATATTCAGAATGGAGAGTAAAATTACTAAAACAGTTGCAATAGTATTTCCACTTGAAGCATAGACAAACCTTCAGGGAGTTGTGTTACTAGATATCGAAGCACGTGCCAGGGACATCGGGTTCACCCCAGCAAGATTTTTGTCGGGGTTGCTCAGCTTGAATACCTCCAAGCCCCGCAGTACTATATCAATGTGTTCAATCCATTCATTGTTGTGAGGGAAGTATGTAATGAGCAGATTGTGTTTTCCCTCCATTCTATCTCCTTCCATCATCACCAGATAGTCCCTATACACCGCAACCCTGTTTCCACCGCTCCATTTGATAACGTCAGCTTTAGCATCCGCCACATATTCATTGACAAAGATACTGAATTTTGTGCGGTCATTCTCTTCTATATCATATTCAAATTCACAGAAATGTAACCGGAGCAGGTACCTGAATCCCAAATCGATAGGAAACGTCCACATAAAATTAAAGGTACCGTTCTCTTGCCTGTCTGTAACCATTGACCATGATGTTTGGTAAACTTTCTGTGGAGCAGTGTGTAATTGTATACTTGTGTATTTGATGCGAAGGGTGGTAGTTACTGGCTGGACACTTGATATTTCTAACAAATTATTTGAGTCCTGAGACCAATCACGAAACATACCGGTATCTCGTATGGATGAAACGGAGCTTCCACCAATATTTAACCGTTGCACCATCTCAAGTGCAATGCTTTTACCAATTGGGAATCGAAAATTCTCGCCGACAACATGTGCGCCTGCATCACCCTCTTGTGTATGATAAAGTCCAGTCGGCATCGAGACGATTTCGATCCCATTGACAAAAGCATATGCCTCATCAGAAGAAACACCTAATGAGGGAGAGAACGTTATGATTAGTGGCTGATTTTCTTCCACGTTAACACAATACTCTTTAACAAGAGATTGTAAGCCCAAAGCATCAACCGCAAGGGAAGCACTAAAGTTCCTCAAAAGGGTATATGGACCGGCTTTTACCATAAAAAAGGCATTTGACCTTTTGAAACCACCACCATATGAAGCTGGATAGAAATGCAGGCGAATGAACTTTTGGCCACGGGTGACTGTGAAAGTGTATGCGAATGGCGAATGGCGAATGGCGAATGGGAGAGCCGAGCCATGCCACAAGGGACTCTACCAGGGGAAAGTGGCTGGTCAGCGGCTTTGGAGCTAATCAATTTTCCTTTGTTACTAGTAAGTAATAAAGGGGCGTAATTCGAACCGATATCTCCGGCCCATTGCCGGCCATCTACTGCAGTAGAGTTGCCGGAGGAACTGCAATTAACGGCGATACTGTCGACTGGGTGATAAAGAACAGGTGAGTTGCTTCTGGCAACCAAGAAGATAATTTGATTGATGAAGAAGTAGAGAACGATTGTGATTGAGAGATTAGAATCCATTTCCTTTTGGGTGCTGAATTGATGCTATTGAGAGATGTGGGCAATGATCACTAGAAAATACAAACAAAAGTGTCCGGAAGTTGCAGGATGGGCAAGACCAGACTCGGGTAGTCAATCCAAAAGGAAACGAAGAACAGTTCTGCAAAGCTATATGGTGGTACGTCATATTAAACGAGGAATGTTACATACACAGACGTCCGCGCACATATTCTGAGACAGACTTCTATAAAATCGTTTGATGCACACGAACCCCATACGAAGTATATGGACCCACACACATCCAAAGGTTGCAAATACATCAGTGTCCGGACTCCGGACAGACCGTGTCCAAATCATTTCCGATACCATAAGAAGCTGACAAGAGCTGATTTCGCATATTTTACATTAAAATTTCACGGAGTTTTTTTTCTTTTTATCCCTTAAACTATGCACACTTTCTCTACTTAGTCCCTGAACTATTAATTTGGCAATTTCATCCCCTCAACTATCATTCCGTTACCTACTTAGTCCAATAGATAACGGAAATTAAGAAATTGGACGGAAAATGTTACATAAGGCTTTGTTTGAGACCCTATAGAGCAGATATTTGATTATGACGCCCTAGAGATAAAAATAATTATGACCTTTTAGAATAAAAAGAACAAAAAAATAAGACTTTCGCACCGGTTCAAACAAATTGAAAATTGGAGCACTTAATTTTTTTAGAAGGTTTAAGTGCTCCAATTTTCAATCCGTTTGGACCAGCGTGAAAATCTTATTTTTTTTATCATATTATTCTAAAGGGTTATAATTAATTTTTTTCTCTAGGGTTTTCATAGTTAATTATTATTTTTTATTTAGGATCCTTTAGAGCAGATACTTGATTATGAGAGCTCTACAGATAAAATTAACTATGACCATTTAGGATAAAATAAAAAAAAATCTTCGCACCAATTCACATGGATTGAAAATTAGAGCGCTTACTTTTTAACCATATTTTTAATATATAAACAGTCTAAATTCTATATAAGGAGGTCAGTCTTTTTGGAAAAAATATATAAAGTGCCACGTAAGATCTTGATATATGAACCTTGTAAAAAAAATTAAATGCTCTAATTTTCAATCTGTTTGAACCAGTGCGAATGTCTTATTTTTCTGATTATTTTATCTTAAAGGGTCATAATTAATTTTTATCTGTAGGGTTGTTATAATCAAATATCTGCTCTACAGGGTCTCAAATAAGGCATTACGTGGCATTTTCCGTCCAAATTCTTAATTTCCGTTATCTATTGGACTAAGTAGGTAACGGAATGATAGTTGAAGGGATGAAATCGCCAAATTAATAGTTTAAGGACTTAGTAGAAAAAGTGTGCATAGTTTAGGGGATAAAAAGAAAAAAAAAACTCAAATTTTACAACTCGGAATAAAGTAGACTACTTTGCTGCCGTCCGAACTTATCCTTTAGTGTTGTTGCGTAAAAACTAACTCCGTTGTCTTTATTTTAAACCCAAAAAGTCCTTTAGGGTGGTGAAATTCCGGATTTGCCCTTTTGTGTATAATACTACAACGAAACATAAGACTCAACAGAACTGCACCAAATTAGGAACTGTATTTCCTAAAGTTATGCCAAGACTCCATCTTGCCAAAATGGGTATATATATATATATATATAAAGAGAGAGAGAGAGAGATAGGTTCCGGTGAGGGATCCCTCATTTTATTAAAATGCGGGACTCCCCTTCCCGATTGAATTTCGATGATCCGAGCCGCTCAAAGCGATCAGAACGTGATTTTAAGGGTCCGCGCGAGAAATCAGCAAAAAAAAATGACCGGAAAGGGCTTCATCCGAGCAGTTTTCATTGAACGGTTCAAAAGAAACTGCTCGGATGAAGCCCTTCCCGGTCATTTTTTTTGCTGATTTTACGCGCGGACCCTTAAAATCACGTTTTGCACACATTGAACTGTTCGGATTTTCAAAATTTGATCGGGAAATAAAAGTCCCTCATTTTAACAAAATGAGAGATCTCTCACTTAAAAATTCCTCTATATATACACACACACACAACAAATTCCACAAAAATGATCGTACTCCAGCTTTCAACTATTACGAATCGTGATGAAAAATGGGAGAATACCAAACAACTCTCTTGATGTTACGTATGTGATAACTAGTGTATTCCCGTGCGGTGACGACTGCGGAATTTTTTAAGATGTTTAAGAATTAATTTAACAGTCATGCTACTTGCACATATACTTTTGCACATATCTTTCACATACACTTTTATGGTGCCCATCTCGGATCCCACCAATATGATCCGAACCGCTCATTATTTTTAAAATAATTTTTTAAGAGTTCCTGTAAAAAATCAACTCGATAGGATATCGGTAAGGGCTTTTTCAAAAATCATAGGGTGAAACAGTCTGATTCGTACTGCGATTTCTGAAAAAGCCCTTACCGATATCCTATCAAGTTGATTTTTTACAGAAACTCTTAAAACATTATTTTAAAAATAATGAGCGGTTTGGATCATATTGGTGGGACCCGAGGTGGGCCCCATAAAAATGTATGTGCAAGATATGTGCACAAATATATGTGTCCTTAGCATTTTTGTTAATCTAACTCGATTATTTATTTAGTTCGATTAACCCATAGTACAGACGTAACAGACACAAAGTTTTATATAGTCTAGTACGAATAGCAAGATTAAACCCAAACACCACAAATTCAATCAACTTAAAAGAAATTAAATTGCAAAACAAACCTGTTGGTTCGATTGTAGGTTTGACAAATCCAATAAAATTTAAAAATTTTACCTTGTTTCATAATAATAATTTTGCATGGCCAATAAAACAAAGCACTAAAATTTTGTTTCTCGAATTAACTTATCTTTTTCCCATTATGCATAAAAGGGTTCAGGTACCGTTCTACTTTTTCAAAAAGTAGGTTTTTATAAAAGAAGGTAAATTTCAAGATTAAAAATCATGTATTTACGTAAATAATTTTCTTACCAATATAAATCTTGTTTGATAGATCTCATTGAGATCTTTTAAACGGTGCAAAAAAAAAAATTGAAAAAATATTTTTCATTTTCGTTATATTTGAGTTTAAAATTACATTCTTTTTGATTAAAAAGATTTTTGAAAAAAAGCGTAACGAGACCTCAATCTTTTTTTAGTCCCATTCCGTCTTATTCGGCCTCTAAAATATCGGGGTCAGGGTCGGCCCTGTGAATCTGGTTCAAACAAAGGTACTACTCGTAATAAAGAAAGGGTACCCATAAAGAAATGCAGCTCTTCTCTGAGTTACTAAAAAAATTCGGAAAATTACCAGCCGGTCCTATTTTTCCCAAAATTTCATACACCTTTGTAGAATTAGCACGCCCAAAATTTCAGACCCATTCTCCTCCAAATTACACAATTCACACCCATAAAATTCAGAATTCACCTCCTAAATCCAAGTACGAAAACAAAACCATTAATCAATTCAAATTAAAGAAAACAATACTCCTCCATCAGTCATTCAAAACACACAAATCCAATCTTTCTCAGATTACAATCGGAAAACCGCTCGATATATTCAGAAAGTTCAGGGGAGTACCAATTACCCAAAAAAAGCTTCAGAGGATTACCGGTCGAACCAGTTCAGCGCAAACCCGAGGTCGTCTCGATTCCGGTCCACTTCGTCAATTCAGAAAGAAAAACAACCAGATCCTCATCCACCGTCAAGATCCAGAAGGTCTTCAGAGGCTTCCTCGTCCGAATGGCTTTGCTGTTCAAGTTGGATTCGGTTCGAGGTGTTGATAACTAAGTTCGGGGATTGAGGAAGGCGGTGATTAGGAAGGGGATCGCGTTGCAAGAGAGAGTTGACGGCGCCATTGCTGCCGGAGATAAAACCATGAAGGTTGAAAGTGGGACAATGACGGGGCAATTTCGGTAGTTTACTTAAGCAAGGGTTTTTGTGAAATGGGCTAGACGTGGGTTGGGCCTAGAGGGGTATTAGAGGTACGAAAAGGGACCGGCCAGTCATAAGTCTTACGGTCTTGGGTTCTCTCTCCTCCAATCGTCTTTTGCCGAGCTCTAGGGCTGCCATTTGTCCATCCCGAACCCTTGGCCGAAATCCAGATTCTCTCCCCTCCTCTATTTTCATCTCTTCCTTTGACGGTCTGATTCCAGAAAATTGCAACAATGTGTTTGCACATGGAGGGATTTTGCAGAGAACTTTTCAACCAAATTCGGAATTCAAACAAGTTAAAATCAAGAGCCTAAAACGGTGGAGCTGGACGAAAGCACAAAGCCCATATATCACATTTTGATCGCGCACTGGGTTTGTTATCTCTTTGGCCACGTTTCTAATACTTCCCCTTCACTCATTGGAGCACTAGAGAATGCCCGTGGCTTCGGGCACTGGTCAAACAATGAGCAAAGAGAGCACATGTTGCAAAAAATGGATAGGAACGAAATAAAATATGGTATATGCGCAGGACAAATTGAGGTGTACAAAATATTCAAGCAGATCAAAATATTTCAAAATTTATAAATCATCCAACACACGTAATAAAAATTAAATAAAGTCAAACCGAATATATATTTGTAAAACTTAACGTAATAAATAAAATGTCATTATGAGATTCTGAATGTCTTAACAAAGCTCTTATTACGACGATCTCATTATTCCTTTGTTAGTCATCGACATTCCTACATAAATAAGATAAAAAATTTAAACTGATTTATGTATAATCTAGGTATGACAATGAAATAAAAAGGACAACTTATCATGCCTACAATCTTTCTAATCGTTTATTACCTTTGAAAAGGTGTGAACACTCTTCTGACCAATTAACTTTTAATGCGAAAGTCATCACAGAAGCACAATGGTCAAGACACGCAGCCTTTGAAGCAAGAATAATAAACACGTATGAGCGTCCATAATATTGGCTCCGTTCCGGAATCAAAAAAAAAAGCCCTTGTTTTTTAATAAGGCAACTTCAAATTCAAAAATTATGAGTTTATTGAAATCTAATAATATGCAATATAGATCTTGTTTGGAAGATCTCGATGAGATTTTTTATACAATGCAAAAAAAATTAAAAAATTATTTTTCATTTACTTTATTTTTGAGTTTGAAAATGTGAAATGAGCAGTTTATTTTATAAGAAGGTTTCTGGAACGGGGCCTGAGAAACATAGTCTTTGAGCATTTGCACTCCATTATCCTGGCAAAACATCACAAATAAAGGTATTGCTATATTATTTTAATTCTAGATCTATACATTGTGATTTATATCTAGCTTTTAAGTATTTAATTTTAATTAATTCCTTCAGATTGGATGCGACACATTATAAGATAAATTCTGCCTTCGTATCCTTTAGCAAGAGCTTCATTGAGCCAATGGAGTTTTTCACGGCCATCTTTACATTATACCTAAGATGCATGCGAATAATTCAATCGCTTTGGATGTGTTACATCTAAGTTGTAGTACTCATTATAAAAATGAATACCTAGTTACGGTCTGGACATCTTCTCGATCGTCCGTATTGATTACACACAACCCAGCCATACTGATCTTCAACTTGCTTAAAGCATGTATTGTATATATCAAACAAGATTCATATTGCTAGAAAAATTATTTGCGTAAATACGAATTTTTGAGCTTGAAATTGCTTTCTTAAAAAATACCCCCTCTGTCCGGATTTAATAGTCTTTTTTTGAAGTTTATGTCATTTTTCAATCGATTATATCTTCCAGTTTATAATGTTTTACGTGATTTCGAAAATATTGTATTATAAAACCAATCAAGATCTATCAAACAAGATATATATTCGATATGAAATTCATTACAGATTCAAAGATATAACCTATTTTTTAACTGGTTAGAATAGAATTAGGGACAATTAAATCCAGATGGACAGAGTAAGTACTTAAAATTGGTTAAGTACTTAAAATTGGTTCTGGACCACAGCTACTTTTTGGATTTTTGGGTTCTCTCTTGTTTTGTTCTTATTAAAAAAAATTCGCGTTTAATCACTTGTTTTTGGTTTTTTGAGTAAAAAATTGAGGCTTTAACTCAAATATTTTGGAAATTAGCCACTTTTCAGCAAAAAAAAAAAAAAAAGAAGTAAAAACTGGATATTTGCAAAAATATTTGGATACTTTTCCGATTCCTCTCGTTGACACTAATCAAAAATATTTTGGAAACCGCCCAAACCGCATCCAAACCGAACCAACCAAACAACACTATGGACGGTTGACGAATGGAGAAAACGACAATCCGTCGCAAGCTGATCGGATTGGGAACCGGACCAATCCGCATCAAACCAATCCGCAGGCAACCCTAGTTTGAAGAATGGATAGCGGGTCGAGTAAGTGGAGAGCAATCTTGTTCACCACGCTATCGGAGTCACATAGTCATGTAGAGGGTGAGAAAAATTGTTATCGAGTAAGAGTGGGCGGTGGACAACGTTCAATGGTGGTGACCTTTCAATTGAACCTTCGTCTTATTTAATCCCTTTTGCCACCTACCTACTTAATTTGATTCATGTGCATGTGTGTGTATGTACATGTAAATTGAAGTAGGTAGGGACAGGTGCAGTACAAAGAAAGAGAAATGACAATCTATGAGTCCAAAAATTTAGGGGGGCATTATTGTCCTAACAAATATTCACTGATGGAAAACTGAACAATGCACATTAGTCCATGAAGTACAGGGAGTTCAGTTATGCACTAATAAATGAGATCACAAGGCATAGAGGAATGGGAGACTGTTTGACATAAGAAAATATCTGAAGACTTCCAAATCTCTCCGTGGGGGCGGTCTATCAAAGCGTTTTCCTTGGCTTGCGCTGATACTTTCAAGTGTCTCCACAACTTGTTCCATTGATGGCCTTGTGTTGGGTTTATCTTCGAGACAATTTAGAGCAAGATGAGCTATTCGCAGGGCAGCTTTCATAGGATATCTCCCTTTCAAACTGGTGTCGATTACTGTTGCTAACGTTCTTCCATTATCTAAATAGGGCTTGACCCAGTCTACCAGATTATGTTGCAGAAGCGGACGATTCGTATCATATGCACGTAACCCCGTAAGCATCTCAAGCAATACAACACCAAAACTATACACATCGTCCTTCACATGCACATGGCCTGTTGAGCGAGGATAATGTTAATATATATACATATGGTAACACATCAATTCAGTGGGCTAAGTTCAAGTCGTTTTTAAGGCATTCATAATTGGATGGGTGATTTGATAATTTCACGACAGCTTGATTAATAGCCTGAAGCTTGAAAAGGTTCAGCGATTACCTGTGGCGACATACTCTGGGGCATTGCAGGGTCCGTAGAATCCTGTTAATCTTGGTGGCACATACCCACAAGGGCGCCAACTTTTTGGGGAATCCAACTCTAAATAGCTGAAGTCTGAGATCTTGGAATTGAACGACTGCCAAATGGAATTAAGTATGTCAGAGTAAGGCTGTAATTATATCATGCTATTCCTTCCTAAAATCATCTAAAATATGGAAAGCATTTTGTTTCGCGTGCACTGGTTTTCTCGTCAGCACAAGGTGGCCAGAAAACCACATTCTGAGCAGGAGTGGAGGGAGAGAAATGACTGGGTTTTTGTTTCAAGAAAAAAAGACTGAATCAATTTTAAAGGTTTTTTTTTTTTTTTGGACAAAAAAATTTTCATTCATCACAAGGATAAAAAAAGGAAACTCGTAAGGAAAGCATTGAGAGAGCCTCGCAAATTCTAAACCTACCTCTCGCTTCTCCAAATTTTCTTTTTTAAGCAAAAAAACAACAAGGGAAAAAATACACAGTTAGCAAAGAGCCAACTTCACAACCAAAAGCTTGAGCCACAACCAAGAACCAACCGAAAGATTGTCAGTTGTCACCCTATACCACTCCAATGTGGTTGTCACACCCAAACACCCCATTGCCACCATACTGCTGCCTCGAAACAACCCCGAACGCCCCAAATCAGCCCAAAAGTATAGTAGCTCCTAAATCAGCCCAAATTAAACAGCCCTAAATCAATTTCGAGCCCTTCAAATTTCTCTAAATATTTAACTCTACTTATTCAGAAGCATTAACTAGTATTATCTAGTTATTCAGGGTCTTATTTGCTGTATGAATCTCTGTCCATGCATTTCTTTTCCTATATTAAAGGTTTCATCTTTTATCAGGTTTATTAATCAATAAAATACCGATAGAATAAAAAAACTGGTTTTATATAGGCATAGAAAAAAAAAAAAAAAAACCAAGACTAGGACTTCAAAACAAGAAACTAATCACACAAAATATAGACTTCTGATCCCTAACTGATACCACATAAGACAACAAAGATAAAAACCAAATACATAATTGGACCCGCAAGATGATCCATGGGCAACTCCTGCTCCCCATGTCAAGTAGAGGCAGTAAGTACAAAAATATCCTTCACTCGAAACAGTATTGAAACTCATCAGTAATATACTTAGAGTAAATTACAGTAAATCCCCCTCAACTAACCCAAATTTTCACTTAACCCCCTCCAACTACAAAACCCAACAGTGTGCACCCTCTAACTATCTAGAATTGACACTTAACCCCCTTTTGTTAGGTCTCCGTAGGAAAAATGCACCGACGGCCGTCTCCGGCCACCGGGCGGCCGATCCGAGCCGTCCAAAAATTTAAAAAAAAAAAACCGAGTGGGCTAGCGCGGGAATCAACGGCATCCGACGTGCGTAGGTGCTCGATCCAAATATCCCAAGAATTTAAATGAAGTGTTTAGATCGAGCACCTATGCACGTCGGATGCCATTGATTCCCGCGTTAGCCCACTCGGTTTTTTTTTTAAATTTTTGGACAGCTCGGATCGGCCGCCCGGTGGCCGGAGACGGCCGTCGGTGCATTTTTCCTAAGGAGACCTAACAAAAGGGGGTTAAGTGTCAATTTTGGATAGTTAGAGGGTGCACACTGTTGAGTTTTGTAGTTGGAGGGGGTTAAGTGAAAATTTGGGTTAGTTGAGGGGGGTTTACTGTAATTTACTCATATACTTATCCCATAACAAAGATAAATTAGATGCCTACGACGACAATTACTGTGAATGCTTCATTTACGTCTCATATTGTAATCAATGGAAATTTCATAGGTTGTCGAGCCCTTAAATCCAATTTTTCTTGAGCTTCTTATAGACTGCATCATCCTTGTCATGTCACCTGGATCTAATTAATTGGGTGTAGGAAACTTACCTCATCAAGCAATATATTTGATGCCTTGAATTCTCTGCAAACTACTGGTGTTTCTAATGAGTGCAAAAATGCCAGGCCTTGGGCTGCTCCTATTAGTATCTTAAGCCGAATATCCCATGGCAGTGGCTGAACAGCAGAGCCCCCTGCATACAAGCAAACCATAAAATGAATTCCATTGATGTGTGGAAGACAATATCAGTGTACAGAAATGCTTACGCATCCTGCAAAGATTATAACATAAATGACTTCTATTCACTCTTACTTCCAAAAAGGTGCTGATCCAAGCTGCCGTTTTGCATGAATTCATAGACAAGGAATAGCTTTGGATCTTCCCAACAGTACCCCAATATCTTAACAAGGTTAGAATGAGAAAGCCTTCCTAAGAAACTGACATCAGACAGCTGCAAGAATACAAATATCAAACAAACAAATGAGCAGACAGCAATATGATGAATATCACAAATAGGAGAGAGAAATAGAGTAGTACCAAAATTTCAAAGACACCGCTCAGCAAAGGCCCCTGCATACAAGCAAACCATAAAATTAATTCCATTGAAAATACAAATATCAATTTCTCAGAAGAACTGAAATATCTGAAAATAAAATGTTGAAGCGTCTAGCTATCCCAAATATGAGGAAGAAACAGAGTAATATCATAATTTTATAAGCATCATAGAACATAAAAAAAATAAAATTACACATTCTATTTATGCGAAAGTAAAATTTACAAGAAAAGAAATTGCACTAATATCCTTTGTGACTTTGACTTGTTCACATATGGCACTTACCATCTAATTAAATCAGCAAAACCACAACAGAACCAGGCAACTTGAAAAACACACCTTACAACTAACTCTCAACAATTGAACTAAATTAAACTTGATTTTAGCGGTTCACAATTAATAATTCTACATGGTAATCTTTTCTTCTGCTGTTTTTTCTTACTTTCTTCAAATGGAAATTAGCAAGGATTTTGGAAAAATTTTGTCTTAGGAATTTGAAATCAAAAGTAGTATTTGATGTCTGATGCTGTATGAGAAAGTCAATTAAAACTTGGTCATTAATTTGATGCTGAATCCCAAACAAGCACTTCAACTTGTCAAGTGTCAACTGAGTATCTTATAGCCCAGTAACATTCTGTTATTGCACCATCATGAAAATCCTCATGTACATGGAGAGCAAACAAGGAATATTAAAGGTATAAGACTTAGCAAGGTTTTAAACAACAAAGTTGGTACACTTTAAAACGCCTAGATCACCCGTAACGATACACAATGGGAACCTGTTGTCGTGATTGTGTGTTTTTCAAATTCTGTTTTGAACAAAAATACTTTAAAATGCCTAGATCACCCATAACAATTGACTATCATTGGTAACAGCTATAAAGCAGTCCGTGAATCGAACATGTAGGAGGCTGTTTTTTCCCATAAGCAGGGGAGAAATTGAAAGTTCAAATTTCTTGACCGAACATCAAGGTCTTAGTGAATTTACCTCTAGATCAAATATTTTTACGGCAACTCAGTATTTCAAACCTCCATGGTTTTTTTTTTTGGTACCTTTTATTGATAACAATCTGACCAAAACATTAACAAAGATGGTTATTTTTTCCTAAAGAAATTAATGACCCAACAGGAGGTCTTGCTTGCGAAGCCTAGCTTAATTTCAATTTGCAATTAATTGAGACTCACCCACAGTTACTATTTTGGTTTCTGCACTACAAAGGTCATTCCATAAGAATTCCCTCTAAACAGAAAGTAAGAAATCCATGCATACAATTTACAAACAGTAATAGATACCACCAGCCCTAACCCCAACCTAAACCGGTGATTTTCCGTGTCTGGCAACAGTTTGCCAAATCGCAGTTGATGAAACAAATCTTGTAACACAATCATACTCGTAGTTGAAACCATTTCTTGATTAAAAGAGAACTCTATACTTCAGTCAATTGTAAACACAGAATATACAAAAATAGTGTAAAGCACTACTATAACAGGTACAGACAAAAATAGAAAGGGTGGTTAAGAATTAAGACTTTCACAAATTATTCACTCACTAATTTGTGTTAGTTGAGTTACCTCATATCTGTAATCCACCCGTTTTATTGCAACAACAATTCCACTGCCGTTCTTTGATGTCACTTTCGCATCAAGCCAACCCTTGTAAACTGTGCCAAAACGTCCTTCTCCCAACAAATTATCAATTCTGAAGTTTTTTGTAGCATTCTTCAATTCTGTGAAACTGAATATCCTTAAATTTCGGGTGGGTAAGATCCGCCCATCTAGATATGGCATATCAATGTCACTCCCTGAAGAGATCTGCCAGGTGCCAGTGCTGTTGCTTTCATCTGAAGAAGGAGCAGTGTTGCTTGCTTCGTAAGAAATACAACCGAGTAACTCAAAATAGCGAAGGAAATCCTGTGCAATTTACAGAAGTATGAATGAGAAAATCACCTTGGCTGGTCGAATCGTTTGTGGCTGTAGTTTGAATCTCTAAGTCATCTATTCCCATCGACCGGATACCCATAACTCCAGCTAAAAATACACAAACCCTTTGAAACGAATTTTTCCTCGACCTCTTCTGGCGTTGGATATCATCATTAAGCTGCACCGAAGTGGGTGAGGAGGCAACAATACCATGAGGATGGGTATTACCATTAAGCTGCACCGGAGTGGATGAGGAGGCAACAATACCTTGTGGAAAAATTTCAGTTTGCTGTTTGTTCATATCATTGTAATAAATCAGTTGGTTGGGATCCCCATGAACATTGACATCCTCCTCCTCTGTGCAAGCATTTCTGGGTTGCTCCTGTGAAGCCAACATGCACTCGAGGCTCGCCACGACATCAGTCATGGTAGGCCGTCCACTTGGATGCTTATGCAAGCATTTATTAGCAAGTTCTGTAAACACCTTCAAACACTGTGGCGAGATTTGGTCCCTCAACTTGGGGTCAATAAGTTGATCATACTTTTCCTCTTTGATACATTGTTGAGCCCACGAAGCTAGACTGCGTTGCTCTTCCTCCAAACTTAAATCCAGGGTTGGCCTCCCACAAAGCACTTCTAACAGCACGATACCAAATGCATAGACATCTGATTTCTTAGTTAGTCTACGGGTTAAGAAATATTCTGGATCCAAGTAACCAAATGTTCCTTTCACATCAGTGCTAACATGAGTGTGTGAATGGCTTGTAGTGCCTTCTTTGCACAACCCAAAATCTGAAATCTTGGCAACCCAATCCTTATCTAGAAGAATATTTGTCGTCTTAATATCGCGGTGTATGATACCACATTGAGTACTTGTATGGAGGTAATCCAGTCCACGAGCAGCACCAATGCAAATTTTCATCCTTTGATCCCATGACAGATGACAAATAGTGCCATTACCAAAAGTATAATGCTTATAAAGATGATCGGCAAGTGAACCATGCTCCATGTACTCGTAAACAAGGATCATCTCCTGCCGTTCATCACAATAGCCTATAAGACTCACAAGATGCATGTGCCGAAGGTTAGAAAGCATCTCAATCTCTGTCCAAAACTCATATGCCCCTTGCTTAGACTTCGAATTCAACCTTTTCATGGCAACAGTAGTTGTTCCATCGTCGATTTGCGCCCTGTAGACATTACCAAATCCACCACTTCCAATGAAAAATTCATGACTGAAGTTGTTGGTCACTAAGAGGACCTCAGCAAGTGAGAAGCGACGCCACAACCCTTCAGGCGGCAATGGTGAGATGTTCTTTTCGCCAAATTTCTCAACCCAAACACGTAACATGTAAACAATAATATTCGTAAAGGTGAGTAATATAACCAAAACTGTTGCAAGGGCATTACCACCGGAAGCATACACAAACTTCTGGGGTTTCGTGTTACTAGATGTCGAAGCAAATGACAGCGGCACTGGGTTCACACCAGCAAGATTTTTGTCGGGGTTGCTCAGCTTGAATACCTCCAACCCCTTTAGAACTGTATCAATGTCTTCAATCCATTCATGGTTGTGAGGGAAGTAAGCTATAAGCAAATCGTGTTTTCCCTCCATCCTATCTCCTTCAATCCTCACCACGTAGTCCCTATACACCGCAACCCTGTTTCCACCACTCCATTTGATAATATCAGCTTTAGCTTCAGCAAGGTGTTCATCAAAGAAGACACTAAATTTTGTGCGGTCACGCTCTTCTATTTCGTATTCAAAGTCACAAAAATGTAACCTGAGTAGGTACCTGAATCCAAAATCAATAGGCAACTTCCACGTAAAATTGAAGTTACTGTTCCCTTGCCTGTCTGTAGCCATTGACCGTGATGTTTGGTAAACTTTTTGAGGAGCAGTGTATGATGGTATACTTGTGTATTTGATGTGAAGGGTGGTAGTAACTAGCTGGACATATGATGTTTCCATCAAAAAATTTGAGTCCTGAGACCAATCACGAAACAAACCTGTATCTTCTATGGATGAGATGGCTGTTCCACCAACATTTAACCGATGCACCATCTCAAGTGCAATGCTTTTATCAATTGGGAGTCGAAAATTCTGGCCGACAACATGTGCACCTGCATCACCCTCTTGTGTATGATAAAGTCTAGCCGGAATCGAGACGATTTCGATCCCATTGACAAAAGCATATGCCTCATCAGAAGAACCACCTAATGAGGGAGAGAACGTTATGATCAGTGGCTGATTTTCTTCCACATTCACACAATACTCTTTAACAAGAGAGTCCAAGCCTGAAGCATCAGCTGTAAGCGAAGCACTAAAGTTGCTAAGAAGGGTATATGGACCAGCTTTTACAGTAAAAAAGGCCTTGGACCGTTTAAAACCACCCCGGTACGTAGCTGGATAGAAATGTAGGCGGATAAACTTTTGGCCCGGGGAGACTCGGAATGCATATGTGAAAGGCCAACAGGAGAGCCGGGCCGTCATATAAGGCACTGGATCGGGAGAAAGTGGTGGGCTAGTTGGTTTTGAGCTAATCAATTTTCCTTTGTTACTATGTAATAAAGGGGCGTACCTCGAACCGATATCTCCGGTCCATTGCCGGCCATCTACTGCAGTAGAGTTGCCGGAGGAGCCGCAGTTGACGGCGATGTTGTCAATTGGGTGATAAAGAACAGATGATTTTGTGGTGGCAACAGAAAAAAGAATTTGATTGAGTAAGAAGCAGAGATGGATGGTAATTGAGAGGACATTGAAATGCATTTTTCTTTTTTGTGGGGTGCTGAGATGGAGCTAATGAGAGGCTGTGGAAATGATAAAGTGAGGAAGGCTTGGACTTCATTAGGTCAACACAGACGTGGCTTTAACAAAATGAGTGGACGAGACTGGACGTGTACATTTAACATTCAATTTGGCTTGGTCATATTTGTGGGTGGCTTGTCTTATTTGTGGGTGGCTTGGTCATGTTTGTGGGTCGCTCTCTAACATTCATGTTTTTTAAATAAACTTATCTTTTCACCATTTTTGCTCTCAAAATGACCGGGGACACCGAAGTCATTCCCAACTATAAAAGGGTTCAATCTTTTTTATTCTTTTCGGCCTCCAATAAATGTCAGGGTCACAGTCAGGGCCGGCTCTGTTCTAGTTCAAACTATTAAACTCATCTTTTTTTTTTTTAATCCGCAATTAAACTCATCTTTGATAGTACTACTTGTGATAAAGAAATGCAACTCTTCCTAGTTTTATTATAAATTCGCAGAACACTGAAACTCTAATGCCTGCCATTTTTCCATCCAAAAAAATAACCCTTTGTCGAAACCCAGGTTCTATTTCCTCCTCTATGTTCATGTCTTACTTCACCGGTCTGATTCCACGAAATTACAAACATATGCACATCGGTACATATGCATGCAGGGCTGTGTTATGCGTTCGCCCAAGGAGTAATTTTGCGGAAAACTTTTACTATAAGCAATTTCAGATTTGCAACGAATCACTTCTAGTGAAGTTAGACATCGATCCATTTCTGATTGTATATAGACCGATTGGAAAATAATCTAGTGTGACGTGCGTGGGTGAGAGGTAGATATTGATGGTGCAGATCAAGCTTCATTCAATCATGGGTGATCTGACGCACGAGGAGCCGCCACACTGGTAGACACTTTCAGCAAGTACCGTAGGAAACTGTTGTCCACTTCCATTTCTGGCCCATAATGTGACATGTCGGAAGTGGGGTCAAGGATTGTGTGCCTCCACAAGTGGAGTGTTAATTGCTTGCACCTAAAACTTTCAATGTTTATCCACAGTACTGGTGATCGATTCCCCTTGGAATTGTCAACGGAATTGTTCCACTGATATTGCTATTGCATATTGAAACTGGCGTTGAAATGTCAATTGCTCATCTGGATATTCGAAAAGACACACTTTATTCCTAATTACCTGAAATCATTATTATATTCGAAAGATACACTTTAATAATAAAAATAGTAATATGAGAGATGAGATATATTAAGCACAAGAATATACAATATTATGTGCTTATCAACTTCTCCTAACAATGCATCAACTCCGAAGTTTTTGGTAGCATTCCTCAATTCTGAGAAACTGAACATCATTAAATTTGGGGTGGGTAAGATTCGTTCATCTAGATATGACATATCAGTGTCACCCCATGCAGAGATGCTTTCATCTAAAGAAGGAGTACTGTTGGCTGTCGGAGATATGCCTAATTTCACATGCAATTTAAGAAGAATACAACCCTGTAGCTCAAAATAGAGAGGGAAATTCGGTGCAAGTTACAAAAGTATGAATGAGAAAATCACCTTGGCTGGTCGGCTTGTTTGTGGCTGTACCTCTAGCTAAAAACTCAATACCCCTCTGGAAAAGATTTTTCTTTGACCTCTTCTGGAGTTGGGTATTATCATTATATTGCACTGAAGTGGATTTGGAGGAAACAGTACCTTCTGAAAGAATGTCATTTTCCGGTGTATTTTTGTCATCATAATTAAATCTCTTGATTGAAATCCCCATGAACATTGACATCCTCCTCCTCTGTGCAAGCATTTTTGGGTTGCTCTTATGATGCCAACATGCACTCAAGGATTGCCATGACATCAATCATGGTAGCCCGTCCACTTGGAAGTTTACGCAAGCATTTATTAGCAACTTCTGTAAACACCTTCAAACACTGTGGCGAGATTTAGGCTCTCATACTTTGATCAACGAGTTAATCAAGTTTTTCTTCTTTGATACATTGTCGAGCCCATCGTGTTAGACTGTGTTGCTCCTCCTCAAGCCGTAGATTCACTGTCGGCCTCCCACAAAGCACTTCTAACAACATGACACCAAATGCATAGACATCTGATTTCTTAGTTAGTCTACGAGTTAAGAAATACTCTGGATCCAAGTAACCAAATGTGCCTTTAACAGAAGTGCTAATATGAGTGTGGGCATGGCTTGTGGTGCCCACTTTGCACAACCCAAAATTTAAAATCTTGGCTACCCAATCCTTGTTGAGAAGAATATTTGTGGTCTTCACATCGCGGCGTATGATACCGCGTCGAATACCTGTATGGAGGTAATCTAGTCCACGAGCAGTGCGGATGCAAATTTTCATCATTTGCATCCATGACAGATGACAAATAGTGCCATTACCAAAAGGATAATGCTTATAAAGATGATCAGCAAGTGTACGATTCACCGTGTACTCATAAACAAGGATCATCTCCTTCCGTTCATCACAACAGCCTATAAGATTAACGAGATGCATGTGCCGAAGGTTAGAAAGCATCTCAATCTCTGTCCGAAACTCATCTGCGCCTTGGTTAGACTTAGATTTCAACCTCTTTAAGGCAAAAATAGTTGTTCCATCGTCAATGAACCCTTTATAGATATTACCAAATCCACCACTTCCAATGACCAATTCATCATCGAAGTTGTTGGTCATTGAGAGGACCTCAGAAGGTGAGAAGCGATGATGCTTGCGACCTTAAAGTGAATGCAATAAGAATACCCCAAGCGTAGGGCTAGGTCGGTTGAAAGCATAATAATACCCGGAAGTCCGGGGTCGAATCCACAGGGAGCGCATCCATAACTTGTTCAGAGATTACTTGTAGAGAGTTTTAGCGTTAGGACCGCCAACCAAGCTTTGGCGTTGAGACGGCCAACTGGGCGATTTAGTTAACTGGCTACTTAACCTAACTACGGCTTTTTAACTGAAGATTTAACTAAAGGCAAGGCTTAGGGATAATCAACACCCATGACACAAGGATAAGTTCGGTTCCTCCTTTTTAACAAAAGTGTTAAACATGTCTCGGGTTCTTTTGGTACATTTAGACAAACATAAGGAGGGACATAGCTCTAAGTATCAAATGTGGCAAGAAGCTTAACCCTTGCCTACATTTGATCAAAGAGATTAACACCTCAAAGTTTTGATACATAAAGATAACCCTAGCACATGCTTAAGCTAGAAAACAGGGGTATTCGAGAGGGGAACGAGCTACATCCCTGGTAGGGGTGCATACGAGCCGAGCCGAGCCGAGCTTCGGCGAGCTCGAGCTCGGCTCGTTTCCTTAACGAGCCCAAAACTCGAGCTCGAGCTCGGCTCGAGCCTTAACGAGCCGAGCCCTTATCGAGCCGAGCTTAGCCATTTGCTAAACGAGCCTCTCTTAATCGAGCCGAGCCTCCCTTAACGAGCCGAGCTTCTGTCAAACGAGCCGAGCTCTACTCGGCTCGTTTAGTAAACGAGCCGAATACTCGAGCTCGAGCTCGGCTCGTTTAGTAAACGAGCCGAGCCGAGCTTTAACGAGCCGAGCCGAGCTCGCGAGTAGCTAGGCTCACTTACAGCCCTAATCCCTGGTCACAGGATGTTAATCATCCCACAACCTAGCCTAACTACACTACTCACCCATAATGGAAAGAGGCATGAAATAAGCTAGGGTAATAAATGTGAGAAATGAAATCATTCTGAAAATGGAAATAAAAGCTAGATTGATGAAGATCTTAAAGTCACTTACAACATTAATGAAGAACAAAACCCCCCCAACTTCTCCAATCAATGCTCCATTAATAAGAGAGAATGAGAGTTGGTGAGGAGAGAGCGGTAGAGAGAGAAAGAACTGAGTTAAAATGATACAACCTAACCCTAAAAACGTGCAAAGGGGGTATTTATAGTACCCTTTTAAAGTTACAAAAGAAAAAGAAAAACAAAATAGAAATCTGCAGATCTGGGGGTTTCCTACCGGTAGGAGCTGACTACCTACCGGTAGAACGGCTTCGAGCAAAAAGGGATGGCCTGAAAAATCTGGTTTCCTACCGGTAGGATCTGACTACCTACCGGTAGAACTTTGGTGGCACAACTTGTGAACTCTCTGGACAGGTATTGAACCGGAAGAGGAGGCCTTTCTACCAGTAGGAATGGGCTTATACCGGTAGGAATTGATCTCCTACCGGTAGAACTTCCTGTTCTGGCATTTTTTTGCCAACTTCTTCTGAGCTTCTCCAGACTCTTCGGGGCTGTAACACCGCTCGTCCGGACTCCGGTCTTGCTCCACTTAGATCCCTCGGGTCCCCCAGTCACGATGGAAAAAATCCATGGCGTACAAACTGCCTTATTAACAAAAATATCCTGTCAACACCAAAAACGCACCTTTCGCGCAATATCAACCAAAAACATAGAATTATGCGCGCGAGCGTGCCAAAAATGAGCGAGATAAGCCCGTAAATAACCACAATTGAGGCTTATCAGATGACACAACCCTTCCGACAGTAATGGTGAGATGCTCTTTTTACCAACTAATTTCTCACCCCAAATACATAATTTGTAGACAAGAATATTCATAGTGGAGAGTAAAATTACTAAAACAGTTGCAATGGTATTTCCACTCGAAGCATAGACAAACTTTCGGGGAGTTGCAATACTAGATGTCGAAGCACTTGCCAGGGGCATTGGGTTCACCCCAGCAAGATTTTGATCGGGGTTGCTCAGGTTGAATACCTCCAATCCTTGCAGTACTGCATCAATGTGTTCAATCCATTCATTGTTATGAGGGAAGTATGTTATGAGCAATCCATTCATTGTTATGAGGGAAGTATGTTATGAGCAGATTGTGTTTTCCCACCATTCTATCTCCTTCCATCATCAAGTAGGTACCTGAATCCCAAATCGATACGAAACTTCCACGTAAAATTAAAGGTACCATTCCCTTGCCTGTTTGTAATCATTGACCATGATGTTTGGTAAATTTTCTGAGGAGCAATGTAAGATGGTATACTTGTGTATTTGATGTAAAGGGTGGTTGTAACTGGCTGGACATATGATGTTTCCATCAAAGAATTTGAGTCCTGAGACCAATCACGAAATAAATCTGTATCTTCCATGGATGAAATGGCTGTTCCACCAACATTTAACCGCTGCACCATCTCGAGTGCAATGCTTTTATCAATTGGGAGTCGAAAATTCTGGCCGACAACGTGTGCACCTGCATCACCCTCTTGTGCATGATAAAGTCCAGCCGACATCGAGACAATTTCGATCCCATTGACAAAAGCATATGCCACATCAGAAGAACCACCTAATGGGGGAGAGAACGTTATGATCAGTGGCCGATTTTCTTCCACATTCAAGCAATACTCTTTAACAAGAGAGTCCAAGCCTGAAGCATCAGCCGTAAGGGAAGCACTAAAGTTGCTAAGAAGGGTATATGTACCAACTTTTAGAGTTAAAAGGCCTTAGACCGTTTAAAACCACCCCGGTACAAAGCTGGGTAAAAATGTAGCCGGATAAACTTTTGGCCGGGGGAGATTCGGAATGCATATGTGAAAGGCCAACGGGGGAGCCAGGCCGACATATAAGGCACTGGATCAAGATAAAGTGGTGGGTTAGTGGCTTTTGAGCTAATCAATTTTCCTTTGTTACGGAGTACTATGTAAAGGTGTGTAATTCGAATGGATATCTCCGGTGTAATTCAAATGGATATCTCCGGTCCATTGCTGGCCATCTAATGCAGTAGAGTTGCCGGAGAAGCCGCAGTTTACTGCGATGTTGTCAATTGGGTGATAACGAACAGATGATTTGGTGGTGGCAACAAAAAAAAGAATTTCATCGAGTAACAAGCAGAGAGGGATGGAAATATATTGATGAGACTGGACGTATACATTTAACATTCAATTTTATTTGGTCATAGTTGTGGGTCGCTATGTCGCACTAATGACCATGTCTGAATACCAGATTCTTGGTACTATGGGATGTGTCGCCATTGAATTGGTAGAATGTACCCCATTTTGTAATGTAGTGGAGCACATTCTACTTGTGATCTACCGTAGGATTGCAGTCGATAAGTACACACAAAAAACAAATCAAAGAACACACCGACCAAAACCAAAACTTTAAATTAGTACTTTTGGCGCTAAAAAATGAGTGATCTTAGGTACTTTTAAGTGCTTTCGTAATCATGCAAAAGTTTAAAATTTATATTCTGTTTTTACTTATTTTGGTAAGGTTAATTAATTAAGAACACACCGATCAAAACCAAGGAATAATCACTACAAAATGTGCTAAAAAGAAAGCGCACCTGCCTAAACACTACAAATTCAATCAACTTAAAAGAAAGTGCCAAAATTGTAAAACAAAAATTATAATTTTATCTTTTTGAATAATAGCAATAATCTTGTCTAGCCAATAAAAGAGAAAAGTACTAGTTTTAATTTATTTTACATAAACTTATCTTTTGGCCATTTTTGCTCTCAAAATGCATGAAAGGGTTGAATCTTTTTTCGTCTTCGGCCTCCAATAAATGTCTGCGTCAGGGTAAGGGCTGGCTCTGTTCTAGGAGTCCGGCTCCTCTCCAATCCATAAGGAATTGGAGGATCCTTCAATTTCAATTCAATGGTCAGGATTATCCTAGCATCTCCAGCCCCAAAACTCATATGGTATTCTACAGGCACCTAATTAGTCCACAAATATTCCTCAATTATCGCATACTAGGCACCATTATCAAATTCCAACCACTAGTAAAATTTCATGTTGTAACTTTAATAACAGGTGCATGTTCAAATTACGAACTATCATATTCATAGAGTTAATCAAATATTTTTCAATTACATAAGATTAATGAATTTTCTTCGAAGTTTATAAAAAATTCTTTTTTTGAACGGTGTATTCTCTCTTTGTTAAACTTGCCTTTGAAAAACTTTTTTTACATAGCTCGTGAGGATTTTTTTCAACCGACTTCATATAGTTCATGAAGAATTTTTTACTAATATTATATTAATAATTTTTTCTTTCAGTATAGTTTTTTCGTTGATATTATCTTATTATGTAGCCCGTGAGATTTTTTTTTTATACCGATACTAGTGTATTTTTACGTGTACTTCGCACTGTGTCGTGTGCTCATTGATGTAGTTGTTCTTATATGTAAGAAAGTTGAAATTAAGATTCAGTTATGAAAATTAGAAAGAAATCGCAAGAGTAAATAATTGAACGTAAGATAATTTTTATAGAAAAAAATATTTTAGAAGAAATGCAAAAGGAGTTCTTTGATTAACTCTGTGAATCTGATACAGTAGTTCTTTAAACCTACGCGTATTATTAAAGTTATGATATGAAAGTTTACTAATGTTTGAAATTTGATAAATTGGTGCCTGAGATGCTATAATTGAGGAATATTTGATGAGTAATTTGGTACCCGTAGAATAACCACATGAGTTTTGGGGTTGGAGATGCTAGGATAATCCTGACCATTGAATTGAAAATGGAGGATCCTCCAATTCCTTATTGATTGGAGAGGAGCCGAACTCTAGTAAATGATACCAAATAACATGACTTTTGATGAGGCTAGTGCTCTCAACGAGTTTTAAAATCTAAACTGTTACTGCAACGAACCCGGAAGAGCCCACGGATGGACAACTGAGGATCCCATTCCATCGAAACGAATTTACTCCATTCAGGGTTTTTCTGGACTAACATGATGTTCCACCAAGGACTTTTAGAACTTTTTCTTGTTTTGTTTTTATTTAAATTTTTTTCGCGTTTGTTAGTTTTGCGCCTCACTTTCAAGATGAATCTGAAAAATAATATTTTTTACTTTTACCCAAATATTTTAGAAAATAACCACTTTTCAACCAAAAAAAAATTTTGTTTTCTAATTTTTTTGCTAAAAAATGGTTATTTTTTAAAATATTTGGATAAAATGAATTTTTTTTTTTACTTTTTCAATTTGAAAAATTAATAATTTAAAAAATTTTAATGCAAAATTAACAAATGTGAATTTTTTTAATAAAAACAAAAAAATATTAAAAGTGCTACTCCCTCCGTCCCTTTTTAATTGTATTGCTTCGTAACTCCAACTTATTAAAAAGATATCATCATTATACTTTTCATATCAACTTTTTCCTTCACTTTCCCTACTTATCCATCATCATTATACTTTTACTCAGTAACTTTTATAAATAGAATCTACTTTTAATGACAAAATAGATAATACACCAATTTTTACCTACTAACTTTACAAAGGCAAATGCTAACTGGTGCATTAGTGCACCTTGTATGTGGGCCCCTAGGGGTAATAATTACCAACCGCTGCAACTTGCAGGTTGAAGTACAAAGCGAAATTACAACATTAACCTTTTCCTTTTTCTTTTCGTTTTTTTTACTCTCCCATCTCAAGGAGTTGTCTTTTTAAGGGGGAGAGAAAAAACACGTGCTAGTGGTACGGGGAAAAATGTGTACTAGTGTAACGACCCGGATTTTTGCCCTATTTTTTTTTTAAAGAAACTATTTTTTTTTATTAATAGTAATCGATTAACTATTTAAAAGTAAAATTTGATTAAACCAGAAACTAGAATAATTTTTTGTAACCAAAATTTGTTTAGCAAAATTTTTTTTTATTCAACTTGTAGCGACCCGTAATTGTTATCAATTATAATATCATCTAAAGAATATTATTAGTAATAATAAAATTATCTTAATCATAATTATCTAATAGTTATATGCTAATAAATTAATTTAGTCTTTTAATTCTTTTAAATTGCATGCATGTAATTCCTGATAACTCTCACTCTCCTACTCGATTTCTACTTCTTTCCTCTACGTATCTAGCCCCAAATTCGTCCATCCCGAAGCCTTATGGAATACAACTTCTTTAAATCCATTTTTAACCGAAACTCTTCAAATTGTCCTATATATACCCTAGTACGTCAACTCTAGGGCACACCACGAAATTCCTCACGCTCCACCGAGTCAGACATGAGAGAAAAACATGGAAGATTCAAGCTCCAAGCTATGGAGTTCTAGAGAGAGAAAGAAAGAGAGAGAAAAGTGGGTTTCCTAGTTACGCCCAACCGAAACGCAATTCAACTATACCAATCACCTCCTACAACCCATGGCGTCCCCAAACAAGCTCCAATTCAATCCCAAGGTTCCCCGTTCCTCAAACCCGAAGTCTTCTTCCTCAAATTCAAGTTTCGTTTTTAATTCAATTCGATCCAAACCAAGGTATTATAATCCATTCCAACCCTCCCTCTAAGTATATTTAATGTTATTATGCTTAACCCCATGGCCCGAACGATCCCATGCATCGAAATCGAGCCAAAACAACAAAAAAATCGAATCTGTTAGAGAGTTTGCGGCCGCAACCTTTGGGTTTTCCAGACGCAAGAACCAGGTCTCTGACCTTGCGGGACGCAAGGTCAACTCGGTCCAACCTTGCGGTTTGGACTGTTTTGTTTCGAATCGACTTTTCGACCTCCCGAACACCGTTTTCGACCCCCGAACTATTTTTCCTAGACTTTTCACACCTCAAAGATCATAACTTGTTAAGGACATATTTTTTTATTTAATTATCTAATTATTTAATTATTTATTAGTTATCGTTCAAAATTTACAAACGAAAATTGATTACGACCTTCCAACCAAGACTTTAACACTCAAACTAAATTTTTATAAACTCCTTGCATCTCAAAGATGGTAACTTGTTAAATTAAATATTTATTTTATTTTATTCAATATTTATTATTATTTTTAAAGTAATTTCAATCAAAATTACTTTACGACCTTATAAAACTTTTTATTAATGCCCGAATAATTTTATTTAGACTCCGTACATTCCAAAGATGAAACTATGTTATTCTCAACATATTTTTTAATCGTAAATTATTTATTATCTATTTACTTCAATATTGGCCACTTTATTTAACGTCTTTACTTAAATAAATCCCGCGACCCTCGGAACTCAACTTTTGACACTCAACTGGTGACATAGGACCTTTATGACTCTTATTAGGGTTATGTTAATTATTCCAACATTTTCATTTAATTAATGTATTTAATTAATTTTTAATTAATCTATTTGCTTAGAAATAATTAATGAGAGCTTAGAAAATATTCTATTAAAATTTATATAAAAGTTCTACTTTATTATTAACAACATGGCCCTATAAGAATAAGGGCAACGGCCCATTTATTAGAAATTGTGTGATTACATTGCTCGTTATTGTTTTAATTATTATTTGGTTCAATTGTACATTGCACCGATATCTGATTCATTGCATTGCTTATTATTTGTTTTAAATTACTATTTGATTTGATTGTATACTGCACGGACATTTGATTTGAATGTTAGATTGGACCCTAGAGACATGGGGCGGTATGCGAATAGATTTCATCTAGACGATACTAAATTGATGGAAAAATGGTAAAGTGTTGAAGTCGTGAGATTGTGGATTTGATTTAAGGGTGACCTGCGGGGCCCAGTGATGATAAGGGTGACCTGCGGGGCCCAGTGATGATATTTTGGTGACCCTAACGTATGGTACGCCATGGGGAGTTCCAAAGGGTAATCGTGCCTTGCAAGGCCAGCAAGGGGGATTCTCCATGACACGGTCATAGTTAGTGGCTTAGGAATGGTGTCGACCCTAATGTATGGTACGCCATGGAACGTTCCAAAGGGTAATCGTGCCCCCTGTTATGGTCCTAAATGAATTCATACGAGGTACATAACTTAGGTGAATTCATTTAGAACCCCGTGTGCAGGACAAGCAAGGGGGGATTTTCCATGACACGATCATAGTTAGCGGTATGGGAGGAAAGGATCTCGTGGACGAGATTCTTAGATCTCACATAAGGTTAGTGGATAGTAATAAATTGGTTCATGTATGAAATCTCTGTTTGGCTCTTCGATTCAATATTGTCTTGTATCTGTTATCTGTAAAGTAAGAGGGGTGGTTGGGTTGGATTATTTTACTGGGTGATTTATCACTCACGGATACGTCTGTATCCTGGCAAATCGTTTGCTTCGGCGATCAATTTGCCAGAGGGTGCAGGATCCAATGATGGTGCAGTTCGACGCGGGAGGAATATCAGAAATGGAGATCAAGTATACTCGGGATTCATGTCAAGCCTAGAGTCAGCTCTGAAGTTAATGTATTTAAATCAATAAATTTTCTTGAGATTGTTATAGCTAAACATTTATTTTGGAAAATCATATTTATTTAGCAAAATTTTCCTAAAGAATTATTTTATTTTGCTTCCGAAAAGTCGGGGCGTTACAACTAGCATGGACAAACCCTTTTTGAGCCTCTCATGGGTCCTAAAAAAAAAAATGATCGAATCGCTTATTTTATTTAAAATACTTTATTTACGGTTTTTACAAAAAATAAGTTCAATCAAATATTAGAAAGGGCATTGAAGAAACGTTCAATTTTACTTCAAAATTTAGGCCGGAAAGTAAAGTTGGGCGTTTATGAGGTGTTACATAGTGCTGGTTAGACAGACCGATCTATAATTACAAGAGATAAAAATGAATTATGACCCTTTAGGATAAAAAGATCAAAAAATAAAATTTTTGTACCGGTTCAAACGGATTAAAAATTGAAACACATAATTTTTTCAGACTATTCATATAATAAAAAATGTTAAAAAATTAATCATGAATTGTGTGTTTGTGGTCTTCAATTACTTCTGGGCATGAGACAGAGATTGAGGGTTGAAAGTTTTAGAGTAAAAAAAATGTCCGAATTTTAGTCCAGTTTATGTTTGGATTTAGTCTGATGGTTTGTTGGTCATGTGCTTGGTATATTAGTTTTATTTTTTGCGAACCTAATATCGCTTGGCGAGTTTGAAAAATGGCTCCACATACTGTGCTCTGATTGCCCTCTCTAATGGTTTGTCCGGTTTGTGAACGCTCATTTGCTCCCATGGGGTTCTTCTCTGTTATGTAGGCTTTCGCCTCATAGTTGAATACAACTTTTGACGTTTACCAAAAAAAAAAAGAGGAGAAGAGAAAAGAGTTTCATTTGATTTTTGAAATTTTAAAAAAAAAATTTAGACAAAAGTTTTTGAAAGAAAGCAATTGATGATGAGAGTGAGCGAAGTGGATTTTTGCAGAGGACTCGGGTCCGACTGAGAAGATTTTACCACGTGGTGTTCGCTCGGTGCATTCTGCCGTTCATTTCAATTTTGGAGAAAGAAAGAGGAGAGAATGTGTTGGCGTGAGAAGAGAGAATGTTTCAATATAAGCTGTGAAATATATTTTCAGACGGCCCAAATTTGTTGCTTGCGAACTACGTCGGCCAAGTGACGTGATACCCACCTAGCCCTCGAAAATTTCTCCGACCGACAAGAAGAGAGATGCAAAGCAAAAAGAAAGTCAAAAGGCTAAAATGGTCATTTTTGAAAATGGGTCAGGGGGAAATGTCATCTCAAATAGTACAAAGTAGAAAGGTTAGAGTAAAGACACGTGGCTTGTATTGTACTGTTAAAAGGTGCATGCTTGCACCCGTTAGATGGATCGCTTTACAAAATAGACACTTATTAAGGGACAGTCCAAAATAGAATAGTGGACTCTAAATAAGGGACGGATGGAGTAAAAGTTAAACGGAAAGACTCCACAGGCGGGCATTAGATTTGCATCGGTGGATGATTACAAATCACGCACTCACTCAGTCACAGCCTCGCTATCTTTCCGTGTTTTGTCTCCAAAATCTGGTAGTAAAACAAAAGAAACCAGAGGTCTGGCCTGGGTACCTTTGAATCATGTTCCACACGCAAGAAGTCTGGAGCCGAAAGTGAGTTGACTGACCCAAGTCTTCGTCTTCCTTTACCCACCCTCGAAATAGTTCAACTTTTTTCATCAGCAATCTCTGCCTCTCTCCTTCACCAATCATAATTCCCAAACTCTCTCAATACTTCCACAAGGAAAAAATGTTTTCTTATCTACTCTCATTTGCGCTCCCTCTCTGCTTCTTCTTCCATCAAAGTACTTTTACACTAGCCATCAACTCCCCTGATCTTTATTCCCAGCAGGTTGATCATGTTGCCGTTAACTGTGGCTCCTCCGGCAACTCAACTGCAGAAGATACCCGGCAATGGACCGGAGATGCCGGTTCC
Source organism: Rhododendron simsii (assembly GCA_014282245.1). Taxonomy (NCBI): domain Eukaryota; kingdom Viridiplantae; phylum Streptophyta; class Magnoliopsida; order Ericales; family Ericaceae; genus Rhododendron; species Rhododendron simsii. Next base: position 6,323,235 of record CM024962.1, read on the forward strand.
AACTACATCACTTCATTGCATGGTTCAAAAAGCAAATTGATCAGCTCAAAAGCAACTGACCAACCCCTCCCCTACCATCCAATTCCTTACACGACCGCCCGACTCTCCCGTTGGCCTTTCACCTACACATTCCGTGTCACCCCGGGTCAGAAAATTATTCGTCTCCATTTCTATCCAGCTTCGTACCGGGGTGGTTTCAAAAGATCCAAGGCCCTTTTTACTGTCAAAGCTGGTCCTTATACCCTTCTTAGCAACTTCAGTGCTTCCCTTACGGCTGATGCTTTAAGCCTACAAAGTCTTGTTAAAGAGTATTATGTGGACGTGGAAGAAGATCAACCATTAATCATAACGTTCATCCCATCACGAAACGGTAATGCTGATGAGATGTATGCTTTTGTCAATGGTATTGAAATCATCTCAATACCAGCTGCACTTTATAGTACTTGTGAGGGTACATCAGCTGCACAGATTGTTGGGAAGAGTGATCAGTTTACAGTAGATAAGAGCTTCGCTCTGGAGAAGGTGCACCGGTTAAACGTTGGTGGAAGCTCCATTTCATCCATAGAAGATACGCCTATGTATAGGGATTGGTATGAGGACTCGAATTATCTGTTAGAAAAATCAAGTGTCAAGCCAATGACTACCACAATTCGAATCAAATACACTAGTATACCATCATACACTGCTCCTCAAAAAGTTTACCAAACATCTTGGTCAATGGTTCAGGAAAAGCAAGTGAACAAGACCGGATTCAATTTTACATGGAGATTACCTGTGGATTTGGGATTTAGGTACCTGCTTAGGTTGCATTTCTGTGAGCTTGAATATGAGATAAAAGAGAGTGGCAGGATGGAGTTTAGTATCTTGGTTAATGAACAGGTTGCTGAGGCTAAAGGTGACCTTATCAAATGGAGTGGTGGAAATGGGGTAGCAGTGTATAAAGACTATGTGGTGATGATGGAAGGAGATAAGATGGAGGGCAAGCGAGATTTGCTCATAGTGCTGCGCCCTCACAACCATGGATGGACGGAACCAATTGATGCAACTATAAAGGGGGTAGAGGTATTCAAGTTGAGCAATCCCGACAAAAATCTTGCTGGGGTGAACCCAGTGCTGCTAGCACGTGCTTCGATGTCTCCAAAGCCTAAGAAGTTGGTGTTTGCTTCTGGAGGAAATGCCATTGCAACAGGTGTAGTAATTTTACTCACCGTGTTGAATATCATTGTTTACCAATTGCGTAGTTTAGGTGAAAAGAGTGTAGGAAATCTCTCTTCGTCAACATCGGAGGGGTTGTGTCGTCGTTTCTCACTTACTGAGCTCATGTTAGCGACCAATAACTTCGATGATGAATTGGTCATTGGAAGTGGTGGATTTGGTAAGGTCTACAAAGCGCTTATCGATGATGGCGCAACAATGGTTGCCTTAAAGAAGTGTAAATTGAAGTCTCAAGGGGCAAAAGAGTTTTGGACAGAAATCGAGATGCTATCGAAACTTCGACATACGCATCTCGTAAGTCTTTTAGGCTATTGCGATGAAAGCAATGAGATGATCCTTGTTTATGAGTTTATGGAGCATGGTACACTTGCCGATCATCTCCACAAAACAAAAACCAGCGGTAATGGAATCGTTGGCCATATGTCATGGGAGCAAAGGCTTCACATTTGTATAGGTGCTGCTCGTGGATTGGATTACCTCCATACAGGTATTCGGCACGGTATAATACATCGAGATGTGAAGACCACAAACATCCTATTGGACAAGGATTGGATAGCTAAGATTTCAGATTTTGGGTTATGTAAACTGGGCTCAACAAGCAATTCTCACACGCACGTTAGCACAGATGTTAAAGGCTCATTTGGGTATTTCGATCCCGAGTATTTCTTGACCCGTAGGCTAACTAAGAAGTCAGATGTGTATGCCTTTGGTGTCGTGATGTTGGAAATGCTTTGTGGGAGGCCAGCAGTTGACATGCAGGTCGACGAGGAGCAACGTAGTCTGGTCTTGTGGGCTAAACAGGGCATCAAAGAGGACAAACTTGATCAACTTATTGACCCCAGTTTGAGGGACCAAATCTCGGCACATTGTCTGAAAGTGTTTGCGGAAGTTGCTAATAAATGCTTAGATAGTCTTCCAAAGGGACGGCCTACAATGGCTGATGTGGTGGCGAGACTTGAGTACGCATTGGCTTCAAAGATGGCTGTGGACGGGCAGTTTGGTGAGAACGCGGAAAGGGATGACTCTCTTCCACGAGGCGATGCTCCTTCCTCCTCCTCTTCGGCATTGTATAGTGAGAACACCCAAGGCCAAAATAGGTCAAAGGGAAACGTTAGCAAGGTGTTTCAGAGGACTATTAAATTTCTAGCTAAAGGTGCTGATATCAAGTTGAAAAAAAGAAAGGTAAATGATTCCAATGATGAACAATCACTTTCGGTGGTTAGTTCCACCCGTTCAAGATTGCAGTGGAACTTCTTGTCCTCGGCTACAGTTGGAAGCAAAATTCCTAGGAACTTCTCGTCCTCAGCTGCAAGTGGCGGCAATGAGACATATCTGAAAGGGAAGATCTTAACCACCCCCGATTTAAGGACCTTCAGCTTTTTAGAATTGAAGACTGCTACTCACAATTTCAGTTCGGTTAGACTGTTGGGAGTAGCAGACTTCGGGGAAGTTTACAAGGGTTGGCTTGATGATGAGAATGGTAGTGGATCGGTCTTTGCTGTCCAGAAGTTTAACCCAAAGAGCTTTCAAGGATTTCAGGAATGGCAGGTAATTACACCGATACAAACTAGTAGCTGAAAATATTGTAAAAGTCTTGAACCATAATCTCATATATTTTTTCACCTGTTAGAGCTTGACATTTAAACGTACTCAATCGCGTCCAATCCTAGCATTTATTATTCCTTCTTCTCTTTTATTCCCAAATTCTATATTTTTAATATCGGTTCAAGGAAAGAGTACTCTTTGCTCGATAAATGGTCTTCAAGTGCAAGTATTACCGTTACACATCTTTTTTGCCCATCAAACTGCGAGTCTGCAAGTGGAGCCTGAAGTAACAAAGGATGCAATTAGATTTTAAATTGGATATGATTTTGTGGGATTTTGTTGAGGTTAGGGCTCGTGGTGCCTATAACTTTTTCTATCGGGTTACGAATATGACTTCCTTGGAAGGGATGGGAACTAGTTTGGCTTTGCAACCATCGAGAAGATTTCAATTGAGCTCTACTGTAGCCATTCGGAGAAAAAGAGAAACTCTATACGAGTCTGCAGGGTATGGTTCAGGAGGGATCTATTTGTTTATAAACTTTAATGTGCTGTTTTATGTTAACTAAGATACTGTATTTTTGTCCTCAAGCTTCTTTCTTGCTAGTTTATTTCTCTTTCATAGATTTTCTCTGTCTTGCCCAATCTCTGTACAAAGTATTGTCTAGATGTCCAATTGCGGAATGGTGTTGGCCTGTTGGGTTGATCTTTCTAGTTGACAAAAATAAGTGCTTTCAGGTTATTTGACTCCTTTGTCACTTGTTACTAGTTAGTTTTCTATGTTTGTATAGCAACAATATGTAGCTTATTCTGGAATGTTTCTAAATGTTCGAAACTCAGTGGGAGTGTTCAACAGTGGCAATGAGTGTTAGAGTTGAATTTTCTCTTGTTTGCAATAGACCCAGAGAGCATATTGAGAAAGACTTGTTCATTCTTGGAAGTGAGATAGCAAAAGAAGTTATTGGCAAGTAGAACTTGACTTTCATATAACATCAGGCACCAAGTGCTTCTTTGAATCAATGAAAAAGACACTGGTTTTCCCAATGCATTGCCTTCCGTTACATTTAGAATACGAACCAAGAAGAAAAGAAAAGAAACAAGTATGAATCATGAACATTTAAGCAAAATGAGTATAATGATGCAATTTTCAGGATGCCCAGTACTGTCCTGGATTAAGTGATCTTACATTGTGGTAATGTTGAGAGTATATTCAAGATTTCTTGTGCATTGGGTGAAAAGTTATTATGTGAAACTGTTAATTCTACTTTTTGCATTCAATATTAGTTGATAATGTATTTGCGTTGTTCCATGTTCATTATGAAGTTCTGAGACGACACGATTTCTGTCTCATGTTTCAAACTACTAGTCATTTCATTGGTTTATTTTACCATTTGAAATTCTTCTGAATGCTGTCTGTTTGCTCAATATTTGTGCAGTCTGAGATTAACTTGTTAGGAGGGTTTTGTCATCCTAACCTACTTAAGCTATTAGGATACTGTTGGGAAGAGAAGGAGCTACTCCTTGTCTACGAATTCATGCCAAAGGGCAGCTTGGATAACCTTCTTTTTGAACGTAAGAGTTAACAGATCAAACTGATTTCGCCTTATGCAAATTGGTTCCTTTTTCATTTGGCTTACTAGACAATTCATGGGTTGGCTTTTGTAGCAATTCAACCACTTTCATGGGACATTCGGCTTAATATACTAATCGGAGCAGCTCGAGGGTTGTTTTTTCTACACACATCAGAAAAACATGTGATCTTCAGAGATTTCAAGACCTCAAGTATATTGCTAGATGAGGTTAGTTTCTTGCAATCAATGAAATAGATGCGGTGACAACGAAAGACATGCAAATCTGTTTTGGGGTAGAAATTCATATTTTTCTTCTTCATTCTCTTAGATGCAACTTTTGAATTTCACTCACTCAGCCATTTACCTATTCTCACCATGCTCTTGCTTGGAACAAAATTTTCCAGCACATTAAGATGTAAGGCAAAGCATGTCGATGACTTAAACTTGGTCTGACATGCATATTTATTTTTCACAGTCCTACAATCCCAAGTTGTCAGACTTCGTTTTGGCAAAAATGGGTCCCTTAGCTGGTGAATCGCATGTAACAACACGTCTTGTGGGAACACATGGCTATGCTGCTCCAGAGTTTATCGCCACAGGTAATCCCTGAAACTGTTCAAACTTTAAGGCTGAATAATTACCAAAATCAAACTTTCAAAATTTTCACACTTCAAAGCCACTTGAACTAAACCACCAAACCAGTGTGTTGCCATATTAATATTAGGATTGTTAAACAGGACATTTGTATGTGAAGAGCCATGTGTACGGTTTTGGTGTTGTACTAGTTGAGATGCTTACAGGCTTACATGCAAACCGTTCAATTGGGGGAAAAAATCTGGTTGACTGGGTCAAACCATATTTATCTCAAAGGAGAAAGTTGATAAAGATACTGGACTCTCGATTGGAAGGGAAATATCCTGCAGAATCTGCTTTCCAAATGGCTCAGGTTGCTCTAAAATGTCTTGAACCTGACCCAAAAACCAGGCCATCAATGAAAGAAGTTGTGGAGACACTGGAACGTATAGATGCAAGCAATGAAAAACCCATGGCTCCTTCACACCATCGATCTCCACTTGCCCCTAAGCAAGAGAGAATCCAGTCCTATCAGCTCCCGCAATGAGCATGGTACCTTCGATATACTGCTTCCCATGAACCGCGGCATTTGAATGTGAAGCTGATTATTTCTTATATTAAACAGTCCCTTTTCCCCTTCAACCTTGTCACCACTGGACAATTGCAAGTAGTTTTACTGTTCTCGTGATGATGTGTACGTAATAGACGAGGATGCTCGAAATCAAAATGCCGCTACTGATGCTGGTCTATATTGTGCTTGATAATGTGTTAAACATAGCTCAACAGGTGTACCAAAAATACTAGTACCATGTAAAGGCTTAATTCTCGAACTAAGAGGATATTATTTGGAGTATTCAAAAATTCAGATGGACAACATTGTTTATGTGATTTTGAACAGCTGAAATGGGAGATTGAGAAGAGAATGGCCCTCCTGATGGTGCTGTCAAATGATGAAAAAAGTCATTGTCTACATAGTTAATATGTCTCTTTTCCATGTTAGAAGATCGAGTTCCGCAAGTGGGGGGCGTGCCGGGGGTTGAATGTATAAGAGATTTCTGTATCTCTTAACAAATAGCATGAACAAGCCCTTGAGGATGAACTGCTTAGGGCTTGTTCGTTTCGAGTACTCAAAACTCCTTTTCATGGTTCTCAATAAATTTTCTCTATCTATCTCTCCCCACTCAAAACACAAACCGAACAAGCCCTTAAGGATCTACAGGCACTTTCCTCCCTTTATCAAATCTGAAATAGGAACGAAAAGAATTCCAAATGCATAAAGCAAAGGAGGAGAAAAACATGCAAAAGTCAATAGCTAAAGAAAAAGACATGATTTATGGCCCAAACTGTTATCTTTCCAACCTAGGAAAAAGAAAAAGGAAATCAAAATGTCTCGTAGCAACAGAAAATCGAAAATATATAAGAAGCAAAAACAATATAGTCTATACCAGATGCCTAAACTAAACATGTTACATTCGACTCTCAAAAAAATTTACTTCCATTTTGTATGTTTATTTTTTATTTTTTCAACTTTGGTGTAATTTTTAAAATGAATCGTGTAAATTCAAGTGCATCGCTTGTAGGCAATATGGAAAAAGTTGGCTTTGTTAATAAAGAAAACCATATTGGCACTAAGCATATTGGTCCCCAATAAATTTTCTTTATAATTATTATTCTTATTTCTCGATCTCTCCCTCTCCACTCGTTGCCCCAAAACCTCTCTCAAAACTCAAATCAAATAAAGCCGTGCTTCATAACACCATACATTCTCGTAGAGTCCACGACTAAATTTATGGACTCACATAAAAGTTAATTTAGAGCACCACGTGGTTGCATGTGCTTAAGGATTACTCCTACTTAATAAATTGCTCGCTTTCGTGAGGCCAGTCATGCGTGACTTTGCCCTTGCGTTAATCAAATGTCTTGCCAAGTGGCGGTACAATTGAATCAGAGAATATTAGAGATTAGTTGAGCTGTGCAAAGGATATGCTATCCAAGCGTACGTGTCATGAATTAGGAAAGAGGTGTGGTTATTGGAACATGCTTGCTGCTTGGATGTAAGTTATGCTATCCCTGTGAGTTCTGCCAGATATATGTATGTTTTTTTGGGTTTTGACAGTCAGAGGTGTCTGGTCTAACTTTGCGCACTTCAACTAATCCCTCAATCCAGTCAAAGGTAGGTCATCCATGCTGGAATTAGAGAATTCACAAGAAATTATTTTTTTACGGTCTGACCCCAAGAATCGAACTGTAGTTTGTTTGGGGAGTAAATTCACCAACCAACTGGACTAAACTTGGGCTTGCCTAATGCGTCCATGTCATGCCAATCCAAACCCATTCTACACATTTTGTGTCGTGCGAAACCGTACTACTGTAGAAGACTATGGGCTCAGCCCAAATAAGCCCACGGAGACGCCACAATCCAGGCCTTCGTCGTGTCTACGCCGATTCAGATTTTTGTAAAGTTAAAAAATTTAAAGAAAAATAGTCAAAAATAATTTCACAATTGTAACAAAAAAAAAATTGAAAGTTAAGTATGATTACACTGACAAGACAAACTAAGAAGAACCGTCACTTCGTTGACAAGAAATAAGTAAAAGCCACATCACAGTAGTTTGATTATATACTAAGGCCCCGTTCTCCTTAACTTTCAAAAAAGTTGATTTTGTTCTTATTTGAATTTTTTTTATATTTATTAGTAAAACATCAAACTTGTTTAACTTATTGATTTGTCTCAATAAGATGAATTAAAAAATAAAATCTTTTTACTTTTATCCAAATATTTTGAGTAAGGACCACTTTAAAATAAAAAAAAAGTCTCTTTTTTTGGGGTAAATTAAAAAAAAAGTCTCTTTCTTTGGCTGTTTTGCTAAAAAGTGGTCCTTATTTAAAATATTTAGATACAAGTAAAAAAAATTTACTTTTCCGATTCCTCTTGTTGTGACGAATCAATAAATCGAAAAAGTTTACTGCAAAAATAACAAACGCGAAAAAATTTGAATAAGGACAAAACCAAAAAAGTGAAATAAGTTGTCACGAGAACGAAGCCTAAATTATACTGACACGTACTCAACTTTTGCTTATTTAAGTTTGTTATACTTTATACATGGTCAGAAAGGGATCGTTTTAGTTACTTGTATTGTGATTTTAATGATGGTTGTTAGTGTCGGTGAATGTCACCAGAAATGGCGTCCATGGTGGGAGCTGGTTTTTGGGAATGAAAGTTTTTTTTTTGGTAAATTTCATAAAATTAGGGTTTTTTAGGAGATCGATGTGTTGTTAAATCAAATGAATCGGTTAAATTCTCGAGTCGTTGTTGTAACGTTTATTCTTTCATTCCTTCAATCATGACCAAAGCAAACCTACGCAAACTACAACCTTCATATTCTAGCTCATTAACACGCTACAAATGAAAATGGTGTTTTGTTGAACCCGTTAATTAGAAGCATTTGTTCTAATAACGAATATTAGAGCAGCTTTAAAATTACGTTCGTTTCTACACCGGAAACAAAAAATGTCTCCAATCCTAAAAGCCTAAAAGGCAAAGAGAGTGGTTAGAACGAACTTTCACCACAGATATTCTGTTTCCACTTTCCCTTCTTGTTAAGAGAGAGAAAAATCAAATTGTTAGCAAATTATTGTAATATTCAATTAACCGGGGTAGTTCAGTTGGCCAGAACTCCTGTATTTCACTAGAAGGTTGAGAGTCCGAGCCTTTCTACCTGTGTGGGGGTATTCTTTTCTTTGTAGTTGTTGGATTATTTCTCCTCTTAATGGGGCTTGTAATTGAGTTAAACTCATAGTGATTCATTTGTTAGGTTTAATTATCTGGTGAACTCTCCCACAATAAATATAGTGTCTCGTAATTTATACTTTATACTTGATATATGATTTAATAATCTACTCTACGGTAGAAGTGAAAAAATTGTTATAATATATATATTTTTTTTGATCCGAAATTGTTATAATATTCAACACATCAAAAAGTGCAAGATCAATAAAGAAAGTAAGAAAAACTGACTTTAGAAATTCTGCGGCAACCAATCAAATTACTCCACTACACGATGTCACTCTCAGAAGAGAACACAAAGCAATACAAGTTGTCTTCTATGTACAAAAGCTACCGAATAATATCAGAGTTTATTGCACCATTGTCGTCACAGCAATGCTACAACCACACATGCACACAAACACTTACACAGTATGTGTGGGACCCATTCCAATTGTGAGTGTGTGTGGTTATAAACTTATTGTTGTCGTCATGCCTTATAAATATCAGAGTGGGTTGCACCATTGTCCTACCTTATTAATACTCCCATCAAATTGGCAATTGAACAGCCAAACGATGCTTACATAGTTTTTTTTTTTTTTTTTGTGTTTTGTCTTTATTCAATTTTTTCCCGCATTTGTTAGTTTTACGTCAAAAATCACCGGCGTCAATTTTTTCCCACATTTGTTAGTTTTGTCCTTATTCAATTATTGTTTCGTTAGAGGAAGAGTAAAATTTTTGATGACTTTTACACAAATGTTGTACGAAATATTCAAAAAGAAACGGATAAAAGTAACAATTTCTTACTTTTCCGATTAATTCTTCTCGTCGAAACGAACCAATAATCCACAAAATAATTTGGCAAAAAATTTGAATAAGTTCAAAACAACAAAAAAAAAAAAAAACCATGTTTTTTATTTGGTAAACTAGGCCTACGGCTGCGAGTTCCATACATATGGGTAATTCCAACAAAAAAATTTGGCAAGCTAGTAATCCATCGAACAATTGGTGTGCACAGACAATCTCATGTGAAAGCAATAATTCGAGTCAATGATTCAAGCAGTTGGTGAAAGCGAGAGAGGTCGGGAAAAGTTGGACTTACGTGCAAGTTTTTTCTTTGGCAACAGGAAGTTTGGAAGTCGGAGGAAGTGTCCCTTGAAGCGCTTGGAAGTCAAGGATTAATTAAAAAAAAATTGTCATTCCAAAAAAAAAAAAATGCGGTTGGAAGTGAGCCATCGAAGCATTTGGAAGTTGACCCGATCGAGATCATCCATTGGTAAATTCAATGGTTCAGATTTTTTTGTACCGGTAAAAGTATAGAAATACATCTAAATCGTTGATTGCAGCAAATGAACGGTCCTGATCAAAATTGTTTCCTACGGTCCAAGACGTGAACCGGAGAGGATCCATTTCCATATTTTTATATGGAGTATGTATAGATATAGATAGGCAGATGCGGGGAGGCTACTAAATCGCATCCACTCATTTGATTGTAATGGCGGAGCAAAAACTTAAAAAAGGTATTGATTGTGTACAAATAGGCTGTGGGGCTCAGCTCAGGATCCCACATAAATGATCTAAGTTGTTCATTTGATACAAAACGCAAAGGCAGAAGCTCCAACTTATAGGCTAAGCCTGGAGCCTATTCCTTCATCATGCCAGACATGGCATTCTCTCCTTGGCTGGCTGTCCACACCAGTCTCCTCTGGTGTGCTAGCAACCAAAGTCAAAATTTTTCAGTAATCTCCTCCTTTCTCCTTCACTATGATCATTCCCAAACTCTATCAACAGTTCCAATTCACATCACAAACAAACACACACACACACACACAAAATGTTTCCTTATCTACTCTCAATTGCACTTCCTCTCTGCTTCTTCCTCCATCAAAGTACTTTAACACTAACCATCAACTCCCCTGGTCTTTATTCCCAACAGCTTGATCATGTTGCCGTTAACTGCGGCTCCTGCGGTGACTCAACTGCACAAGATACCCGGAAATGGACCGGAGATACCGGTTCCAATTACAAAACTTCATTACATGGTTCAAAGAGCAAATTGATCAGCTCAAAGGCCACCGACCAACCCCTTCCCTATGATCCAATCCCTTACGCGACTGCCTGGCTCTCCCGTTTGCCTTTCACCTATACGTTCTGAGTCACTCCAGGTCAGAAACTTATGTTGGAAAATTTTCGGCATACACAGAAAATCCAGAGAAGAGTTTCATTGATAATTCAACAATTACATAATTGAAACGATATACAATTACAAAACAAAATTACGGAGAACAGATATGAACAAAATTCAAGAATCAAACCGAGTCCTGTGTGGTACCACAGTCTCCTTAAGAAATATTCGCCGCCTACCGTGAGTGTTATAGGTTGCGTCGGCGACTTTCTCTCAGGGTTGGCTTGGCTAGACCGCAAGCCGCCGGAACACCGCCGTCGACCGTCTTGGCGAACTGACTACCGCCTGCCTCTCTCTCTCAAGAACTAACTTTTAGAATGTATTGGAGTGCTCTCAGTTTGCTGTGTGTTCCTCCAAAACGTGATGCTTCAATTTATAGGGTGGAGGAGGGCTGAGTAACTCCTTGGAGATGAATGCTACCATTCATTACTGATTTGAATTCAGCCAATGAATTCAGTCAATGAATAGGGAGCTTACGGAATCAATCTCCATCATGAGGAAGGTTACGGATTTCCACAATCAATACGTCTATTGATTGTGGTGCGTCCAGATTTAACGAACCCGGGACCGATTGCCTCAGGAGACCCTCCAAAATCCCGGTTTCATTCACCCAAAATTCCGTAAATTTCCAACAACTTATTCGTCTCCATTTCTATCCAGCTTCGTACCGGGGCGGTTTCAAAAGATCTGAAGCCTTTTTTACTGTGAAAGCTGGTCCTTATACCCTTCTTAGCAACTTTAGTGCTTCCCTTACTGTTGATGCCTTGGGCTTACCCTCTCTCGTTAAAGAGTATTGTGTGGATGTCGATGAAGATCAACCGTTAATCATAATGTTCTCCCCGTCACGAATTGGTAATTCTGATGAGGTATATGCTTTTGTCAATGGTATTGAAATCATCTCAATGCCAGCTGCACTTTATCATACTCGTGGTCCAGTGGCACAGATTATTGGGAAGAATGACCAGTTTACCGTAGATAAGAGCATTGCTCTGGAGACGGTATACCGGTTAAATGTTGGCGGAAGCTCCATTTCATCCATAGAAGATATGGGTATGTTTAGGATTGGTATGAGGACACAAATTATCTATTAGAAAAATCAAGTGTCAAGCCAGTTACTACCACAATTCGGATCAAATACACCAGCATACCACCATACACTGCTCCTCAGAAAGTGTATCAAACATCTTGGTCACTGGTTCCAGAAGACCAAGCAAACGAAACCAAATCAAATTTTACATGGACATTACCTGTGGATTTGGGATTTAGGTACCTGCTTAGGTTGCATTTCTGTGAGCTTGAATATGAGATAAAAGAGAGTGGCAGGATGGAGTTTAGTATCTTTGTTAATGAACAGGTTGCTGAGGCTAAAGGTGACCTTATCAAATGGAGTGGCGGAAATGGGGTAGCGGTGTATAAAGACTATGTCGTGATGATGGAAGGAGATAGGATGGAGGGCAAGCGAGATTTGCTCATAGAGCTGCGCCCTCACGACCATGGATGGATAGAACCAATTGATGCAACGATAAAGGGGGTAGAGGTATTCAAGCTGAGCAACCATGACCAAAATCTTGCTGGGGTGAATCCAATGCTGCTAGGACGTGCTTCGACATCTCCAAAGCCCAAGAAGTTGGTGTTTGGTTCTGGAGGAAACGCCATTGCAACAGGCATAGTAATTTTACTCACCGCGTTGAATATCATTTTTTACCAATTGCGTAGTTTAGGTGAAAATAGTGTGGGGAGAACTCTCTCTTTGTCAACATCAGAGGGGTTGTGTCGTCATTTCTCATTTGCTGAGCTCTTATCAGCGACCAATAACTTCAATGATGAATTGGTCATTGGAAGTGGTGGATTTGGTAAGGTCTACAAAGCGCTTATTGATGATGGCGCAACGACAGTTGCCTTAAAGCGGTTGAAATTGAAGTCTAAGCAAGGGGCAAAAGAGTTTTGGATAGAAATTGATATGCTTTCCAAGCTTCGACATACGCATCTTGTTAGTCTTTTAGGCTATTGTGATGAACGCAATGAGATGATCCTTGTCTATGAGTTTATGGAGCATGGTTCACTTGCCGATCATCTCTAAACCAAACCAAACCAAACCAAACCGAGCCTTACGTCCCATTCACTTGGGGTCGGCTACATGAATCCGTTTCCTCCGTTGAGCTTTGTCAAGAGCCACTTGTTCAGATAGACCTATTAGACTCATATCTTTGCGTACTACAGCATCTAATGTCAATTTAGGTCTACCCCTCCCCGTAACATTGCTACCTAGAGCTATCCTATCCACTCTCTTGACTACTGCATCTTCCGGTCTACGGTAGATATGCCCAAACCACCTTAGCCTATTTTCCCTCAACTTCTCCTCTATAGGTGTTACACCTACCATCTCACGAACTGTTTCATTTCTAATCTTGTCTCGCCTAGTCTTACCACACATCCACCTCAGCATTCTCATTTCCGCTACACTCATTTTGCTCACATGTTGTTTCTTAATAGGCCGACATTCTGTCCAATAAAGCATCGTTGGTCTTATGGCCGTTCCATAGAATTTTCCCTTCAATTTTGTGGGTACCCTCTTGTCACATTGTACACCAGTAGCGCTTCTCCACTTGAGCCACCCCACTTGGATCCTATGGGCCACATCATCTCCAATCTCTCCATTGCTACTAATAATTGAGCCTAAATACCTAAAATGACCACTCTTTGGTATCTCCTAGTCTTGGATCATCACACTTTCTTCAAGCGCACTACTGGTACCACTAAACTTGCACACCATATACTCCGTTTTACTCCTACTTATCCGAAAACCCTTTGACTCTAATGCTTCCCTCCAAATTTCTAGTTTCGTATTAACACCTCTAGCAGTTTCATCTACGAGGACAATGTCATCTGCAAACATCACACCATGGAATATCCTCTTGAAATTGTCTAGTCAATTCATCCATGACTAAGGCAAAGAGGTATGGGCTCAGGGCTGACCCTTGATGCAATCCTACGGTGATTGGAAATTCACTCGTTTTCCCTACTGGTGATCTAATGGTAGTGACGGCACCTTCATACATGTCTCTAATCACCTCGATATACCCTTTGGTCACTCCTTTTCTCTCTAAAACCCACTATATGATATCCCTAGGCACCCTATCATAAGCCTTTTCTAAGTCTATGAAAACCATATGGAGATCCTTCTTCTTTGCTCTGTGTTTTTCTACCAATCTCCTTAATAGGTAGATAGCTTCCATGGTGGATCTTCCTGGCATGAACCCAAACTGTTTCTCTGACACCGTAGTCACCATCCTCAAGCGATACTCAATAACTCTTTCCCACAACTTCATCGTATGGCTCATCAATTTAATACCTCTATAGTTGTTGCAACTTTGAATATCCCCTTTATTCTTATATATAGGTACTAAGGTGCTCCTTCTCCATTCGTCGGGCATCTTCCTAGTCATAATAATCTTGTTGAACAATTTCGTCAACCAAGTCACCCCCAAGTCACCTAGACTTTTCCACACTTCAATAGGGATACCATTTGGTCCTAGGGCTTTACCCAGTTTCATCTTTTTCAAAGCTTTAACCACTTCGAACTTTTGTATTCTCCGATAAAACTCATATTCTACGTTCTCACCAGGTACATACGCCTCCTCCCCACCAAAGCCTCCTTCATGTTTCTCGTTTAACAATTTATCGAAATACGACTTCCATCTATCCTTGATCGCCTCGTCTTTCACCAACACCACCGAATCAATACCTTTTGTACACTTGACTTGAGAAATGTCTCTAGCTTTCCTTTCTCGTATCTTAGCAAGTTTATAAATAATCTTTTCTCCATCCTTACCATCGAGTCTAGCGTAGAAATTCTCCTAGGCTTTCAACTTAGCATCCCTAACGGCTTTCTTAGCTTCCTTGCTAACTTGCTTATAACCCTGAAAATTTTCCTCACGCCGGTCCCTTTGCCACTTTTTAAAGCACTCCTTCTTTGCTTTTACCATGATTTGAACCTCGTTATTCCACCACCACGTCTCCTTAGAAATTGGACATTTGTCCTTCGACTCGCCAAGAACTTCTTTCGATATTCTTCTAATACCGTTAGCTATCGTATTCCACATATTGTCACTATCGCCTTCCACTCCCCACCGTACTTCTTGAGACATTCTTTCCTTGAATACCTCTAGTTTCTCCCCTTTTAGGCTCCACCATTTAGTTCGTGGGCATCTAATTTCATTTCTCCTTCTATTATTCCCTTTGAGACGAACATCTAACACCAAAAGTCTATGTTGTGCCACTAAACACTCTCCGGGAATAACCTTACAATCCTTACATGTCAAGCGGTCTACACCTCTAGCAAGAAAATAATCGATTTGGCTTCTATTGGCTCCACTCTTAAAGGTAATTAAATGCCCCTCTTGCTTCCTATAGAGCGTGTTCCCAACTACAAGGTCAAAAGCTACCGCAAAATCTAAAATCCTCCTACCACCTTCATTAAGGTCACCAAATCCAAAGCCACCATGCACCTTCTCATACCCTTGCTTATATACTCCCACGTGACCATTGAAATCCCATCCTATGAATAGTTTCTCCCCAAAAGGTATCCCTTGAACCATGTCATCCATTTGCTCCCAAAATTGCTCTTTAATAAGATCATCCAAGCCTATTTGGGGCACGTATGCACTAATAATATTAACTATACTCTCTCCAATTACAAGCTTAACTAAAATAATCCGATTGGATTACCTTCATACTGGTGGTAATGGATTACCTTCTACAAAACAAAAACCAAGGGTAATGGTACTATTGGCCATATCTCATGGTTGCAAAGGCTCAACATTTGTATAGGAGCTTCTCGTGGATTGGATTACCTTCATACTGGTATTCGGCATGGTATAATACACCGAGATGTGAAAAGCACAAACATTCTATTGGACAAGGAATGGATAGCTAAGATTTCAGATTTTGGTTTGTGTAAACCGGGCTCAACAAGCCATTCCCAGGCGCACGTAAGCATAGATGTTAAGGGCTCATTTGGGTATTTCGATCCCGAGTATTTCTTGACTCGTAGGCTAACTAAGAAGTCAGATGTGTACGCCTTTGGTGTCGTGATGTTGGAAATGCTTTGTGGGAGGCCAGCAGTTGATATGCAGGTCGATGAGAAGCAACGTAGTCTGGTCTTATGGGCTAAACAGGGCATCAAAGAGGACAAACTTGATCAACTTATTGACTCCAGTTTGAGGGATCAAATCTCGGCGCATCATGTGAAAGAGTTTGCGGAAGTTGCTAATAAATGCTTAGATAGTCTTCCAAAGGGACGGCCTACAATGGCTGATGTGGTGGTGAGACTTGAGAACGCATTGGCTTCAGAGAGGGCTGTGAATGAGCAGTTTGGTGAGAACGCACAAAGGGATGACTCTCTTTCACGAGGTGATACTCCGTCCTCCTCCACTTCGGCGACGTATATTGAGAACAGCCAAGGCCAGAATAGGTCAAAGGGAAACGTTAGCAAAGTGTTCCAGAGGACCATTGAATTTGTAGCTAAAGGTGCTGATATCAAGTGGAAAAAAAGAAAGGTACATGATTCCAATGGTGAGCAAGCACTTTCGGCCGTTAGTTCCACCCGTCCAACATTGCAGTGGAAAAACGTCACTCGTCAATTCCGTCGTTCCTCAGTTGAAAGCAACGTCCCTAGGAACTTCTCATCCTCATCTGCAAGTGGCGGCAAGGAGGCATATCTGAAAGGGAAGATCTTAACCACCCCCGATTTAAGGATCTTCAGCTTTTCAGAATTGAAGACTGCTACTAAAAGTTTCAGTAAGGATAGACTGGTGCGAGAAGGAGCCTTTGGAAAAGTTTACAAGGGTCGGCTTGATGAAGAGAATGGTAGTGGATTGGTCCTTGCCGTCAAGAAATTGAACCCAGAGGGCTTTCAAGGACTTCAGGAATGGCAGGTAATTACACAGATACAAACTAGTAGCTGAAATTTTTTGTAAAAGTCTTCACCATAGTTTCATAAAAAATTTCACCTGTATGAGATTGATATTTAAACGTACCCAATCACTTCTTATCCTAGCATTTACTATTCCTTCTTCTCTTTTATGCCCAAATTGTATATTTTTGTTATCAGTCCCAGTAAGAGTACTCTTTGCTAAATAAATGGTCTTCAAGTACAAGTATTACAGTTTTACATATTTTTTCCATCAAACTGTGAGTCTACATGTGGTGCCTGAAGTAACATAGGATGCAATTAGATTTTTTGTTAGTTATGATTTTGTTGGGTTGTGTTGAGGCCAGGGCTCGTGGTGCCTATAACTTTTTTCTATCGGGTTACGAATATGACTTGAAAGGGGATTGAAAGAATAACCAAATGAGTTGCTGTGGTGAGGGCTAGTTTGGTTTTGCAACCATGGAGAAGAGTTCAGTGGCAGTTTAAATGATCCCTATGTAACCATATGGAGTTAAAAGAGAAACTCCATCTAGTTTCGGAGGGATTTCTTTGTTCTGAAATTTTGATGTGCTGTTTATGTCAACAAAAAGCCTCAGTCATTGACACAATCATGACTATAGTAGTTAAGGTGCTGTATTATAGTCTTTCTTGCTCAAATATTTCTCTTGCATAGATGTTCTCCGTGGTACACACTCTTCTTTGTGTGTTTCGTGTACACGTGTTGTTGGGAAAACCTTTATAGATGAAAAAATAAGTGCGCTCAGACTATTTGATTCCATTGTCACTTGCTACTATTGTATGTTTGTACAGCAATAAGATGTAGATCATTCGGGAGTGTTTCCAAATGCACAAAACTGCAGCGGGGAGGTTTTTACAGGGGCAACGAATTGTATTTTCTCTTGTTTGTGATAGACGTGGGCAGGAGCATAATGGAAAAGACTTGTTCAGTCCTGGGAACTGAGAAACAAACCAACAAGTACGAAGTGTAAACACATCTATTCTGTTGCACCAAAAAAAAAACGAAGTGTAAACATGTAGTCCAAATGAATGAATAAGTAAAGAACTGAAAGCTATACTTGCGGTTTTCAGGATGCGCAGTAATGTTCTGGATTAACTGACTTACATTGTGGTTATGCATGTTACATGAGTATATTCAACATTTCTTGTCATCGCGGAAAATTTTACTGGAAGTTGTGTTGTATTTATTTTGTTCCATGTTCGTCATGAAGTTCTGATATGACTCTATTTCACTCTCATGGTTCAGATCATGAGTTGTTTCATGGATGAATTTTTCATATTTAAAATTCTTCTGAATGCTGTCTATTTGTTCAATATTTGTGCAGTCTGAGGTTAACTTCTTAGGAAGGGTTTCTCATCCTAACCTTGTTAAGCTATTACGATACTGTTCGGAAGAGAAAGAACTACTCCTTGTCTATGAATTCATGCAAAAGGGCAGCTTGGAGAACCACCTTTTTGGACGTAAGAGTTAACAGATCAAACTGAATTCGCCTTATGCAAATTGGTTCATATGTCATTTTTAGCTTGCTAGACTGCTCATGGGTTGGCTCATGCAGGGGCATCTGCTGTTCAGCCACTTCCATGGGGCATTCGGCTTAGTATACTAATAGGAGCAGCTCGAGGACTGCAATTTTTGCACACATCAGAAGTTGCAGTGATTCACAGAGATTTCAAGACCTCAAATATATTGCTAGATGAGGTAAGTTTCCTGCAATCAATCAATTAGAGCTGGGTGAGAATGAAAGAAATTCAAATCATTTGGGAGAAAAAATCATACTTCTCTTGTCCAGTGTTTTAGATGTCATAACTTTTGAATTCCATTCGTTCGGTTGTTCACCTTCTCTCAACATGCTCTTGGTTGGAACACATTCTTTCCACTTCATTTTCATTACATAAATGACTTTAGGAAGGCAAGGCATGAGAACATAAACTCAGTTTGACATGTATATTTCTTCTTGGCAGTGCTACAATCCCAGGATATCAGACTTCGGTTTGGCCAAGTTCGGTCCCTCAGGTATTGAAACGCATGTGTCAACACGGGTTGTGGGAACAAATGGCTATGCTGCTCCGGAGTATATTTTCACAGGTAATCCCTGAAGGCTTGAACAATTATCAAAAATCAAGATTTCAGACTTTGCACGCTTCAAAGCAACTTGAACTAAACCAAAAATATCTCTGTGTTGCCATATTTAACATCATGATTGTTAACAGGGCACCTAACCATGAAGGCCGATGTGTATAGTTTTGGTGTTGTATTGGTTGAGATGCTTACAGGCTTAGCTGTATTTGATAGTAGGCGCCCCACTGGAAAACAAAATCTGGTTGACTGGGTCAAACCATATTTGCCGCACAAAAGAAAGTTGAAAAAAATATTGGACTCTCGATTGGAAGGGAAATATCCTTCAAAAGCTGCTTTCCAAATAGCACAGGTTGCTCTAAAATGTCTTGGATTTGAACCAGAAACTAGGCCATCAATGACAGCAATTGTGGAGACACTGGAACGTGTAGGCGCAAGCAACGAAAAACCCATGGAAGCTGTGCGGCATTGACCTCCACTTCCCCCCAGGCGAGACACAATTCAGTCCTATCAACTCCCGCAATGAGCATGGAAACTTTGATATACTGCTTCCCATGAAGAGTGGCTTTTCCATATAAAGCTGATTGTTTGTAATTATATTAAACCTTCTTTTTGTTTCTTCTACCTTGCAACCTCAAAATTGTACTATCAGTTTTGTTGTTCTAGGGGTAATTTGTATGTAATAGATGAGGATGTTCGTAATCAAACTGCAACTATTGATGCTAGTCTATTGACTTATGCTTGATAATATGAAACATAGCTCTACATGTGTAAAAAAAAGACCATGTAAAGGCTGCCTTATATCTCGCACAAAGAGGATTTAAGTGACGCAGCTAGTTTTTCTAACCTCCGCCCAAAAGGTGCAGAATAATACGTAAAACGTGCATTGATATTCGAAAAAGGTGTATTGATATTTGTAAAAGTGTATTAATATCCGTGAAATATGCATTGATTATCCGAACTTATTTGGAAAAAGACATGATTTATGGCCCAAACGGTTATCTTTCCAACCTAGGAAAAAGAAAAAGGAAATCAAAATGTTTCATAGCAACAGAAAATCGAGAATATAGAAGAAGCAAAAAAATTATAGTCTATATATACCAGATGCCTAAACTAAACATGTTAGTACATCAGACGCTTAAAAAATTTACTTCCGTTTTTTATGTTGGCACTGACCACAAGAAGTCCTTCGGTATTGGAGTGAGTTTTTTCCGGACCATTGATTTACGAAATGAAGATTCCAAACTTTATTGTGTAAGAAATAATTTTCATATCGGTAATGAACTAATGATCTAAGGGTGGAAATAATTATGGATGAAAGCGTAAGTTTAGCCTATTGTAACATTTATTGGGGTATCTACTTGAATTTGTTTTCTCTATTAAGTTCTGTCGAGAGCATTGTATTCCGTAATATGCACGAAACCCAAATCTTTTCTTATCTAACTCTTGTTTTACTCTCTAGGCAGATTTGGTAAGGTGTACAGGGTTCATGAACTATGGAGCTTAATCCCATTGTTACCGTTAACGGGTTGAATGCAGAGTTCAAGCAAGCGGCAGAAGAGTGTTGATCAGAGATCAAGATGCTTTCAATGCTCCGGCACACTCATCTCATCACTCTGATTGGCTACTCCGATGATTGCAAGGAGATTACGCTTGTTTACAAATTGCCAAAGCACAAACATTCTATTGGACAAGGACTGGACAGCTAAGATTTCAGATTTTGGGTTGTGTAAACTGGGCTCAACAAGCCATTCCCAGCCGTATGTTAGCACAGATGTTAAAGGCTCATTTGGGTATTTTGATCCAGTGTACCTCTTGACCCGTAAACTAAGAAAGAAATCAGATGTGTACATTGTGGGAGGGCCGCATTTGATACGCGGGTCGATGACGAGCAATGTAGTCTAGTCCTATGGGCCAAACAGGGAATCAAGGAGAACAAAATTGATCAGCTTCTTGACCACAGGTTGAAGGACGAAATCTTGCCACACTGTCTGAAGGTGTTTGTTGAGATTGCTAATAGTTGTTTAGATAGTCCTCCAAAGAGGCGGCCTACAATGGCTGATGTGGTGGTGAGACTCCAGTGGGCATTGGCTTTAGAGAATCAATGCATGGTTCCTTCCACAGAGGAAGAGGAGGGTGATGATTTTAGTGTTGGCGGGGATGTGGACAAGCAGTTTGGTGAGAACAAAAGAAGGGATGACTCTCTTCCACGAGGCGATGCTCCTTCCTCCTCCACTTTGGCGCTGAATAGGGAGAACACCCAAGGCCAGAATAGGTCAAAGGGAAAGGTAAGCAAGGTGTTTCAAAGGAGTATTGAATTTCTAGCTAAAGGTGTGGATACCAAGAGGAAAAAAAGGAACGTCTATGATTCCAGTGAATCCAGTGGTGAACGATCAATTTCGCCACATAGTTCGACGCGTCTAAGATTGCAGTGGAAAAATGTCACTCGTCAACTCCGTCACTTCACAGTTGGACGCAGCATCCCTAGGAACTTCCCGTCCTCGGCTTCAGATGGCGGCAATGAGGCATATCTGCAAGGACAGATTCTACCCTCACCCAATTTAAGGATCTTCAGTTTTTCTGAATTGAGGACTGGTACTACAAATTTCAGAAAGGATAAACTGCTGGGAGAAGAAGGCTTCGGTGGAGTTTACAAGGGTTTGCTTGATGAGAAGAACGGCAGTGGATTGGTCTTTGCCGTCAAGAAGTTGAACGCAGAGAGCATGCAAGGATTTCCGGAATGGCAGGTAATTACACTGGGACAAATTAGTGGCTAAAAATGATATAAAGTGTCTTAAGCATAATTGCATATATTATTCACTTGATAGAGCTTGAAGCTTGATATTTAAACGTACTCAATCGACTCTAATCCTAGTATTTACTATTCCTTCTTCTCTTTTTATGCCCAAATTGTATATACTTGCAATCGGTTCAAGTAAAGAGTACTCTTTGCTCAATAAATGGTCTTCAGGTACAAATTTCACTGTACCTTGTTCTTACTTGGTTTTCGGACTGAAGCTCAATGAACTATCCATTAAATCATGATCACTTGGTATTGTTTTACCATGCGCTACTTTTCAGTCCTGTTTTTCGTTCCTATTGTAGGCTGATTCATCATGAAAGTTATCATTCACTCTTTCTTGCTTTTACTTGTATCATACAAAATGTTAACGGTGCTGTTCATCTACAGTCTTACGGAAGATCACATATAAGTTGTTTTCGCAGAAGAAATTTACTCTTAACAATTTGCCATCATTTCGTTTTTGTGTGAGAATGAGAGGTAGCAGTTTAGATTCGTTCTTGTATTCTTTTTTTTCTATTTTTTTCCCCCATCAAACTGCGAGTCTGCAATTAGACTTTTCATTAGTTGTGATTTTGTTGGATTGTGTGGAGGTTAGGGCTCATGGTGCCTATAAGTTTTTCTACCAGGTTACGAAAATGACTTTCCTTGGAAAGGGATGGAAAGACTAACCAAAAGAGTTGTTGTTGTGAGGGCTAGTTCGATTTTGCAACCACCGAGAACACTTCAATGCCATTTAAAATTGACCTCTACGTCACCATAAGGAGCAAAAGAGAAACTCCATCTCAGTCCGCAGGGTATAGTTTCAGAGGAATTTCTTTGTTCTGAAATTTTGATGCACTGTATATGTCAACACAAAGCCTCAGGCATTGACCCAATCATGACTAAAGTAGTTAAGGTGCTATATTCTTTGTCCTCTATATTCTTTGTCCTCTCGATTCTTTCTTGCTCGTTTATTTCGCTTGGTTACCTGACTTGCATTGTGGTTCTGTTACATGAGTGCACGTTTCAAGAATACACTCAAGATTTCTTGTCATTCGCGGAAAATTTTAGAATGTAACTTGTTGATTGCACTCATGCGTTAAATGGAAGTTGTGTGTTATATTTATTTTGTTCCGTGTTCATTATGAAGTTCTGATATGACTCTATTTCTCTATCATGCTTTGGATCATTACTTGTCTGATCGACGTATTTCTCATATTTAAATTCTTCTGAATGCTGTCTGTTTGCTCAATATTTGTGCAGTCTGAGATTAACTTCTTAGGAAGAGTTTCTCACCCTAACCTTGTTAAGCTATTAGGATACTGTTGGGAAAAGAATGAGCTACTCCTTGTCTACGAATTCATGCCAAAGGGCAGCTTGGAGAACCACCTTTTTCGACGTAAGACTTAACAGATCAAACTGATTTCGCCTTATGCAAATTGGTTCATATGTCATTTGGCTTACTAAGACAGCTCATGAGTTGGCTTATGCAGGGGGTTCTGCTGTTTAGCCACTTCCATGGGGCATTCAGCTTAATATACTAATAGGAGCAGCTCGAGGGCTGGAATTTTTGCACACATCTGAACTTCCAGTGATTTATAGAGATTTCAAGACCTCTTGCCAGATGAGGTAAGTTTCTTGCAAACAATGAACTAGATCCGAGTGACAACGAAAGAAATGTAAATCTGTTTTGGGATAGAACATCATATTTTTCTTGTTCATTCTCTGAGATGCAACTTTTGAATTTCACTCATTCAGCCATTTAACTACTGTCACCATGCTCTTGCTTGGAACAAAATTTTCCAGCACATTACATTGATGCAAGGCATGTCAATGACTTAAACTTGGTCTGACATGCACATTTATTTTTGGCAGTCCTACAATCCCAAGTTGTCGGACTTTGGTTTGGCCAAATTGGGTCCCTTAGGTATTGACACGCATGTGTCAACACAGATATGGGAACACATGGCTACGCTGCTCCCAAGTATATTGCCACAGGTAATCCCTGAACCTGTTCAAACTTCAAGTCCGAATAATTACCAAAATAAAGCTTTCAAAATTTTCACACTTCAAAGCCACTTGAACTAAACCACCAAACCGGTGTGTTGCCATATTAATATTAGGATTGTTAAACAGGACATTTGTACGTGAAGAGCGATGTGTATGGATTTGGTGTTATACTACTTGAGATGCTTACGTGCAATTAATAAAAACCGTGGGAATGGGAGACAAAATCTGGCTGACTGGGCCAAACCATTTTTGTCTCAAAGGAGAAAGTTGATAAAGATACTGGACTCTCGATTGGAAGGGAAATATCCTGCAAAATCTGCTTTCCAAATGACTCAGGTTGCTTTAAAATGTCTTGAACGTGACCCAAAAACCAGGCCATCAATGAAAGAAGTTGTGGAGACACTGGAACGTATAGATGCAAGCAATGAAAAACCCATGGCTCCTTCCCGCCATCAACCTCCACTTCCCCCTAAGCAAGAGAGAATCCAGTCCTAGCAACTCCCGCAATGAGCATGGTACCTTCGATATACTGCTTCCCATGAACCGCGGCATTTGAATATGAAGCTGATTATTTCTTGTATTAAACAGTCTTTTTTCCTTCAACCTTGTGGTGTTTGTGCCTGACAATGTGTTAAACATAGCTCAACAGGTGTACCAGAAGACAATACAAAGGCTTCATTGTCGCACTAAGAGGATATTATTTGGAGTAATAAAAACATTCAGATGGACTGCATTGTTTTTGTGATTTTGAACAGCTGAAATGAGAGATTGAGAAGAGTATGGCCCTCCTGATGGTGCTGTCAAATGATGAAATAAAGTCATTGTCTGCGTAGTTAATATTTCTCTTTTCCATGTGGGAAGATCGAATACCGCAAGTGGGGAGGTGAGACAGGGATTGAATGTATAAGAGATTTCAATATCTCCTAGAGTGATTATTTACTCTTGAAAAGTGCAGAAAGAGGAGCATGCTGCATAATAGGGTACCTCAAGCTCTAAGGATCCTCCCAAAAACATAAACAAAGAAATTTCGTCTCATTTACGTTTGGGTTGGTTGACCCAAATAAATTGCTTCTCATTTTCAAAAGAATAGACCAGAAATGCATAGGCAACTGCCAAACTACTGGCTAACTACATAGTAACCAAGCTCTGTCTACAAGATTATGTATATGGAACAGTATGGAAAAGTAGAGTTTACTAATTGAATGTATATGTATAACGTATACTAAGCACGTGTAGTACACGTGTCACCCTCTTTAATTTTACAAAAATTCACAAAAATCGACTAAAAAAGATTTACAGGCACTTCCATCCCTTTGTCAAAGCTGAAATAAACGAAAGAATTTAGAATGTATAAAGCAAAGAAGGAGAAAAACACAAGACAATAGCTAAAGAAAGAGACATGATTTATGGCCCAAACTGTTACCTTCCAACATAGGAAAAAGAAAAAAGGAAATCAAAATGTCTCGTAGAAACAGAAAATCGAAAACATAGAAGCAGCAAAAACATTATAGTCTATACCAGATGCCTATAAACATGTCACATCAGACTCTCAAAGAAATTTACTTCCGTTTGTATGTTTATTTTTTCTTTTTTCAACTCTGATGTACAAATTTTTATAATAAATCATGTAAATTCAAGTTTATTGCTTGTAGGCACTATGGATAAGTAGGCTTTGTTAATAAAGAAAAGCATATTGGCACTAACCACAAGTATGCTTTGGGGTTGGTCAATGAACTCTGTATGCCCTCTTTGGAGTGAGTTTTTTCCAAACCATTGATTTACCAAAACAAGATTCCAAACACTGTTGTGTTAGAAATACTTTTCATGTCGGTAATGATTTCGGGGTGGATATTTCCAAATCAGACTCACTTGTTTAGAACCATAGACGAAATCGTAAGTTTAGTCTTTGTTTTCCATATGCTTTGTTAGGATCTTTGATGTGTACTATTCTAGTAGAGCGATTATCTAGAGAAAATACTATGATTGGTTCACATGGCAATCGATTCAGCATAGAATACTCGTTAGCTAGGTTCATCCCATTACCTCATTGGCCTCATGCAATAATGATGTGATGCTTTTAAAACCAAATCATTCCTTGCCCTACTGATGTAGCTCATATCCGAATTAAAGATTAGTGTCAAAACCAAACCGAGCCTTAAGACCAAATCATCTAGAGTTGGCTACATGAATTTGTTTTCTTTATTCGGTTCTGTCGAGGGCATTGTATTCTGTAGTATGCAAGAAACCAAAATCCTTCCTTATCTAACTCTTGTTTTTCTCTCTAGGCGGGTTTGGTAAGGAAAATAAAGGGTTCATGAACTATGGAGCTACCATTGTTGCCCCTAAGCAATTGAATACAGAGTCCAAGCAAGGGGCAGAAGAGTTTTGGTCAGAGATCAAGTTGCTTTTAATGCTCCGGCAACCTCATCTCGTCACTCTGATTGGCTACTCCAATGACTGCGAGGAGATGATACTTGTTTACAAATACATGGCCAATTGGCCGCTCGCGGATCATCTGTACAAAATCCGTTGAAAGGGAAATACTACTAATATTCCTTGTCTCACTTGGAAGCGAAGGCTTCATATTTGCATCAATGATGATTGCAGACTGGACTACCTTCATAACACTTAGCAAGGTACTATACAAACTTTCTGTCAGAGCATGTAAAAAGCCGTGTGATATCCTGAGAAGTCAATAACTTCTCCAGATAAAGAATGAAGAGCACTTCTTTTTGTCTTGAGAATACAAAGGAAACTTACAATTGAGCTCTTACATACTGTTAATCGAATTAAGCCTTGTCACTTGCCTAACATGACGGGGGTTGAAGTTGCTTCAGCCGTTGAACAACTTGCCTCATTGTTGGCCTTATTGAAAGAGTTTCCGCTGTACACACCAATGCCAAATGCAAAACCTCTACCAAATCATCATGTGGACCCACATCCCACAAACCAGCAGTGACGAATTCCTTGCCGCGGCCCTGCCGAATCAGCATGCTCGCCCACCCAACGTTGTTAAACCCATTCCCAAAAGGAGCAAACGACGGATCGAAGGCTTTCTTGTCCGAAATCAACCGAAGCAGAACCACGCCATAACTGTAAACATCTGACTTTTCAGAAACACGACAAGTCAGAGCGTATTCCGGAGCAACGTACCCAAAAGTTCCAGCCACTCCTGTTGTAGCATGCGTTTCAGATGTATCCAAGAGCCTAGCCAACCCAAAATCGGATAAATAGGCGTTGTAGTCATCATCCAGTAAGATATTACTAGGTTTGACATCACGATGGAGTACACGTGGAACGCACTGGTCATGTAGGTAAGCTAGGGCCCGCGCTATGTCCAAAGCGATTTTGTGAAGTACCCACCAATCCACAGCCCTTGTTGACCTTTCCTGAATGAACTTTTCCAAATTGCCACCTGGCAAATAGTCATATATCAGAAACATCTCTGTTTCACTCGCATGATAACCAATTAGGGTTACAAGATTTGGATGGCGAAGCCTCCCTAGGGTTTTGATCTCTGCATCAAACCGTTGAACCCCTTCGAACCGTCGGATTGCAAGCCGTTTTATCGCCACCAAATCTCCTGGAGATATCTCAGCCTTGTAGATTGCCGAATACCCTCCACTCCCAATGCAGTTGCTCGCGTTGAAACTTCCTGTGGCCCGTACTACGTCCTCGAAGGTTAACCGCACTCCTATATCAGTGAAGATGATAACTTCTTTTCTAGCAGACCCACTGATTATGTTGACACTCTTTGACCCTCTAGCTAAAAAATGCAATACCCCTCTGAAACCGATTTTTATTTGACCTCTTCTTTTTGGTAACCTCTTCTTGCGTTGGGTATTCTCATTATACTGCACCAGAGTGGATGGGGAGGCAGCAGTACCTTGTGGAAGAATGTCAGCCAACATGCACTCGAGGCTTGCAACCACATCAGTCATTGTAGGCCGTCCACTCGGACGACTATGCAAGCATTTATTAGCAACATCACCAAACACTTGCAGGCACTTGGGCGATATTTGGTCCCTCAAACTTTGATCAATGAGTTGATCGAGTTTTTCCTCTTTGATACATTGTTGAGCCAATAAAGCTAGACTGCGTTGCTCCTCCTCCAGCCTCATATCCACTGCTGGCCTCCCACATAGCACTTCTAACAACACGACACCAAATGCATAGACATCTGATTTCTTAGTTAGTCTACGGGTTAAGAAATATTCTGGATCCAAGTAACCAAACGTTCCTTTAACATCAGTGCTAACATGAGTGTGTGAATGGCTTGTAGTGCCCTCTTTGCACAACCCAAAATCTGAAATCTTGGCTACCCAATCCTTGTCCAAAAGAATATTTGTCGTCTTAACATCGCGGTGTATGATACCGCATCGAGTACCTGAATGGAGGTAATCCAGTCCACGAGCAGCGCCGATGCAAATTTTCATCCTTTGCTCCCATGACAGATGACAAATAGTTCCATTACCAACATTACAATGCTTGTAAAGATGATCGGCAAGTGTACCATGCTCCATGTACTCGTAAACAAGGATCATCTCCTGCCCTTCATCACAATACCCTGTAAGACTCACAAGATGCATGTGCCGAAGGTTAGAAAGCATCTCAATCTCTGTCCAAAACTCATTTGCGCCTTGGTTAGACTTAGATTTCAACCTCTTTATGGCAACAATAGTTGTTCCATTGTCAATGAACCCTTTATAGACATTACCAAATCCACCACTTCCAATGACTAATTCATCATCAAAGTTGTTGGTCATCGAGAGGACCTCAGAAAATGAGAAGCGATGACACACCCCTTCCGACAATAATGGTGAGATGCTCTTTTCGCCAACTTTCTCACCCCAAACACGTAATTTGTAAACAAGTATATTCAGAACGGAGAGTAAAATTACTAAAACAGTTGCAATGGTATTTCCACTTGAAGCATAGACAAACCTTCGGGGAGTTGCGTTACTAGATATCGAAGCACGTGCCAGGGGCATCGGGTTCACCCCAGCAAGATTTTTGTCGGGGTTGCTCAGCTTGAATACCTCCAAGCCCCGCAGTACTGTATCAATGTGTTCAATCCATTCATTGTTGTGAGGGAAGTATGTAATGATCAGATTGTGTTTTCCCTCCATTCTATCTCCTTCCATCATCACCAGATAGTCCCTATACACCGCAACCCTGTTTCCACCGCTCCATTTGATAACGTCAGCTTTAGCGTCTGCCACATGTTCATTGACAAAGATACTGAATTTTTTGTGGTCACTCTCATCTCTATCGTATTCAAATTCACAGAAATGTAACCTGAGCAGGTACCTGAATCCCAAATCGATGGGGAACTTCCACGTAAAATTAAAGGTACCGTTCCCTTGCCTGTCTGTAACCATTGACCACGATGTTTGGTAAACTTTCTGTGGAGCAGTGTATGATTGTATACTTGTGTATTTGATGCGAAGGGTGGTAGTTACTGGCTGGACACTCGTTATTTCTAACAAATTATTTGAGTCTTGAGACCAATCACGAAACATACCGGTATCTTCTATGGATGAAACGGAGCTTCCGCCAATATTTAACCGTTGCACCATCTCAAGTGCAATGCTTTTACCAATTGGGAATCGAAAATTCTCCCCGACAACATGTGCGCCTGCATCACCCTCTTGTGTATGATAAAGTCCAGTCGGCATCGAGACGATTTCGATCCCATTGACAAAAGCATATGCCTCATTAGAAGAACCACCTAATGAGGGAGAGAACCTTATGATTAGCGGCTGATTTTCTTCCACCGTAACACAATACTCTTTAACAAGAGATTGTAAACCCAAAGCATCAACCGCGAGGGAAGCACTAAAGTTCCTCAAAAGGGTATATGGACCGGCTTTTACCATAAAAAAGGCATTTGACCTTTTGAAACCACCACCATATGAAGCTGGATAGAAATGCAGGCGGATGAACTTTTGGCCCGGGGTGACTCTGAAAGTATATGCGAATGGCGAACGGGAGAGCCGAGCCGTGCCAAAAGGGACTCTACCAGGGGAAAGTGGTTGGTCAGCGGCTTTGGAGCTAATCAATTTTCCTTCGTTACTAGTAAGTAATAAAGGGGCGTATTTCGAACCGATATCTCCGGTCCATTCCCGGCCATCTACTGCAGTAGAGTTGCCGGAGGAACCGCAGTCGACCGCGATGTTGTCAAGCGGGTGATAATGAACAGGTGAGTTGGTGGTGGCAACAGAAAATAGAATTTGATTAAGGATCAAGTAGAGAGGGATGGTAAATGAGAGGAGATTGACGTACATTTTTTTGCGTGCTGAGATGAAGCTCTGGAGAGATTTTGGAAATGATACAAGTGAGGAACAGACCATGATTCTCAATTGCTTATGAAAATGCTGCCCGGAAATTTCAACGAAGACTTGGAATTGGTCAGTCAATGAAGTAGGATTGTTGCTCCTCCCAACTAAAATTCAAAAAAAAACCCTGAACTTTGAATTCAATGTCAAATAGACACCTAAACTTAAACAAACTTCAATTGAACATCTGAACTTTCATTCCGTTATTCAATTTACCCACTTGTGTCTCAATCCGTGACTTTTCTAACGCCAACCACTAAGATGGACACTAACAGACAGAAATTGTAGGGAAACAACTGTGATCTGACACCTTTTTAAGGCCCCGTTCGGCTAAATAAGCCTACTGGCATATTTTTTGTCCTTATTCAATTTTTTTTTCATATTTGTTAGTTTTTCGTCAATTTTTTGGAGATTATTGCATCGTCATTACGAGAGGAATCTAAAAAGTAAAAAATTATGATCGAAATCCATTTTTTTAATAAAGACAAAAAAATTGGCTTATATATTGGCTTATTTTTTTCTTTATTCAAAAAAATTAGATTTCGACAGTAATTTGTTACTTTTTAGATTGCTCTTGTCATGACAATACAATAATCTCCGAAAAAATGATGAAAAACTACTATGTTTGGATTGGTATTTGAAGTTTTTTTTGAAAACTAGTAGGGGTAATAAATGGAGAGAGATAGAGAGAGAAATGTTGGAAGTATGGAGAATCAATGGGGAATTTTTTGAAAAATTCTTTTTGAATTGTAAAGAGAACAAGGCAAAAAAAACAAAAAAAAATTGAATAAGGACAAAAAATAAACCAGTAGGCTACTGGCTTTTTAGCCTAATGGGGCCTTAAAAAGATGCCAGATCACTGTTGTTTCCCCCTCCAATTTCTCGCTCTAACGTTTTGTTTTGTCTGTTAGTGTCCAGTTCAGCGGTTGCCGTTAGGAAAGTCACAGATTGAGACGGAAGGAGGTAAATTGAATAACGGAGTGAAAATTCAGGTGTTCAATTGAAGTTTATTTAAGTTCAGGTGCTTATTTGACATTAGCTTTAAAGTTCAGGAGTTTTTTTGAATTTCCCCCAAACCCCCAACCCCCCCCCCCCTCCAAGTTTTGTGAAACTGTGTGCATGGCCAAGTAAACCGGCAAGGGAAAATTACCAGCAGCAGGCGTGGACCAAGATTAATCACCAATAAATGGTCTCCACTCTTGAAATTACCACTCTCATGGCACAAACAAAATTATTCACCAAGACATGGTGTAAGTAGTTAAATTGACAATTATACCCTCCCTTGTATACCAGTAAAATCCCTAACCCTCGTTCCCCTCCTAAATCCCCAATCGTCTCCTCACCGACTCTCGCTCTCTCTCATCAACGATAACTGGTATGTTCCTCTCTCTCTCTCTCTCTCTCTCTCTCTCTCTCTCAAGTTCTGAACTCCATCTTTCTCTCTCTTTTTCTCCATTGATTCAAAGAAGAGTAATAGCTAGGGCTAGTTCGAAATTAGCTCACTCCAATCTCCTAGGGTTTCTTTTGTGATTAATGGAAGATGAATGAGGTATACCCATATTTTGTCTATGATTTGATCAGATCTATGTATTTTATCTCATTTTATCCTTGCTAAATCAGGAATCCTTTGATTTGAACGGATGGGTATTATTCGTTATTTTCATTGGCAGGAATCACAGGAACGGCAAAACAGATTTTCTTGGCATTGGGAGATTGTGTTCGTGGCTTTTTGGATGGAAAATTTTAAATATCATTTATAGAACTGTGAGTCAATGGTACTGGGTTAAGAAAATTATTCTTGTCAAGAGCAAGGGAAAATTTAAGTTGGCATTCTTCTGCTATTCAATGTAAGAATTTGAGGTTTCAGAATACATATGTGCAGCGTTTAGGATATTATGATTAATATGCGTAAATATGTTTTGGATGATCTGTGATTCAATGTCGTGGACAAAACTTTTTAGGAGCGGAAGGGAGTTGGCCGACCCACTAATTTATCACACTCAAGTCCTGCCCTTTGCTTTGTTCTTAGTTCTTGGATTAGACTTCTGTATTCGCTATTGATTTTGGGTATAGAAAAGAATTGGCAATTGTTGTATGAACAAATTTGTGGTGTTTTTTTTTCTTACTTTGTTTCTTGTTTTTTGGGGACTTAGTGATTTGAAATTATACACCAAGACCTTTTATTTTGCCTATCCGTTGTTCGACAATATGCTTGAATGAAATTTGTTACTAAAGTCACCATCCGAGAACCCATATATATGATAGGAGTGGAAAAATATTAGTTGTAAAAGAATATTAGTTGTGATTGGGATTTAAAGTCCAATTATAGAGAACTAAAAGTTGCTTTAGCATGGCGATATTGTAGTAGCGATTGGGATTTAGACATGAACAGATGACCATCATGCGAAGGTAGCGTTGTTTGATTGAAAATTTGAAGCATTTTGAAGGTAAATGGAATGATAATTGGTTGGCCTCACTGGAATGGCCAAGGAATAAGTTGGACTAGCTTGCTTTAAACAGAACCATTTCTGGTTCTTGTCTATTTTGGTGTTAATTTCACATATTTATTATGTGTGTGGTGAAATTCTAAAGGTCCCCTGTTAGAATTTTTTGTCAAGAATTTTGTTTACCATGCTATCATTGTGAAGAACAATCTGAGGAGTTCGTTTGCATTTTACTAATGAGTCAACTAGAACAACATTCACAAGGTAGGTAGACTAGGTGATGAATAATTCTAGACTTTTGTTCTTTTCCGTACTACAGTCATACGAAGGGTTCATTACCTGCATATGATCTTGATAGACTTTGTACGAACCTTTTGCATTGAAACTTTGAATTGAACTGTAATATGTGGCATGAGAAGAGTACTCTTCTAAATGCTGCCATCGTGACTGATTTGCATTTGATATCCAATTCGGAGCTTAACTTGAATGTTAATATCTTTGTTGAGGTATGTGATGCTCTATTTCGAAGCTTATCTTTTTAACTTCCTATCATATTCCTTTAATTATTCTTTCACAAACGTTTGGCTGGCTCTTGCTTGTTAGAAGCATTAACCAATCAAAAAAAATACTAGTGAAAGTCTCTATTGAGTGATGCAGACTTGGTATATTGGCAAGTGATTTTTTGGATGTTCAACTATGGAAGAAAGTGGTAGTACAACAAATAAGCCTTTCATAGCATAAACAACACTACAACAAATACAAATTTTAATAGCATAATTTGATGGTGTTCTTTTTTATATGCTATTGTAGGTGAGCAATTATAGCGTTCGGTGAGAAGCACAAGAGGAAACGCTGGCGCACCAATATTATAGCGTTTCATTAAAAGGTCTTCAACAACGTTTCACCAAAAAAATAAGCGCCAATCCTTGGCGCCCAACATTGCACCTCGCCCTTCCTGTAAATTTCAATCAGTTCCCCCAAGACTATAGGCGCCAGATCTCCAAATCTTTTCGTGTGAGTTGCTGCTAGATTTGTGCGAACTGGTATCTGTTTCTTGTAGATCGATCTATTGGTATCCTAGGGTTCGTGAAGAACAGGTTTTTCCCTTATTCTAAGGTTCAATAAGAACAGGTTTTTCCCTTGTCCGGACCAGTTGAAGTATACAGTTATCGGTCAGAGACTCCTCACCAGGTTTGATTTGATTTCTTCCTTTAAGTCTTTCCCAAATACATGGCTAGGGTTTTAATCGCCTTTACTAGATTGTGATAATCATTTTAAGGATTTGCACAGATTATTTGACTTTTGAGGGTTTGGATTTACTTCAATTGGGGCATCTGTTTTCAATCGGAAAAGATATTGGAGCTTTTGTGTTGATTCATTCCAAACTATTCACTATTAGTGCAAAATTCTACATTTGGAACTGGTAATGGATCTAGCTCTCTTCATGGGAGGTGTTAGGTTGAGCTTATGGGTTACACTTTCTTAGATTTTGGTGGTTTGATGTTCTTGAAAAAGATATGTTGAAACCAAACCAGAACTAAAAAGCTCAATAAAATTTTCACACATGGAGAGAAATAATGGCTGAAAATTGATGAAAACCTAATCGTAAAAGAAATACTAGGATTGATGGCACCTACACTAGGTGATTGGTATTCATGCTGCTAAAAGGATTTCTCTGACATTTTCTTGTACTTTAGGAAGAAAGTGTTCTTCGTTAATCTTTCTAGATGTGAGATAAAATAGTGGTTCACAGGCTTGTTCTGCTATTGGCTTTTTATGCTTGAACTTTTGTTTGATGCCCCCACCCCAAATGCTAATGGTGTTGTCTATATTGGGATTGGCCCTCATAGGTACTGCCATACTGGTTCTAGATTGGTCTTGTACTCTGCTATTTGAAGCTTAGTTCTTCTTTGCGTGGAGTTGAATCTTCTAGTAGTCCTTAGGTAATTGGGATTTGGGACAAAACAACTTTTTTTAGTTAAGTGGAGTCTAGAAAGCAGAAAGATGGGTTATGTTATTGTTGTTGTTGTTGTGGATGGGTTGGGATCCATTTGAAAAAGAGTGGTTTGTGCCCAATGTACCCAATTGCCATTCCTCCATCTCTTTACTCTGTAAACTTGAAGCCCATTTAACAAATCAGTTAATAAGATAATAATTTAGTTGGCCAAACACTTTGAGGAAGAGGTCTGGTTGCACATTTAGCCATGGGATGCCACCTGGTGAAAGAAGACACTTTAATTTTTTACATTGATGCCTCGACAATTATTTTGGACCATTTTGAAAATTGACATTAAGCCCCTTTTTTTTTTTTTGGGTTGTTGAGCTTTCTAGAGTCAGAATCAGTGGGCAACTAATGAAGGAACACCACCTACACTCTTGTTCCTCCCCCGGTAAGCATGTAATTTATCTTTGCGCTTCTTGGCTGTTTTAGTTGTTTCATGATCTGTTTATTTTCACTGTAATTGGTTTTGAAACAAGGGACGTGTCTTTAGGGCTTTGGTCGTGCCTTTATCTTAGTTCGCTTGATTTTGTTTGCTTTGAGGTTTAATTATGTGGTAATGGACTTGCGTAAATTCCGTGGATTCTAAATAAAGTCTAAGTAAATTTTGTGGAAATGCTCCTGGCAGACTATGATGAAAGTCTACGTATAATCTGTGGAAAGGCTCTGGTGAACATCTCTTATTCCATTGCGAAGGGAATGTCATGGGTGGTACCCCCTTCCATTTGAGGGAGTCAATAGAAGTTTGGCAGTCGAAAGGTCAATGTCGTATCTGTAGAATCTATATCTTCTAGTTTACATATGTTGGTGCTTTGTCTATTGGTTGTCTACACAAAATATTCTGTTGTGTAGGCTGCATATTTCTCTTTTTCCAGTTTGGATATGTTGTTTCAGGTGGTGCTTCTTTGTTGATGTAGTTTTTTGTTATTTGGTAGGCATTTCCTAGAGTGTTATTTTTCTCCCATTGGACTACTCTTTTTTACATAAGGGTTGCAAAGTTCTAGTTTTATTTTCTCATTATCTTAAGCTATGATCAAGTCGGATTAATCTCCATGCCACCTGAGGCTTTGCTTTTACAAATTCAAGTATTGAAGAAGAAGATGATATTTTTGTGTAGAATCTGAACTATTTGAGGGTGTACACACAAAACTCAGTCAGCTCCTGCAATTTCCACTACAACAAATAGTGCTTTCAATAGCAGAAGAAAATAGCATTTTTTGGATTACGCTGTGATAGGTGAGGCATCCAGTCCTACCTTTTGGAAAAAACGCTATAAAAGTGGATGATTTTTTCGGAACCCAATTAGATAGCGTTTTGAACCCTTTCTATAGCGTCCAAAATTTTGGACACCCGCGCGCTTCCATCCATGTTTTTCATTTTAAAATTTTAGCAGTTCTACTAGGTTTTCAAAATGGGTCTCGTCGAAAACATTCCTCTCCCCAAATCAGATGCTAGTCGCGCTAAATCATCTCAGAATCACATCGGGTGAGCACCCTTTCGGCATTGGATACCGAGGCCATTCTTCTCCACCCTCGTCTTTGAAGTGGTGGTTTGAATCTTCCCCTCTGTGTGTGTGTGTGTGTATGTGTGGGGCCATTTACAGTGTAGATACATATATTGAATTGTATACAATATAAGTGTGATTTTTTAATAGGCTATTTTTGCTACTGGTGGTTTGAGCAGAGCACAGAACATGTCCTATGGAATCTCCGGTGTTCAAATTGCTTGATGTGGAGAGGATGATTGGTGCTGGGTCTTTCTTTCCATTTGGAGTCTTACACGAGGAGTACAGATTACATTGTCGGTGGGCTCGTCTCTTCAAATCCACTACCTGTTCTGCAAGTTTCAAACCTTCTACAGAAATGGATGTAAACGTCGTACTTGGATGAGGTTATCTCTAACATTTGTCAAGGTAGTGTCATAATTTGAAGTATGGCTTGTGAATCATTGAAACTCATCTACCTAGTGCAATTCTCTCTCCTTTTATTTTTTGCCTATCTATTGTTTGACAATATGTTTGAATGAAATTTGTAACTGAAGTCACCATCTGAGCACCCATATATGATAGGACTGAAAAAAATTTAGTTGTGAATGAATTTCTACCAACATAGCTTTACAATTATGGAGAACGTAAAGTCCCATAGTATGGCAACTAGAGGCCTAGAACACTCAATGCGTGTGCAAGTAGAATTTTGCATATTTTGTCAAAATTCAATCAAACAAATAATAAACGGGAAGCTATTGTTCTTATTCCGTCGAAATTCGACTTGCACACACCCCGGTCTCTAATTGAACTAATATCTGTATCCCCATGTCAGCCACCTTGTTTTGTTTAACATTTCTAATTTGCAAAAACTCAATGCAAAACACAAATGATAAGGGCCAAACTCATTGCTTTCGAGTATGAATTGAAATAGAAGATAAGAAAATGTACAGACTTATTATAATATGATATGAAACACTTCATTTAGATTTTAGAACAACTCAATATTGCCATTTTGTATATGGAGTTAATTGAAACTTTTTCTTTTTTTTTTCTTGTTGTTTAGACATTTGGGCTACTGTAGGTACTGAACTACTTAGGATTGTGTTTGCCTTAAGTCAATTGTAAAGAAGCTTGGCTTGGTTCAGTTTTCCTTTCATTCTCTTTCCACAAGAAGAAAGTAGTATTTTCAATGTGCGAGGTAATGAGTTATACTCTTTTTTTAACCACTCTCATTACTTGTTGACTACACCTATTATAGAAAATGGACGTCCTCTGTTCTGAACCTGTAGTTATATAATGTACTAGGGTGTGGTGAGAGCCATTTGTATGGAACTGAAGGTCTATTATATTACTTGAAAAATGGAACTACTGTTCGTTGAAGTCCTGCCCGTTGCAAGGAAGAAGTATGCTCAAGACTTGTTTCTTGTCGTCTCTCCTATCTATATTTGGCTGGCATTTATTTTCGCTACTGGTGGTTTAAGGCAGTGTTTAAACAAGTAGTATCTTCTGTTTTCTGATTGGCATAGTGGGGTCCTAGCTGCTACTTTACTCCATCAGCTGTTTGTTCTTTCCTTCTGTCTCGTATTGTGATCGAGGAAGTGACTAAAGTTCTGTATGAATCGACAAAAATTATTTCAGGGATTTGTCATCTCGGATTGGCAGGGCATTGATCAGATCACAACTGTGATCCTTGGCACGCCAACTATACGTACTCTGTCCTAACGGGAATCCAAGCCGGCATCACATGGTCAGTCCTCATCAACTTCATTGTTTCCATGCCTTGCGTTCTTTCCAAAGCCGGAAAAAATACATGATTCGAACTTTATAAATGTGGTTTCGGGATTGTTTTCAGGTCATGGTTCCTTATGACTATACAGAATTCGTCGACACGCTAACCTCCTTGGTGAATCAAAGCTTCATTCCAAATCCAATGTCCCGGATTGACGATGCAGTAACAAGGATATTGCAGGTGAAGTTCACAGAGGGCTTCTTCGAATGCCCGTATGCTGATTACAGCTTCGTTAACGAGGTAGGACGTCAGGTTAGCAAGTCTATCTATATTGCACATGCAATACAAATTTTTCTTGGGAAAAAAGATGGAATCGTCAACCTTGCGAGTCATGACATTTATGAACAATCTTCCAGGCGAGGAGGAATTGGAAGAAGGTAATGCCTGCTTTTGTTTGCTTGCTGAAATTGTTTTTCTTCGGACTTTTACTACATGCTGCATGTTTTCGGGGATGATTTTTGTTGCTACAACTTCTGATACAACTTCAACCTACAGGCATGTTTCTCATATTTTGGAGGGTTTCAAGTAGCCCATTTATGTGGTTGACTTTGGGAGCAAAAAGGGTATAAGCTCGGCAAAGAAGTAAACTTGAAGTAAAGAAAATCTGCCGAATGAGATGGTTGGCCTAGTGCATGATTACATTTTCAGGAAAGTAGAATTACATTAGTATTTTTCAATTAGTCGGACTCTTTTATGTAGTTTTTGTTGAGAAATTGTTTCCCAAGTTAATGTAATGAATCTTTATTCAGTGGTTGAATTGTTTATTGTATATAGACATTTGGATATAGTTGGTGTTGAATGGAATAAATTATTTTTGTTTATTAAATGAAATTACCATGATCTTATTTGAAAATGCTAATATATTGGTATTTATGGTGAAGATGCATTAACATTATCATTTTTATGAAACTGGCTTATTAGTTTGTTGATACCAAGAAAAGAATAGTCATTGGGACATTTTTGGTTATTTTTGTATGAGTTTTGTATGAAATGGTATTGAAGTTATCGCAACAGTAGTGGTGGTGGTTAAACATACAGAATAAATCTTTCATATGACCATATGAACAATCGAAATCTTTCATGTCGAGCTCTTTGAGGGAGCTGTCCAGTGTTGTGTCAAAATGGGAATCCACCAGTGTCATCTCCCCTTGATGAAGGCGACTCAAACAACATATGGACACAAATGACATAAACAAGATATTGGCGAACTGGAGGGAAAGTTGATGTAACTATCCATGATATCACTTTCGTTCCCCATTTATACAAACAAGATGTTGGCACTTTCATTCCCCACTTATATAAACAAGATGTTGGCGAATTTTAAGAGAAGTCACTGTAACTATTCATGACACCATTTTCATGATTTTTTCCAGACTTTCCATATTAAAGATGGATTACCCAACAAATGTATATAAAAGATCAAATTATTAATTATAACTTTTCATACTTACCACTTGCAAAAATAATATGACGTGGACTTTATACAATAAAGATATGGTCTACAAAGACATACAATGTAGTCTTTTAGTAATATGGACTTGGTCTTGAAAGAATCTCCACCTAACTTTCAACGCTTACCACTTGGCAAAAAAAATTGACGTGCTCTTCATACAAAAAACATACGGTCCACAAAGATATAGAGTGTAGTCTTTTAGCAATATGGACTTGATCTTAGTCTTGAAAGAACCACCAACTAACTTTTCACGCTTATCACTTGCAAAAAATATGACGTGCTCTTTATACAAAAAATATATGGTCCACAAAGACATAAAATGTAATCTTTTAGCAATATGGATTTGGTCTTTATCTTAAAAGAATCACCACCAAACTTTCACACATATTATTTGCCAAAAAATATGATTTGCTCTTTATACAATAAACATGTGGTCCACATAGACATATAGTGTAACCTTTCAACAATATGGACTTAGTCTTGGTCTTGAAAGAACCGTCACCTAACTTTTCATTTATCACTTGCCAAAAATTATGACTTGCTCTTTATACAATAAACATGTGGTCCACATAGACAAAGAGTGTAGTCTTTCAGCAATATGGACTTGGTCTTGGTCTTGAAGGATCCACTACCTAACTTTTTACACGATACCAAAAAATATGACTTGGTCTTGATTTTGAAAGAACCATAAACTTTTCATGCTTACCACTCCCCCAAAAAATATGACGTGCTCTTTATACAATAAACATGTGGTCCATACAGACATAGGGTCTAATCTTTTAACAATATAAACTTGGTCTTGGTTTTGAAAGAACCATCAACTTTTCATGCTTACCACTTATCCAAAAAATATGACGTGCTCTTTATACAATAAACATGTGATTCATACAGACATAGGGTGTAGTCTTTTATTAATATAGACTTAGTCTTGATTTTGAAAGAGTCATCAACTTTTCATACTTACCACTCACCCAAAAAATATGATGTGCTCTTTATACGATAAACATGTGGTCCATACACACATAGGGTGTTGTCTTTTAGTAATATAGACTTGGTTTTAGTTTTGAAAGAACCATCACCTTTTCATGCTTACCACTTACCCAAAAAATATGACGTACTCTTTATACAATAAAAATGTGGTCTATAGAGATATAGGGTGTAGTCTTTTAGCAATATAGACTTGGTCTTGGTTTTGAAAGAACCATCAACTTTTCATGCTTACCATTTACCCAAAAAATATGACGTGCTCTTTATACAATAAATATGTGTCCATACAGACATAGGATGTAGTCTTTTAGCAATATAGATTTGGTCTTGGTTTTGAAAGAATCATCAACTTTTCATGCGTACCACTCACCCAAAAAATATGACGTGCTTTTTATACAATAAACATGTGGTCCATACAGATATAGGGTGTAGTCTTTTAGCAATATAGACTTGGTTTTGGTTTTAAAAGAACCATCAACTTTTCATGCTTACCACTTACCCAAAAAATATGACGTGCTCTTTATATAATAAACATGTGGTCCATACAGACATAGGATGTAGTCTCTTAGCAATATAGACTTGGTCTTGGTTTTGAAAGAACCATAAACTTTTCATGCTTACCACTTACCCAAAAAATATGGCATGCTCTTTATACAATAAACATGTGGTTCATACAAACATAAGGCGTAGTCTTTTAGTAATATAGACTTGCTCTCGGGTAAATTAAAATTTGGTAATTAAAGATAAAAAGTGTAGTCTTTAAGAACTATAAACTGTCTTTCATAATGGAGTAATAGAAAGTCTTTTGTATCTTTTTAGTTGCCCTTTTTTGCCCATATTTCAACTAGACAATCTGAATGAAGCGCCGGTGGAACTTCCATGCATTACCATAAAGTAAGAGTAATTATGTAACGACCTTAGCCCATCCCTAAGGTTAAGCCAAAATGAAGCGCCGGTGGAACTTCCACCAAGGCCATATCAAGTAACAATTTTCTCATAAGCAATGACAAAGGGACAAAACATGGATTCAATAGAAACGAAACCTATATTACCATATCGAATCTGCAATTCTTGGACTTCGAAAGAATTCTAGAATTTGCAATTCCATAAATTTGAACATAAAATCTGACTTCGCACAGGAGTAATTAAGGCACAAACTTTACATATTTTTTAAGGTCTATGAATCTAATTTCAAAATCAGAAATTAATTCACAATTTTATCACTCGAGCTAAAAATCATGTCTATTTCCCCAACATGTGTTGGTGCAGTAAACACAGCTCGGAAAATTGAGTAATGCTATGTTAAGAATTTCTATAGAGCTCAATACTTCAAATTTGATCCTGAAATTGTGTACTATAGAAAAAAGACTCATAGAGGAACTCTCAATAAAATTCCTACAAATTTCAAAACTTCCTAACTATCTCAATAAAATTCCCCAAAATCCAATTGGTACACAAAACCAGGTACTAATGCCATTCCACTTCATACAACAAAAAGTAGGTTAATAGATGACATTAACCAACTACTTATCCCATAACACTTTGTACTACAAATCCAGTTCAATGTATCCAAAACCAGCACCTACTATATGGATAAAACATGCATTAACTATCTTACTTAGACATAAGACAGCGTTTTTTAAACGCTATAGATTATAAAGTTTCTACAGCGGTGTAAGAACGCTATAGAATGTAAAATTTCTACAGGGCTTTAAAAATGCTATAGAATGTAAAGTTTTTATAGCGTTTTAACGCTATAAAAGGTAAAGTTTCTACAACATTTTAAGAACGCCATATTAGCCAATTTTTTGCATTTTTTAAAAAATTCTATAAATACCAATATATTAACATTTTCAAATAAGATAATGGTAATTTCATTTAAGAAACAAAAATGATTTATTTCATTCAACATGAACAATATCCAAATGTCAATATACAACAAAAAATTCAACCATTGAATAAAGATTCATCATATTAGCTTGGGAAACAATTTCCCAACAAAAACTAAATAAAAGAGCCCAACTAATTGGACCATTGTTTCTTTCAATCATTCTTGACCACACGATCTTCAAGAATGGCGATAGTATGAAAACTCTATTGTCCAAGCCATAGCCACTAAGTGTTCCACCAAAGAAGCTTCACTAACATCACTATGAGAAATGTTCCACACATTAGCTTTCACTGTAGTTTTGATGTGGCTTCTTTTGAATCAAGGACACTCAGAACAGGGTTGGACAAGATAATCTCTGTCCGGAGCCAATTATCCATGTTGATAGACCACTCATTTCTCTGTTCACAAACAGGGAGTAGTCATCAAATTGGATTTTGAAAAAGCCTTTGATAATTTAAACTGGAACTTTGTACCATGTAACAACTCATGGGTTTTCCTCTGAAGTGGGTAAGTTGGATCAGAGAATGCCTCTCATCTCCATGGATTTTAGTACTGGTGAATGGATCCCCAACAAAACAGTTTCAAATGCAAAAGGGGGTCAAACAGGGTGATCCCTTACCACCCTTCTTGTTCATCATTGCAGCGGAAGGATTGAACTGGGCCTTTAAAAATGCAGAAGCTAAGGGACTAATTAGGGGTTTGGTTAATGGGAAATGCTGGACCTCGCTTAACACATTTGCAATTTGCAGGTGACACTCTGGTCTTTTGTGAAGCAAAACTTGAAGAAATCATAGTGGTGAAGAACATGCCAAGGAGTTTTGAGGTAATGTCAGGACTGAGAATAAACTATCACAAGACAGTGGTGTGTGGTGTGGGTATAGACTTCGAAGATACTCAAAACCATGCCAGTGTACTTAAATGCCAACCTAGCAAACTGCCCATGAAATATCTGGGAATGCGTTTGGGAGCTAATTCTAGATTGAAGTCAACCTGGAAAGCAGTCATTGATAAAGTGAGAGCAAGACTACCAACTTGGAAGATAAGGCATCACTCTTTTGGAGGTAAGATGACACTCATAAAATCTGTGTTATTCAGCCTTCCAATCTTCTACATGTCGTTGTTTAAAATGCCTGAGGGCGTTGCAAAAACTATTGAATCCATACAAGGCAAATTTCTGTGGGGTGTCTCTGATCTAAAAAGGAAAATCCATTTGGTTGCATGACCAAAAATAACTCAGGAAAAAGCTTGTGGGGGCTTGGGAATTAAGAGTATCAGAGATATGAATGAGGCACTACTGATGAAATAGTGGTGGATATGGCACTGAAAAGGAATCTCTCTGGAGGAAAGTTATCAAGTCTAAATACAAAATGGGGGATCGGGGATGGACACCAAAAATGGAATCTCATAGGAAAGTGTCCAATATTTGGAAAGATATCATGATGGTTGAATACAGAAAACCACAAATTCATGCCACTTATGTGGAGAATGCAAAGATCCAGGTTGGTAATGGAAACTCAATCTTATTCACATGGCTGGGTAATACAAGTTTATCCTTGAAATTCCCCACTCTTTTTAATGTGGTCTGCTTCAAAGAGGAATGCTTGGGTGATGTTTTGGTAAGAAAAGCTATCTTTAATGAATGGAACTTTGTCTTTAGAAGGAACCTCTTTGATTGGGAGAAGGAATCTCAAACAGAACTTTCCAATCTTCTTGATTCTGGGGTGGTACCAAGAGATGAAGGGGAAGACAGACTATCATGGTTTGGCTACAACTCAA
This sequence comes from Rhododendron simsii, assembly GCA_014282245.1. Lineage (NCBI taxonomy): Eukaryota > Viridiplantae > Streptophyta > Magnoliopsida > Ericales > Ericaceae > Rhododendron > Rhododendron simsii. The sequence goes on from CM024962.1 coordinate 6,367,069, forward strand.
ATGTTTTCTCAGTCAAATCATTCTACAATTTATTCAGAGCAAATCCCTCCAATCCTGACAAAACCTTTGAACTTATATGGAGAAATGCAGCACCTCATAGAGTTCAGTGCTTTGGTTGGTTGGTCTATCTTGGTAGGGTGAAAACTTCTGAGTATCTTCTGAGATTGGGGATTGTCAATAAAACAGCTAGAAGTGATTTCCAAAGATGTAATATAAAACAGCTATGTCACAGGAATGGAGTTGGCCCCAAGCATTCTTCATATCATTAATTTTCTACCATGGTTTTCTCTAAGTCTACAGAATTCAGTTGCACCCACTGGAATGCATGTTACCTTTCAAGAATAAACATGAAGTAGTATTAAACACCAATTGCACATATAGCTAACAAAATGAGTATTAAACTTTAAAAACTATTAAGGACATCTATAAAAAAGGAGAATATTGAAGTGATCTGAGAAGGAAAAACATTAGCAAAAAGAATTCTAGGAGCAGAACTATTGATGGTACTAGTTCGAGGACAAAACACACGTTCATGTACAAACAGATACTAACAACTTTTTATTTTGATAAATACAAACAGATACTAGCGATGCTGAGACATAAAACTCCTATACTCAGTTTAGCATGCATAGATGACCACAAAGGATTTCCTCAATTCCCCTAAAATAAAAGAGTTACTTCAATCATATAACAAACCAAAGACGGGTTCAAGCCCCTAAAAAATATACAAAATCAGCCACAGAGAATGAAAACAAAAAGGTATACAGAAAAACAAATGCATAAGTAGTAGAGTAGGAGATCCTTGCTACGTGAGAAAGCTGAATGCTAGAAATAAAAAGACGGAAATATCCTCTCTCTAGACCTCAACCATGGAAGACTCCTAGGCCTATATTAGGTAACTTACAACTTCTCAAACGCTGAATTTTTTTGCTAGCTAACTGCAGAAACCTTGATAAAGAACTTGCCAAACCCAAGAGAGTTGGAGAAGTTTCACCGTCGAAGCTGCTTATATTCCAAAGCTACGTCTCGTAATCTCTGCTCCAAAAACAAGAAAGTTCGCAAAGAAAATTCAAAGACCACGCTAAAGCACTAAAAATGGAAATTACAAAAAAAAAAATTTAAACAACGATCCAACAATGAGTCAAATATATACCTTAAGCCAAGCTGAAACAGAGCATGAAAATGACCTCAAAGTAGCTGATGGTAACCTGACAGTTGTCTCCACCTTATTATTATTATTTTTTTGGTCAAGCGGAATTTCGATCTCCACCTTAGCTGATGGTAACCTGACAGTTGTCTCCACCTTATTGACTACCACTCCTACCAGCCTAAACAAGATGCAACAAACATTAATTGATTGATAGCATCGGAAATAGCCTTGTAGATAAAAATCGCAGCAAAATTTTAATCCAGAAATAGCCTTGTAGATCCATATTATTGGAAATATAGCAGGATATCCATCATTATACAGAAACGATCACCAATAGAAACATGAACACTCATAATCGATAGCAGGAACTTCGCATCAGAAATAGGAACACACCAGAAACGATTGATATCACCACCAAATAGTTCAAGCAGCCAAACAGAAACCAATTGAAAGAACCATGTGAAACTGATAAGAATGGGCAGTAAGTATTCACAAAGAACCACATAGACCCAAAAAAAAAACCCTAATTTCTAATAAACAATGCAGAATCACATAGAGCAAAAAAATAAACCCTAATTTCTAATAAACAAGGCAGAATCACAAACCCTAAAAATTCTTAATCGTACCTATATGTCTGTCAAATATCTAAAATTTTCTTTTTCGAGCTGGCTAGGGTTGTGCATGTCGGAAGCTTCTCACTCTCAAACTTGGTCTATCGTTTCTTTCTTCGTTTTCTTTTGATATTATGCGATGGTTCAATCTGTTCGTTTTGAGAGAGAGAGAGAGAGAGAGAGAGAGAGAGAGAGAGAGAGAGAGAGAGAGAGAGAGAACAAACCTGGTGCTCACAATTGAAATCTGAAATCGTTGAGATTAATTCTTGGGTTTTCTCTTATCTGAGAACGCAGAAGAGGAGGGAAGGGTGACGTCCGGCAAGCTTACGACCTCTCTCCAGGTGAGAAGGTGAGAGATTCTCATGAGAGAAGATATCCAAATTCCATGGATGAGAACTGGTAGAAGCACGGAACCAATTGAGTGAAATTTTTGGACGCCTTTCTTTTCCGCCTTCGGGACACTATGGAAAGGTAAAGGAAAAGCTATAGACGGGGGATTTTAAGTGGAACGCTATTGAAGTGGAAAACAAAGGCACAGAAGCCTATCTTTTATAGCGTAGACGAAAAAACGTTATAAAATTATGCTATAATAGGCCTAATTTGTTGTAGTGATTGTGCTTTGCTTGCAAAGAGGTGGTGGAGATACAATAAGGAGGACAATTCCCAATGGGTAAAGGTTCTCAAAACCAACTATAGGTATGGGGAAGACAGTTGGCTACATGCATTGCCGCTCACTAAAAAACCATCCAGAATTTGGCATGATATACTATTCGTTGGTAATGAACAATCTAATATTGGTAACATCATTCATGACAAATTATGCATAAAGCTTTGTGTTTACAGGAAATGTTGCTAGATTCTGGACTAATACATGGTCAAGTGAACAGTCCCAGAGAGGAATTTCCTAAACTCTACCTGTTATCAACTCAAAAGAACGGCTTGATCAGTCGAGTGGCTAATTCCAACAGCCATGGGGATTGGAATTTCATTCAACCATATTATCAAACACTGTATGGGCAATATGTTACTTTCAACCATTAGCAATAAAATATTTTAGGGTTGTGAAAACTACATCAACAGAAATGCAGAAATCATGTTTTGTAGACAAATTGATTATTCCTTTGGAAAATATTTTCCCGAAACATCCAGTGGATAGCACCACCCTGGTTATTGACAAGCATTCCAAAGCAATTGAGGATGCTGCATTATCGTTGGTCATATATATAATTGAAGAGAATTCAGTAAGCATAAACACTAATGGCTAGTTTTATAGGTTTTGGGGAACTCGTTAATACTAAGACTCACAAGTCCCACACGTTGTATAGGTCCACTCTAATTCAATACCAAGTCAAGCCAAAAAAGAGGAACACTGGAATAAGAAAGGAAAGTAGCCATCACTTACAAGAAAGTAGGCATCACAATTCACAACAAGGAGCAAGCAACCTTCACATAAACTAGAGAAAAAGAACAAAGTCTATCCCTCCTATACACACCTCAGTGACCCACAACGTGGCATAAACTGATACGTTCATTCAAAATCAAATGAGTGCTTATCTTTTGCATATTAAACTGTGGGAAAAACACAAACCAAGACGCGGATAACTCCAATTTAGTCAGATAGATAGAGAGCACTAGTTGAAATAATAATAATAATACTTTTTATTACCAAAATTAATTTGCCTAAACCCCCATGCAATCACATTACATGCAGTCTATTATTATGTCCAACTAGTACTTTAAAATGCACACACTACTATTACTCCTACATAGTAGTAGTAGTAAAAAATCAATTATCTCTCCCCAAGTCTGAGTTACGAAAACCAAACATTTTAATGCTTTTACCATTTTGTTAACTAATTTTTTGACATATTCTAGTTGGGTTAGTAGAACTTTCACTAACCATGAATGACTATTCTTTATCTCAACCAGTGAACACGACTAATTTAAGAGAACAATCCAAGCTTAGCAACAAATAACCATAAATTTAAGTTTCTGATGCGATTAAGAGAACAAAAGTGCGCTTTTGTTGAAAGTCAATACCGAGATTATAGCGTTGAACGGATAAAGGAACAAATACTGAACCAATTTTGTTATCAATATCAAAAACAGGGGTGGCCGAACCCCTTGAGCCACCAAAACAAATTGTATCAGTATGAAAACAACAAACCAACCCTAAAATCTGTAAAGTACTAAGAATCGTGAGCCCTCCATTCTAAGACACAGTCAAATAAACCCTAGACTACAGAATGATCAAGGTAAAGATGATACATGTCCTCTGAATGCGAAAAGGACGGAGGCAGGCGGAGGGAATCGATTCGACTAACCTGATGAACCGGGGATGGCAATGTTGGAAGCTTGGACGATTGAAGGCAGCGTCTTCAGGGTAGACGATTCAAACAGATGCGAAGGAGGGAGTTGGGGAACAACGTCGGCTCTCACTAGGAGGGAGGAGGCAAAAGTCGAGCACACAGGAGGGAAAATGCAGAAACCCTAGAGAGAGGGGAGCCAGGTTCGTATCCCTGGCTCTGGAGAAATGAAAAAGAGAAGAAAAAGAGAAGGAAAAGGAATAGGGATTGGGGCGAACGGTGTCTTCTTAAACAAAGGGTAAACTTGTCCAATTTCATCATGGTTATTAGCTCATACCATGTATTGGTGATATTATTTGCAGATGCCGTGTCTTGGTAGTTTGGAGACTTCACACCATGAAGTGGTAATTAAGGTCCTGGCCCTCCTCTTTCTGGTAATTTCAACTGTTGTGCTAACTGTTAGTCAACAATAATATTTTTCTTGGTAACTAGTGGGCAATCTAAGTGAGAGCTGCTACTCCCCCTCCCCTGACACACACCCCCGGCCGGCCCCACCACCCATTTCCAACACTACCCTCTCTCTCTCTCTCCCTCTCTCTCTCCTTCTCTCCCTTTTCTTTCTTTCTTTCTTCTCACTCTCTCTACCTTTTCTTTCTGTTTTTTTACGACAGTTTGTTTCTTCTTTTATTTTCTTTTTTTTTTTCCAGTTTCGTTTTTTTTTTCATTTTATTTCATTTTCTTTTTTTCTGGTTTGAATTTTTTTTCTCTTTAATAAAAGGTTCAAGTCTAATTCTAGGCTTTGTAAAGTAATTGAGAGAAAAAAAATGTTTCAATTGATCATGTTTATCCGACTATTTTATTTTTCTTTTTTTGTCCTTTATAGATTAAAAAATATAGTTACGAAAATAAGTGTTTCAATTTTTAATCCGTTTGAACCAGTACAAAGATGTTATTTTTATGACCATTTCATCCTAAATGGTCGTAATAAATTTTTGGCTTCAAGACCTTTCAATGGACACCCTAAGAGAGTCTTGAAACTAAATAATGAGTTTTAGGGTGTTTGTCAAAAGACCTTAAACCAAAAAATTCATTATGACCATTTAAAATAAAATAATAAAAAAAACGATCTTTGCTCTGATTTAACTGAATTGCAAGTTAAAGCACTTAATTCTTGAATTATATTTTTAAATATACAAAGGGTGTATTTATAGGAATTAAATAAATAAGATATAAGTAATTAAATAAAAAATAAATTAAAAAGTAGGGGGACCTAAGGGCTCTGCTGCCCCATTGGCACAGTAGCCCCTATGACGCCCACGTTTCCGTTTTAGTTAAAAAAAATAGAAACCAATCATTTGCAATCCTATGGAATAGAAACGTGATTTGAAGCAACATACTACTGAATCAGTTAAGAGGATCTATGCTAAACAATGGTTAACAAATATATTAAATTGTACTATAGTTAAAAAAAGTAATCCTAAATATAACATTTGTATTCTGGATTAGTATGTCGTTTTCAAAATACATTTCATAATTAGTTCCTGAACACTAATTGTAATCTTAATGAATTTTTTGTTTTACGGCCTTTCAACGAGCACTTTAAGACTTATTATTTAGTTTCAGGACTCTCTTAGGGTGTTCATTGAAAGGCTTTGGAGCCAAAAATTTACTACGACCATTTAGGATGAAATGATCAAAAAATAACATCTTTGCACTGGTTCAAACGGATTGAAAATTGAAACACTTTTTTGCATAACTATATTTTTTAATCTATAAAGGACAAAAAAAAGAAAAATAAAGCAGTCGAATAAACATGATCAATTGAAACACTTTTTTTCTCTCAATTACTTTACAAAACCTAGAACTAGACTTGAACCTATTATTAGAGAGAGAAAAAATTCAAATTGGAAAGAAAGAAAAGGAAATAAAATGAAAAAAAAAGGCCCAAACCGGAAAGAAAAGGAAAAAAAAAAGCAGACTGTAAAGAAATAAAGAAAGAAAAGGGCGAGAGAGAGAGAAGGGGGGGGGGGGGTAGTACCGGAAATGGAGGTGGGGCCGGAGAGGGGGGTGTGTCAGGGGGGGGGGGGGGATTAGCAATTTGCATCTAAGTTCCTCTGAGGCGTTTTTTGGGTTTGTTTTTTCATTTCGTCCATATTCAAAAATTTTTTGCGTTTGTTCGTTTTGCAAAATATTTGTAAATTATGGATTCGTCTTGAAGAAAAGAATCGGTAAAATAAAAGATTATGACCTCTATTCAAACCATTTTTAAAATATCCAAGATAAATTCTAAAAGGCTGACTTTAACCTAATTTCACATTCAATATAATAATCTCTCGTTGAGTAGATTATTATAAATACCAATTCTTATAAATGTCCAAGATAAAACTCTCGTTGACTATATTATTATAAATATCATTTTTTTGGGAATACAGGCATGTATAAAAATAGGGGTCCCATAAAAATAGCTATACCATTTTAAAGTTTACAGTTCAAAAATTATGGAAGTTTCTAAATACAACTGCAAATTTACTCAATACAAACTTTGTTAAATAAAACTCATAAATCTTATAAGAATTTGTTACCTACAATCCAAAAAACACCCTTGAACTTCCCAAATTAGCCTTCTGCAAAACCACCATCACCGGAACACAACACCCCACCACCACCACCACCACAATCAGCAGCCTCCATCACCACCGTCATTGGCCACAATAACCACCTCCATCATTTGCAGCACCACCCTTCCCTCCACCACAACTGCCAAAGTGGTAGCCATATTCAGAGCTCAAAAACTTGACTTTGGGTGAAACCCAGATGCTCAGATTGAGAGAATCTCACTAAAAGATCAAATCCAAATGCTGAACTGTATCTCTCCCTCTACTTCTCTCTCTCTCCCCCATTCTCCCCCTTCTTCTATGTACAGCAGCAGCCAACAGCAATCCTCCACCACCAGTCACTCCATCACCGCCAAACCACCACCGAACCTACCATCATCGCCTCCTTCATACTAGATAACACCACCTCCTTCAATTTTTTTTGGCCGACATGGTCAATACACATTCTCCAAAAAATTTTAAAAATTCATATTTTAAAAATCAAAAATATTTGCAAAATTCGAATTCTAATGCCTGAAAATCTAAGAAATATTCGGGTTTTGATATTTGAATGGTTTCAGAAATAAATTCATACTTTAAAATATGAAAATATACATCACTTTCAAGTTTTAAAACCCAAACCCTTTATAACGCATCTTGAAGATGCGTCATGTTTTTTTTCTTCGTGAAAACGCATTTTCAGAATGCGTCATGCTCCGTAAATCAAATTTTGTGAATGCGCGATTGCCATCACGGTTTTTGGTAGTGCAGGATGAACTATTTTTACAAAGGGAATTCATCGTCATCATCGTCTTCTGGTTTGTCGTCGTCGGGGGAACATCGTGAACATCTGGTTCAGAGAGCCAATTTGTTTTAAAAGTGAAACAATAATTTTTTTGTCTTTATTCAAAAAAAATTCGTATTGGATAATTTTGCGTCCAACTTTTATGACTTATTGATTTGTCCCGGTGAGAAGAATCGAAAAAAAAAGGAAAAAATTTTGATCAAAACTCATACTCCCTCCGTCCCAATTTGTTATGCCTATTTTGACTTTCACGTAATTTAAGAAAAATTTATAATTACATTGACTTTTCATCAATTTTACTATTTTACCCCTTGGTAGAATATTTAAATTAGGCAAAAAGTGAAATCCAAAATTTTTTTGAAGAGGCGGGAAGTTTCCCTGAAATCCCTGCCATGCTCAGAAACTTTCTTGTCCACTATAATTGCTTTCTTTTGGTTTCTTGAAAACATAGCTCTTTTAAATGTATAAAAGAAAAGGAGGGGTAAAATGGTAATTTAGATATCTAAAAAAGGAAAGTTTTGAAACATACAAATCATTTTGGGAAATCCCAAAAAGGAATAAGGGCGGAACAAATTGGGACGGAGGGAGTAATTTTTTTCAAAAAATCAAAAAAATTTAAAATAAGTTGACTTATTGACTTATTTTTATTTTTATTCAAAAAATTATGTGTTTGGATCAAAAAATTTTACTTTTCCGATTTCTTTTGTTAAGACGAATCAATAAATCACAAAAGTTTGACGCAAAACAAACAAATGCAAAAAATTCAAATAAAGACAAAAAAAATAAGTTAACTTTTCAATCTAAACGCACCCAGAGTCCACTTCCTCAGGAGTTGTGTCTTGGCTGGGTGGTCGGAGGCTATTGGGCCCACTGGATTGGACAAGGATACAAGGAAGACTCAGTTCAACATCATGTCAGGTAGGAATAAGCCCTAAGCTACCTTATCTGCCCTTAAAATTTGGGTATTATGGCAACTGATCATGGGAGAAAATTTTAGGTAGGTTGTCGAAGATCTGATTTTGGGTGGGCCATAGGGAGGTGAACTGGGTTTAGGCTGGTTGTGGGAGGTGGAGCTTTTTGTTATGGGGGAGGTGGGAGGGAGAAACATGACTGGTGGGACCGGGTTGTGGTTGTATATAGTAAAAATAGGGGTATTTTTGTCTATTTTTTCTGGCATTTTTGTTCGAATATGATTTACTTAAAAACAAGTTGCATACATTAAATTCACAGATGCATTTAGAAACTCCCATAAAAAATAGGAGCCTACACCAAAAAAATTGATTTTTTTATATATAATTTCACATTTAATATGGTACTTGTTTGATGGATTTTGTTGAGTAGATTTCAAAAATAATTTCTTTGAAAAAATTGGATTTAGAAAATAGAAGTTATAAGTGTTTTAAGATTTAAAATAAAAAGGTAAGAGAGAGAGGGAGGGAGGAAAGAGCGTTACAAATAACCGTTGTATTTGGAGTTTTTTTTCGAGAAAAAGGAGGAGAGAGATAAGGTCAACAAAAAGAAGAGAGAGAGAGAGAGAGAGAGAGAGAGAGAGAGGGGACAAAAACAACAGGAGACAGCATGTGCATTTGCAGCATTTGATGCCACACAATTTTATAACAAAAATGTTACAACCATACTCTTGTACACATCTAGATACACATTCCTACTCACATAAGTAAGTGGATCCCATACACAGTAGTGGTATAGCGTGTGTGGACCCTCCCATTCGTTCATGTGAGTGTGAATGTATATGAGTGCTGCTATTGGTACATATAATATGTACATACAATGTACATATAGATTTTGTGGGGCCTAATTCGGGTCTCACAAAGATGATCTGAACCGCTCATTATTTTTTTATGGAGCCCTGTGAAAAATAAGCTCAACCCGATATCGGTAAGAATTTCTTCTGAATTTGTAGAGGCGAAACTAAGCAGCTAAGTAGTTTCACCTCCACAAATTAAGAAAAAATCCTTACCAATATCGGATTGTGCTGATTTTTTACAGGGCTTCATAAAAAAATGTTTGAAAAATAATGGGCGGTTTGAATCATCTTTGCGGGACCCGAGGTGGGCCCCACAAAATTGATATGTACATAATATGTACATTTCATATGTACCCCTAGCATTTTTGAATGTATATTTAGGTATGTATTTGAGACTTTTGAGTATTGTTGGAGAATGATCTTTATCTATAGTTAAAAATGCTTTGCTACCTATTACTAACACAACGTAACTTCTTTAACTAATTAGCATTACAACCCTCTTTGTTGGGGATTGTTTCTTCTCTTTGTCCTCTCTGTTGTGTTGGGATTGAGTCTCACTTGCACTTATTATTTGATTGCCCTTCTCTTCTTTCATTTGGTCTTCTTTTCTGATGAAGAATGGAATTTTTAGACAGATTATTGTCCTCTCTGAAGAAATCAGGTGGGTTGGTTTCTGGAGAGGTGGTGCTACTTTTCAACATTTGGTTTTCGAGTTGTCTCTTGTTGCTTGTATGTATCATATCTAGAGAGAGAGAGAGAGAGAGAGAGAGAGAGAGAGAGAGAGAGAGAGAGAGAGAGGAATGCTAGGATCTTCCGAAGGAACAGATCTTCAGAACATCAGCTGGTGACCAGAATTCAGACTGATGTTAGGTCCTTAGTTAGCTCTTGGCGAGGTGTTCGGAAATCTGACCTCAATAAGCATATTTATTCTTCTTGGTCTATTGGAAACCAGGTGTTTGGTCCTAGGAGATAAACTTGTTCAGTCTTTCTTCTGGTAGAGTTTGATGGGTAATGGGGACTGATTGTTTGTTTTTTTCTCTGGGATATAAAATCGTTAATTTAGCCCCCCACCCCCCCAAAAAAAAAAAAATTACAACGGTAACTCAACAAATCTGTTCAATCAATGTTTACTAGATCGGATTTTTTTTTAAAAAAAAAATTCACCAGATAATCAAATTCATTGATATATTGTCATAGAATTACTTTATTAAAAGAACGATAAAAAGAATATTAGTAATGTAGTATGAATAAGGAATAACTAGTTCAATATAGGGGAAAAAAAAGAAAAAAAGAACACAATTTCAATGAGGAGTCCTTGTACACGTTCTTATTTGGAGATGGCTGCACCATGCAGTCGATCCGCTGTAGGCCTAAATCGGGTTTATTTTAAGGAAGGCCCTAATGCCATGACACGGTTCTTTAGTGCCATGCACGACACAAAATATTGCTATTTGCCCTTTTTATCCTCAAACCAGAAATTTCCCCTCACGAGGAAATAAACCTTGCTCCTCTCTCTTCATTAATTTTCTCAGCCATGGCCTAGGCTCAACCTCCAGGCTCCAACCCTAACCTTTGGGAATAAAACACATTTCTTCACAACTGAAGTGGCATTCGAGAACTGACACAAACCATTACGTTGAATATTCGGAAAATCCATTCCTAATATCTATTCGACTTTAAGTGTGGATTACTACCCATGATTAGGATTTCCAACAGATAAATACATTTCAGATCTATTCAATGTCGGAGCTGCTTTAGGGGTGAAGACACCAGGCCCTATTTCAATCGACCACGTGCTCTCTGCATCGCAGTAAACAAAGGAAGAAAGAGACACCAGAATTCAGAGCCTCTTCAATTTTGGACTATGGATAGATCGAGGCGGGGTTTTCAACGCTGCAGATTCCGGCAAAGTAGAAGTGCGCAAACGACTTGTTGAGTGTTTGAATAAGCATAGGGATGGGAGGGTGGTTCACTGCCGACGCGACAGTATCAATTGGCTTCGCTGGGTCTTCTTTGGTCAATTAAGAAGGGTTGTTGTGGTACTGAATTCAAACAGTGACAGGAAGAGAGAGAGATGCGTATCACAGAGAGAGAGAGAGAGAGAGAGAGAGAGAGAGAGAGAGAGAGAGAGAGGTCACTGAAGGGAAAAGAGATGCATGCATATCGAGATAGAGAGAGAGGGGTCACTGAAGACTGAAGAGAGAAGGGATGTGTATGTGTCAGCTTCCCCTTCAATTTCAAGGGTAAATACGCCAGACCGTTGTGAAGGTCGTGGCACTAGAATTTTGTGTCGTGGCATTATCAATTACCTATTTTAATGATCGGAATTTTAATTTTGTGGAGGTTGTTGAGGTCATTAATTATGTCTCAAACCACGTTCGCCCCATACCTACTGATTAATACCTTATCAGAATGCATATATCCTTACAAGAAGGAGTTAGATGGTTTCATTCAGGTGAGTGAACCTGTGTATTAATCTTTCTCCTTAATTTAGATATAGCTCTTGGCCTATCTGATAGTATCCATTGGAAGGATTTTATAGGAGAGGTTCGGAATTCAAGTTTATGGAGAGCCGGCGAACTCTTTTTTGTTGTTAACCAACAACTAAATATCCTCTAATTCCCCAATTGATATGCAATATTGGCAAAAAAAAAAATTAACACAAATTTTAACATAATTAACGTTCTTGATGAGCTTCAACAAAATGAGCATTATCAATCATTGAAGTGAACCAACATGGAACCGACCGCACCGTGTAGAGAAGCCATCTCCTTTTTTATTTCCGAGTAATTGGCAAGATAAAAGAAAAAAGAGAAAAACAATTTTGAAAAGTCATCTTCTCAAAAGTCAAAACAAGGAAGAAGACCAGATTTGTAATATTCTGCCTTAAACTTAAATTTAAAAATTTTGTTCTTATTTAAATTTTTTCCGCATTTGTTAGTTTTGCGCCAAATTTTTGACAACTATTGATTCGTCTCGACGAGAGGAATCGGAAAAGTAATTTTTTTTTTTTAAATTTTACCCAAGTATTTTGAAAAATAATCACTTTCTAGTGCAAAAGTTTTGGGCTAAAAAGTGGTTATTTCTCAAAATTTTTGGATAAAAATGAAAAAAATTTACTTTTTCGATTTGAGACGAATTAATAATCCATAAAAATTTGACGTAAAACTAACAAATGTGAAAAAAATTCAAATAAAACAAATTTTTAAATTTAAGTTAAGTTAAGTTAAAGTAGAAAAGAACAAGGCCTTAGTATAAGGCTTTTTTGCCTTGGCACTCAAAATTTGCTAAAAAGAGACCCAAAAGGTTTTGTCCAAGTACTCCTTAACTATAGGTTATTCAAAACGAACCTATTAAATGAGAGAAAATTAATTATACGAGCATAAATGAATACTTTTGCCAACAAATAGCATGAACTGCTTCGCCGAGAGAAAAATAGTAACCAAGCTCTAAGCATTTCTGGTCTGTATATGGGAAAGTAGAATTTACTAATTGAGAGCATATGTATATATAACGTATACTAAGCACGCGCAGTACACGTGTCACCCTCTTTAATTTTACAAAAATACTCATAAATCAACTAGAAAAGATCTACAGGCACTTCCCTCCCTTTATCAAATCTGAATTAGGAACGAAAAGAATTTTAAATGTGTAGAACAAAGAAGGAGAGAACATGCAAAAGATATTAGCTAAAACGAGATGATTTATGGCCCAAACGGTTATCTTTCCAACCTAGGAAAAAGAAAAAAGGAAATCAAAAAGTTTCGTAGCAACAAAAAAAAGAAAATATAGAAGCAGCCAGAACATTATAGTCTATATATACCAGATGCCTAAACTAAACATGTTTTTACATCGGACGCTTTAAAAAAATTACTTCCGCTTTGTATGTTTATTTTCTTCTTTTTTCAACTCTGATGTAGTAATTTTTAAAATGAATCGTGTAAATTCAAGTGCATCGCCTGTACGCACTACGGAAAAGTAGGCTTTGTTAATAAATTAAAGAAAAGGAAAAATTAGTCATAAGGACGGTAAAATAATTTTTATTTAAAAGGACGCGTCAGTAAAATAGTTTTTGCCACGAGGCCAAAACATGTTTCGGCACATTCATAAAGTTTCAGAGTGCACTTTCCTATTATAAGGTTTTAGGATTTAGGTACTTTCATAGAGTATCCTAGGGGTGTAGGCACTTTTATATATAGGATACTCTAGAGTTTTATGCACTTTCATAGGGTACTCTATGACTTTAGACATTTTTATAGGATACCCTAATGTTTTAGGCACTTTTATAGGAACATTTGTTCTTATGTTTGATTACAAAAAGTGCTTGTCCTTGAGCTTAAAAAATGAAAATATGAGGGACTTTTGACTAAGTCTCCCAAAAATTTATTGGGGTCCAATATGCTTTAGTGCCAATATGAGGACCAATATTAAATTTTCTTATCAATTATTACTCTCATTCTCTATCTCTTTCTCAACACTCATTTCCTCCAAAACTCTTTCAAAACTCAAACCAAAAAAAGCCATGTTTCAGAACACCACACATTCTCATGGAATCCACATCTAAATGTTTGGACTCACATAAAATTAATGCAGAGCACCACATGGCTATGCTTAAGGATTACTTAATAATTGCTCACTTTCGTGAGGCCAGTTATGCGTGACTTTGCCTTGCGTTAATCAAACTCCTTGTCAAGTGTCATGGATTAGGAAAGGGGTGTGTCATGTGTGGTTATTGGAGCCAATAACTCTAGGGACACACCCACTCTCACACCCAAACACACACCCACACTCACATGAGTGGTGGGCCCCATACACACACTAGAGTGTATAGTGTGTGTGGGACCCACCACTCATGTGAGTGGTGGGTGTGTACTTAAGCAAAAGTTGAGTACGTGTCAACATAATTTAGGCTCCCTTCTGCGAATTCACTTTTTTAGTTTTGTTCTGATTCAAATTTTGTTGCGTTTGTTAGTTTTGCATTAAACTTTTTTAACTTATTGATTCGTCACATCGAGAGGAATCGAAAAAGTAAATTTTTTTTTTACTTTTACCTAAATATTTTGAATAAAGACCACTTTTTAGCAAAACAGCCAAAGCAAAAGACTTTTTTTTACTTAAAAGTGGTCCTTATTCAAAATATTTGGGTAAAAGTAAAAAAATTTTACTTTTTTAATTTCTCTCGTCCCGACAAATCAATAAGTTAAAAAAGTTTGATGCAAAACTAGCATATGCGAAAAAAAATTTAAATAAGGACAAAATCAACATTTTTTGAAAAAAGTTAAGGAGAACAGGGCCTTTGTATATAATCAAACTGCTGTGACGTGGCTTTTACTTATTTCTTTTATTTCTTGTCAACAAAATGACTGTTCTTTTTAATTTTTCGTGTTAGTGTAATCATACTTAACTTTCAAATTTTTTTGTTACAATTATGAAATTATTTTTGACAATTTTTCTTTAAATTTTTTAACTTTACGAAAATTTGAATAGGCGTAGACACGAAGAAGTCATGGATTGTGGCGTCTCTGTGGGCTTATTTGGGCTACAGAAGTACGGTTTCGCACGACACAAAATACATAGAATGGGTTAGGAGAGGTTAGGCAAGCCCAAGTTTAGTCCGATTGGTTGGTAAATTTGCTTCCGAAACAATTGACTATAGTTCGATTCTTGGGGTGAGATCGTAAAAAAATAATTTGTTGTGAATTCTTTAATTCTTGTATGGATGGTCTGCTTTTGACCAGACTGAGGAATTAGGTGAGATGGGTAAAGCTAGACCAAACACTCCTAACCGTCAAAACCCAAAAAAAAAGAAAGAAAGAAAGAAAGAAAGAAAGACGTTGGGCACATTACATGTTGGGAAAGAAAAATGTCTCCAATCCTAAAAGCCTAAAAGGCGAAGAGACAGGTTAGAACTAACTTTCACCACAGATATTCTGTTTCCACTTTCCATTCATGCTGAGAGAGAGAAAGAGCAATCAAATCGTTAGCAAACTGTTACAATAATCAATTAATTTAATTGGGCTAGCTCAGTTGGTTAGAACTCATGTACCTCGCTAGGAGGTCAGAAGTTTGAGTCTTCTCACCTGCGTGTGGGTATTATTTTCTTTGTAGTTGTTGGGTTATTTCTCCCCTTAATAGGGCTTGTAGTTGAGTTGGATTTGTATTGATTCATTTTTTGGGTTTTAGTTACTTATATTGATTCACAATAAATATAGTGTCCCGTAATTTATACTTTGTACTTGATACATAATGTAATAATCTCTTCTACCGAAAAAAAAAAACTGTTATAATATTACCCATCAAAAAGTGCAAGGTAAATAAGAAAAATAAGAAAAACTGACTTTAGAAATAATGCGGCAACCAATCAAATTACTCCCACTACACGATGTCACTTTCAGAAGAGAGCACAAAGCAGTACAAGTATTCTATGTATATAGGCTACCGAATAATATCAGAGTTTATTGCACCATTGTCGTCACACAACCACACACATGCACACAAACACTTACATGCACACTCACAATTGGGATGTACTCCACACACACTGCACTAGAAGTATGTGTGGGGTCCACTCCAATTATGAATACGTGTGGTTATAAACTTATTGTTGTCGTCATGCCTTATAAATATCAGAGTGGATTGCACCATTATCCTACCTTATTAATACTCCCATCAAATTGGCAATTGAACAACTGAACGTCACTTTTTTTTCTTTCTTTTTTTTTTTTTGTGTTTTGTCCTTATTCAATTTTTTCCGTATTTATTAGTTTTACGTAAAAAGTTGCTGTCGTCAATTTTTTTCTGCATTTGTTAGTTTTTTCTTTATTCAATTTGTGTTTTGCCCTTATTCAATTATTGGTTTGTTAGAGGAAGAGTAAAAAATTTTATGACTTTTACACAAATGTTGTACGAAATATCCAAAATTTGGCACTTTAAACTGAAGTACTTAAATTTTGGTTATTTCAAAAAGAAAGGGGTAAAAATATAACAATTTCTTACTTTTTCGTTTAATTCTTCTCGTAGTGACAAACCAATAATCTACAAAAAAAATTTGCCAAAAAATTTGAATAAGTACAAAACAACAAAAAAAGCCATGCTTTTTATTTGGTAAACTAGGCCTACGGCTACGAGTTCCATAAATATGGGTAATTCCAACAAAAAAATTTGGCAAGCCAGTAATCCATCAAACAGTTGCTTGTTGTGAGGCGGGCTCCCGAAGGACCCAACAGCAACCTGACCATCATTGATGGTTATGATATTGGAAAAACAACAAACCAAACATAGCCAAAAAGCAAGGCCGTATGATCCACATAATAATTTGACAAAAAATTTGAATAAGGACAAAACAATAAAAAAAAAAAGAAAAAGAAGCCATTCTTTATTTGGGAAAAAACTAGGCCTAAGCTAAGAGTTCCATGCATATGTGAGTAACTCGAACAACAAAATTTGGCAAGCCAGCACTCCATCAAACAATTGGCGTGCATAGACAATCTCATGTGAAAGCAATAATTCGAGTAATGATTCATGCAGTTGGTGAAAGCGAGAGGTTGGGAAAAGTTGGACTTACGTGCAAGTTTTTTCTTTGGCAACAGGAAGTTTGGAAGACAAGGATTAATTAAAAAAAATAATTGCCGTTCAAAAAAAAAAAAAAAGCGCTTGGAAGTGAGCCATCGAAGCGTTTGGAAGTTGACCTGGTCGAGATCGTCCATTGGTAAATTCAATGGTTCTGATTTTTTCGTACACTTTTATTGGTCTTCTTATTGGTAAAAGTATAAAAATACATCTAAATCATTGATTGCAGTAAATGAACGGCCCCGATCAGAATTGTCTCCTACAGTCTAAGACGTGGACCCGAGAGGATCCATTTCCATATTTTTATATGCATGGAGTATGTATAGATATAGATAGGCAGATGTGGGGAGGCTACTCAATCCCATCCCCTCATTTCATTGCAATGGCGGAGCAAAAAATTAAAAAAGGGATTGCCAGTGTATAATAGGCTAAGCGTGGAGCCTATTCCTTCGTCATGCCAGACATGGCATTCAATTCCCTCCTTGGCTGGCCGTCCACACCAGTCTCCTCTGGTGTGCTAGGAACCGAAAGTCAACAGTCTCTTTCATACCCTACCCTCAAAACCGTTTCAATTTATTTCATCAGTAATCTCCTCCGTCTCCATGATCATTCCCAAAACTCTCTCGATGGTTCCAATTCACATCACAAACAAACACGCACACACAAAATGTTTCCTTATCTACTCTCAGTTGCACTTCCTCTCTGCTTCTTCCTCCATCAAACTACTTTAACACTAGCCATCAACTCCCCTGGTCTTTATTCCCAACAGCTTGATCATGTTGCCGTTAACTGCGGCTCCTCCGGCGACTCAACTGCACAAGATACCCGGAAATGGACTGGAGATACCGGTTCCAATTACAAAACTTCATTACAAGGTTCAAAGAGCAAATTGATCAGCTCAAAGGCCACTGAACAACCCCTTCCCTATGATCCAATCCCTTACGCGACTGCCCGGCTCTCCCGTTTGCCTTTCGCCTATACGTTCCGAGTCACTCCAGGTCAGAAACTTATTCGTCTCCATTTCTATCCAGCTTCGTACCGGGGCGGTTTCAAAAGATCTGAAGCCTTTTTTACTGTGAAAGCTGGTCCTTATACCCTTCTTAGCAACTTTAGTGCTTCCCTTACTGTTGATGCCTTGGGCTTACCCTCTCTCATTAAAGAGTATTGTGTGGATGTCGACGAAGATCAACCGTTAATCATAACGTTCTCCCCGTCACGAATTGGTAATTCTGATGAGGTATATGCTTTTGTCAATGGTATTGAAATCATCTCAATGCCAGCTGCACTTTATCATACTCTTGAGGGTAGTCCAGTGGCACTGATTATTGGGAAGAGCGACCAGTTTATCGTAGATAAGAGCATTGCTTTGGAGACGGTACACCGGTTAAACGTTGGCGGAAGCTCCATTTCATCCATAGAAGATATGCGTATGTTTAGGGATTGGTATGAGGACACAAATTATCTATTAGAAAAATCAAGTGTCAAGCCAGTTACTACCACAATTCGGATCAAATACACGAGCATACCACCATACACTGCTCCTCAGAAAGTGTATCAAACATCTTGGTCACTGGTTCCAGATAAGCAAGCGAACAAGACTGAATCAAATTTTACATGGAGATTACCTGTGGATTTGGGATTTAGGTACCTGCTTAGGTTGCATTTCTGTGAGCTTGAATATGAGATAAAAGAGAGTGGCAGGATGGAGTTTAGTATCTTTGTTAATGAACAGGTTGCTGAGGCTAAAGGTGACCTTATCAAATGGAGTGGCGGAAATGGGGTAGCGGTGTATAAAGACTATGTGGTGATGATGGAAGGAGATAGGATGGAGGGCAAGCGAGATTTGCTCATAGTGCTGCGCCCTCACAACCATGGATGGACAGAACCAATTGATGCAACTATAAAGGGGGTAGAGGTATTCAAGTTGAGCAACCACGACAAAAATCTTGCTGGGGTGAACCCAGTGCTGCTAATACGTGCTTCGACATCTCCAAAGCCCAAGAAGTTGGTGTTTGGTTCTGGAGGAAATACCATTGCAACAGGCGTAGTAATTTTACTCACCGTGTTGAATATCATTTTTTACCAATTGCGTAGTTTAGGTGAAAATAGTGTGGGGAGAACTCTCTCTTCGTCAACATCAGAGGGGTTGTGTCGTCGTTTCTCATTTGCTGAGCTCTTATCAGCGACCAATAACTTCGATGATGAATTGGTCATTGGAAGTGGGGGATTTGGTAAGGTCTACAAAGCGCTTATTGATGATGGCGCAACGACAGTTGCCTTAAAGCGGTTGAAATTGAAGTCTAAGCAAGGGGAAAAAGAGTTTTGGACAGAAATTGAGATGCTTTCCAAGCTTCGACATACGCATCTTGTTAGTCTTTTAGGCTATTGTGATGAACGCAATGAGATGATCCTTGTCTATGAGTTTATGGAGCATGGTTCACTTGCCGATCATCTCTACAAAACAAAAACCAAGGGTAATGGTACTATTGGCCATATGTCATGGGAGCAAAGGCTCAACATTTGTATAGGAGCTGCTCGTGGATTGGATTACCTCCATACAGGTATTCGGCATGGTATAATACACCGAGATGTGAAAAGTACAAACATT
The DNA here is from genome assembly GCA_014282245.1 of Rhododendron simsii. Taxonomy (NCBI): domain Eukaryota; kingdom Viridiplantae; phylum Streptophyta; class Magnoliopsida; order Ericales; family Ericaceae; genus Rhododendron; species Rhododendron simsii. The sequence goes on from CM024962.1 coordinate 6,386,477, forward strand.
CTATTGGATAAGGATTGGACAGCTAAGATTTCGGATTTTGGGTTGTGTAAACCGGGCTCAACAATCCATTCTCAGGCGCACGTAAGCACAGATGTTAAAGGCTCATTTGGGTATTTCGATCCCCAGTATTTCTTGACCCGTAGGCTAACTAAGAAGTCAGATGTGTATGCCTTTGGTGTCGTGATGTTGGAAATGCTTTGTGGGAGGCCAGCAGTTGATATGCGGGTTGATGAGGAGCAACATAGTCTGGTCCTATGGGCTAAACAGGGCATCAAAGAGGACAAACTTGATCAACTTATTGACCCCAGTTTGAGGGACCAAATCTCGGCGCATCATTTGAAAGTGTTTGCGGAAGTTGCTAATAAATGCTTAGATAGTCTTCCAAAGGGACGGCCTACAATGGCTGATGTGGTGGTGAGACTCAAGAACGCATTGGCTTCAGAGAGGGCTGTGAACGAGCAGTTTGGTGAGAACGCGCAAAGGGATGACTCTCTTTCACGAGGTGATACTCCCTCCTCCTCCACTTCGGCGATGTACAGTGAGAACAGCCAAGGCCAGAATAGGTCAAAGGGAAACGTTAGTAAGGTGTTCCAAAGGACTATTGAATTTCTAGCTAAAGGTGCTGATATCAAGTGGAAAAAAAGAAAGGTACATGATTCCAATAGTGAGCAAGCACTTTCGGCCGTTAGTTCCCCCCGTTCAATATTGCAGTGGAAAAACGTCACTCGTCAATTCCGTCGTTCATCAGTTGAAAGCAACGTCCCTAGTAACTTCTCGTCCTTGGTTGCAAGTGGCGGCAAGGAGGCATATCTGAAAGGGAAGATCTTAACCACCCCCGATTTAAGGATCTTCAGCTTTTCAGAATTGAAGATTGCTACTAAAAGTTTCAGTAAGGATAGACTGTTGGGAGAAGGAGCCTTTGGGAAAGTTTACAAGGGTCGGCTTGATGAAGAGAATGGTGGTGGATTGGCCTTGGCCGTCAAGAAATTGAGCCCAGAGGGCTTTCAAGGATTTCAGGAATGGCAGGTAATTACACTGATACACACTAGTAGCTGAAAATTTTGTAAAAGTCTCTACACCATAGTTTCATAAGAAATTTCACCTGTTAGAGATTGATATTTAAACGTACCCAATCGCTTCTTATCCTAGCATTTACTATTCCTTCTTCTCTTTTATGCCCAAATCGTTTTTTTTTTTTTTTTTTTATCAGTCCCAGTAAGAGTACTCTTTGCTAAATAATTGGTCTTCAAGTACAAGTATTACTGTTTTACATCTTTTTTTTTTTCCCCATCAAACTGCGAGTCTGCATGTGGTGCCTGAAGTAACATAAGATGCAATTAGATTTTTTGTTAGTTATGATTTTGTTGGATTGTGTTGAGGCTTAGGGCTCATGGTGCCTATAACTTTTTTCTATCGGGTTATGAATATGACTTTGCGTGGAAAGGGGATTGAAAGAATAACCAAATGAGTTGCTGTGGTGAGGGCTAGTTTGGTTTTGCAACCATGGAGAAGACTTCAGTGGCCGTTTAAATGATCCCTACATAACCATATGGAGTTAAAAGAGAGACTCCATATAGTTTCGGAGGGATTTCTTTGTTCTGAAATTTTGAATCTTTGATGTGCTGTTTATGTGCCTCAGTCATTGCAACAAACAATCATGACTATAGTAGTTAAGGTGCTGTATTCTAGAGTCTTTCTTGCTCTAATATTTCTCTTGCACAGATGTTCTCCGTGGTACACACTCTACTTTGTGTGTTTCATGTACACGTATTCTTGGGAAACCTTTATAGATGAAAAAATAAGTGCGTTCAGACTATTTGATTCCATTGTCACTTGCTACTATTGTATGTTTGTACAGCAATAATATGTAGCTTATTCGGGAGTGTTTCTAAATGCACAAAACTGCAGCAGGGAGGTTTTAACAGGGGCAACGAATTGTATTTTCTCTTGTTTGTGATAGACGTGGGCAGGAGCATAACGGAAAAGACTTGTTCAGTCCTGGGAACTGAGAAACAAACCAGCAAGTATGAAATGTAAACACATCTATTCCGTTGCACCAAAAAAAAAAAAACAAAGTGTAAACACGTAGTCCAAATGAATGAATAGGTAAAAAACTGAAAGCTATACTTGCGGTTTTCAGGATGCGCAGTAATGTTCTGGATTAACTGACTTACATTGTGGTTATGCATATTACATGGGTATATTCAACATTTCTTGTCATCACGGAAAATTTTACTGGAAGTTGTGTTATATTTATTTTGTTCCATGTTCATCATGAAGTTCTAATATGACTCTATTTCACTCTCATGGTTCGGATCATGAGTTGTTTCATGGATGAATTTTTCATATTTAAAATTCTTCTGAATGCTGTCTGTTTTTTCAATATTTGTGCAGTCTGAGGTTAACTTCTTAGGAAGGGTTTCTCATCCTAACCTTGTTAAGCTATTAGGATACTGTTCGGAAGAGAAAGAGCTACTCCTTGTCTATGAATTCATGGCAAAGGGCACCTTGGAGAACCACCTTTCTGGACGTAAGAGTTAACAGATCAAACTGAATTCGCCTTATGCAAATTGGTTCATTTGTCATTTTTGGCTTGCTAGACTGCTCATGGGTTGGCTCTTGCAGGGGCATCTGCTGTTCAGCCACTTCCATGGGACATTCGGCTCAGTATACTAATAGGAGCAGCTCGAGGACTGCAATTTTTGCACACATCAGAAGTTGCAGTGATTCACAGAGATTTCAAGACCTCAAATATATTGCTAGATGAGGTAAGTTTCCTGCAATCAATCTATTAGAGCTGGGTGAGAATGAAAGAAATTCAAATCATTAGGGAGAAAAAATCATACTTCTCTTGTCCAGCGTTATAGATGTCAGTAACTTTTGAATTCCATTCGTTTGGTTGTTCACTGTCTCTCTAACACTCTCTTGGTTGGAACACTTTCTTTCCTCTTCATTTTCATTACATCAATGACTTTAGGAAGGCAAGACATGAGAACATAAACTCAGTTTGACGTGCATGTTTCTTCTCGACAGTCCTACAATGCCAGGATATCAGACTTCGGTTTGGCCAGGTTTGGTCCCTCAGGTATTGAAACGCATGTGTCAACACGGGTTGTGGGAACATATGGCTATGCTGCTCCAGAGTATATTTCCACAGGTAATCCCTGATGGCTTAACAATTATCAAAATCAAGATTTCAGACTTTGCACGCTTCAAAGTCAGTTGAACTAAACCCAACATATCGATGTGTTACATATTTAACTTCATGATTATTAACAGGGCACTTGACCACGAAGACCGATGTGTATGGTTTTGGTGTTGTATTGGTTGAGATTCTTACAGGCTTAGCTGTATTTGATAAAAGTCGCCCGACTGGAAAACAAAATCTGGTTGAATGGGTCAAACCATATTTGCCGCACAAAAGAAAGTTGAAAAAAATATTGGACTCTCGATTGGAAGGGAAATATCCTTCAAAAGCTGCTTTCCAAATAGCACAGGTTGCTCTAAAATGTCTTGGATTTGAACCAGAAACTAGGCCATCAATGACAGCAATTGTGGAGACACTGGAACGTGTAGGTGCAAGCAACAAAAAACCCATGGAGCCTGTGCGGCATTGACCTCCACTTCCCCCTAGGTGAGACACAATTCAGTCCTATCAACTCCTCCAATGAGCACGGAAACTTTGATATACTGCTTCCCATGAAGAGCGGCTTTTCCATATAAAGCTGATTGTTTGTAATTATATTAAACCTTCTTTTTGTTTCTTCTACCTTGTCACCTCCTGAAAATTGTACTGTCAGTTTTGTTGTTGTAGGGGTAATTTGTATGTAATAGATGAGGATGTTCGTAATCAAACTGCAACTGTTGATGCTAGTCTATTGACTTATGCTTGATAATATGAAACATAGCTCCACATGTGTAAACATAGTTCGCGGATCATCACTAATACTCATCGTCTCACTTGGAAGCAAAGGCTTCATATTTGCAGCAATGCTGCTTGCGGACTGAACTACCTTCGTAACGCTGAGCAGGGTATTATACACAGGGACGTCAAGACTACAAAGATAGCGAATTATGGGAAGCTAAGATTCCTGATTTTGGGTTGTCCAAAAGGGTACGGTTTTGGATGCTCAAAAAATCAACCAACCAAAACAATTACTACATTAGTCATGATTATGAAGCTCATCGTATTGAAAAATAAAGAAAAAGTTTTAATAATGGAATTACCTCCTAAAAAAAGTAAAAAAAAGAAAATTGTATGACTGGTACAATCCCTTACTCACCCGGTACTCATCGTACGGCATTTTTCAGTACCGGCTGGACTCAAAACCTTTCCCCATTTTCCCGGTTTCACAATTGGCGCATCCCGCCTTATATATGCAACTCAGGTTGGTTCGTACCGATTCAACTAAAAAAATACATCTCCAAGTAACGGTCTCTGAGAAACCTCTGCTAGTGTAGTTAGTTGTCTCGTTTTCCCAGTGGTGGAGCTAGGAATCAAGGACAGATGGGGCCGAAATATTAAAGAAAACTATGTTTTCTATCAGGAAATGATTCGATTTTCGGCTCGAAATCGAAACAAACAGAACATTACTGAACTTTTGGGAGCAGAACTGTTATTCGAAACATTAAAGCATCCAGCCTTCAAAATGGAATTATCTCAACGTCAGTGAGCCATGAAAGCATATCAATGCATATCCAACTGTGGGCAATGCGATTTTGCCCGTTTTTCCTTCCTCCGGGGAAGGGATTCCGTTCCCCACCCTTTTGAGAAAGGAGAGATGCTGCCGGTTCGCGGGAGCGCTTTTGAAGCTGGACGACAATCGCTCACGAAAATACAGAGTCGCCACTTGGGTTTGAAGGTCCGACACCCAAGGAACCGTATTTCGAAGCACTTGCCGCGCTGTTTGATTTGAAAAAGTTAAGGAACCAGTCCGTCATAACCATATCTGGGTTCGGGAGCCAGGTTACGAGAGGGGAAGGGTTTTATGGCACCCCTCTCGCCCAATCCGGAGATCGGTCTCTACTTAGGCATTTGCGAAAGATGTTTGTTTTGCGATTCTGTTCGATTAATCAGTTTTTAGCCAATTAGGGCGGGGAAACAGTTTAATGGGGATTAAAGCTGTAACAACTTGCAAGATGTGATAGATAGCATGGATGAGCAGTTAGTATAGGATGAGAACAGACTGCTGTGGGAGTTTAAACAAACTGGGATGCCCCTGTTTTGGAGTAACGTGCGCAGGAAGAAACCAGCATGCACTGAACAAGTCACTGCATGCTGTTCACTCTTGCGCGCATAATTCCAAGACAAGCGCACGCCGGTGAGCTTAAAACCCACAGCTCTTATTCTCAAACCTTCTGGGCTCTGGAAGGACCAGTGCACACCCAGGACAAACCACGCAGTTTATAGGCAGCATAATATACAGTTTAAAGGCTTAAAAGCCCTAAAAATTGACAAAACACCCCATAAACAGTGTGGGGACAAAATAATGGCCTAAGGCCGAGCTACCCGTGCAAGGCCACTCACTGGTCAGAGGCAAACTGTCGCGCGATGGAGCGAGTCTGGCGCGCGAGGATGCGCCCTGGCGCACTGTCGCGCGATGGAGCGAGTCTGGCGCGCGATGGTGCGCCCCGGCGCACTGTCGCGCGATGGACTGAGTCCGTCGCGCGATGGTGCGCCCTGGCGCGGGATGATTGCGCCCTGGCGTGGACCAGACCAGTGCTTGGTTTACACATTTCTGGGTTACTGGGACGGATCCAGAATGTTCCCAGGGGGACTCCAAAACAGCAGAAACTCATATTGAACTAAGACGAGCAGTTTATACTAAGGAAAGCAGTAAACTGAATATTATCATGCTTGCAGAGTGATCTATATACACATGAATGCAAAACAGTAGGACACCAATCCCCACGCGGTCCATCTCACGCAGCACCGAAGTGTCGCGCGAGAGAGTGGAACCATCGCGCGTTGGTTCCTACCATGACGGTTTTTGAAACCTTGCCAGCTTTAGGACCAGGACTGGTATTGATTACCAGCCTTGGCCCTGCCAGCCCCCCTCAGAGATCAGAACAGAAACAGAACAAAGGTAAGCTATACCTTTGGCTTCGGGTTTGAAACGAATTCGAGCTTTGAGGTTTGATTGAGGTGTTTGAATGGTTGTGTGATGGAGGAGGAAGAACAAGCTATGTCCTTGGTTGAGGTGTGAAAATGGTGTGTAATCCTTTTACCAAAGCTTGACTTGGAAAAATGCTAACCCTTTGAAAGAGAAACAAATGGGGGTATATATAGGGAAAAGGGGTGAATCTGGTTGGAAACAGAGGAGTTCAGGCAGTCCACGAGGCCTAGCTGAGGCTGCATTGGTGGCCAACTGTCCTCCTCAGGAAAGGTCGGTTGTAGGTTGGACCCTCGCGCGACGGAGTGAGAATGTCGCGCGATGGTGCGCCCTGGCGCACTGTCGCGCGATGGAGTGAGTCTGGCGCGCGATGGTGCGCCCGGGCGCGGGATGGTTGCGCCCTGGCGCGGACCAGCTAGGTTTTTGGTTTTTGAAGCGGCTTAGGCTAGGTTAGGTTCAAGGGTTTTGCAAACACTCAAAACTCAAACACGCTATCATTCCCGGGGTGTTCTTGATCCATTTCATCATCGGGGAATCAAAAACCGTAAGTAAACTAATCTGGAAGCCCAGATTGGGGTGTCTACAGTAGCCCCTCTTTGACGGCACTTGAAGCACCATTGACTTGGTACAAGTAACGTCAAAGAATTCTAGACACCCCTCAAGGCAATCCAGAGCAAAGCATACTAGCAAAGTAGACAAGTAAACTTAAAGAACCTGATTGGTGGAATGGACGGGCTGTCCATTGCCGAGGATGGAAGTAGAAGTGGACGAGCGAATCGCCGCTTGTTGATCGAATTTGGACAGGACAGACTGTCGTTGCAGATGTGGACGGGACAGGCCGTCGTTGCTGGGGATCAAGCTATCCTCGGCACAAAGTATTCCAACAAACACGGGTAGGTCGTGTCAGGTAGGTTGAATTCCATCTGTTAGGAATCAGAGCCAATCTCCTTATCAAAGACCATCCGAGACAGAGCAATAAGGCTGCTGGAAGATGCGTGTGAAGCTAGACTGATGTAGAGGTAGTCGTTTGGGGCAGGCCGAGGCGGACTCTCCTGGGGAACAACTAGTTGCGAATGGGCGGACCATCGTACGATATCCTGATCGTTGTTGATCAGGGCGAACACAGACGATATGGCTGGTTGTCATCGCTGAATGGATTTGACAGGACCGGCTGTCGTGGGTGCGAACGGAGAGATCAATGAGCTGAGTGATCAAACCGCTGAGGAATTTGACAGGATGGGAGGATCATCAGTATAAATGATCGAGCCGTTGAAGTCTGGATGGGAGGATCATCAGTATAAATGACCAAGCCGTTGCAGACAGGATGGGACAATCATCAGTATAAATGATCGAGCCGTTGAAGTCTGGAGGGGAAGATCATCAGTATAAATGACCAAGCCGTTGCAGACAGGATGGGATAATCATCAGTATAAATGACCGAGCCGTTGAATTTTGGACAGGACCGGCTGTCGTTGATTTGAGACGGGCAGATCATTGTGCAGAATGATCGAGCCGTTGAGAAGTGGACAGGACCGGCTGTCGTTGATTTGAGACGGGCAGATCAATGTGCAGAATGATCGAGCCGTTGAGAAGTGGACAGGACCGGCTGTCGTTGATTTGAGATGGGCAGATCAATGTGCAGAATGATCGAGCCGTTGAGAAGTGGACAGGACCGGCTGTCGTTGATTTGAGATGGGCAGATCAATGTGCAGAATGATCGAGCCGTTGAGAAGTGGACAGGACCGGCTGTCGTTGATTTGAGACGGGCAGATCAATGTGCAGAATGATCGAGCCGTTGAGTTTTGGACAGGACCGGCTGTCGTTGATTTGAGATGGGTAGATCAATGTGCAGAATGATCGAGCCGTTGAAAAATAGACAGAACCGGTTGTCGTTGAATCGGTTCCACAGAAGATCTTATTGCATCCTGCCATTTGAACAATGCCGCAAGAGATTTTCGATCGCATCCGTTGGCAAACAAATCGTGGACTCAGGGAGATTTCTTCGCATCCGCTGACCAACAATAACAAAACCACAGGAGATTGCATCGCATCCTTTGGTAAACAAATCGTGGACTCAGGGAGATTTCTTCGCATTCGCTGACCAACAATAACAAAACCACAGGAGATTGCATCGCATCCTTTGGTAAACAAAGTCTTGATGGCGACCATTCTGGCGACTTTCCTGTTTTCAACAGTTGATATATACAATATGCAAAGACGTATACTAACAAAATGCACAAATTGAAAAAGCAGATGCAAGCTAAGGGCGGCTACTAGGAGGACAACAATGCCTAAGGACTACCACTGAGCCCCAGTACTTTACTGTCTTTTGATTCTGAGATGTGCATCCCGATAGAGAGACACTTGAGATGGCCGGCGTGCCCAATTGACATGTAGGAGCGGTGTGGCATTGGGCCTGCATGCCCCTTCTTCGATGCTTGGGCGGATAAGCCCCAGAGAGATGCTTTGCTTGGCCTTGGGCGGACGTGCCCTTGCTGATGATGGGACTCTACTGCTTGTAGATTACCGAAGCTAGGGTAGCAATGTAAAAATTGCATTTTCCAGTGTATTGACATATAAACCATGCGCTAATATCTAATTTGCATTGACAAGTGAACTGAGTCGACACACAGACATATGTACAGACGTGCCTAGCTCGAACGAAAAGGGGGAAAGAGCCCCAGGGAACAATGCGAACCCTTAGACACATGGAATATAATGAAATTTTGGGAATTAACGTGCCAAAACTCACAACATTCCTAAACGGGTGAAACTGACACTTGCGAGGTCAAAATAGCTGTACAATGACCTGCACGAACAAATTGAACCGAGAATAGCATCTCGACATGACAATGGATTGAAATCTAGAAAAATGCCACAACGACGGACATAAGACGCAAATAATGACTCGTATAGGCCCAGACTGAAACCGACACCCCCGTGCAGTCACATTAAGTCTACACGGTATGACCAAACTTGGCAAAAGCCCCTTGAACAGGACTCGAAGGCAGTAGCTGACTGCTATCGATTGCTGTACGAATTGAAAAAGTGCGCGCAGGGTTGAGACCAATGCACATAACTACGAATCAAGTGCGCGTGAACCTCAAACTAGCGCACATGACTGCAAAGCTACTGCAACTGCTCACATCAGACTTCTCTGAATTTAGAATAAACTGTGAGCCGTTAGGCCTCGCCAGCATTTCGTTCTGTTTTTTATGCTTAAAATCTTTTAAGGCTTTATGCTCAGCTTTGAAATTGAAGAAGTAGTTTGTAGTAAAATTGAAAGACAAAAGGTTTTTCCCCTTTCAGACGCCTCCCATGCAGCTTGATCTTCGATCCTTTTCGACCTTCGATGTGTACCAAACGTCAACCATGGACCCAATTGATAAATTGCGACCGAGTCTCAAAGAGAAACTGCCTACGTATCCCAAGCTAGGGAATCAGGTCAAAACGTAGTTCAGGCTAAGGTTCACTCGAGTATTTACCTCACCTTTTACGCTCTAACTTTTGCCTAGAACCGCCCATTCGGGTTTTCGGTCTAGCGAGCTTTCAAATTTTGCCTTTATTTTTGCCTAAACCTCCTTCATAGGTTCTTGGTCTAGCAGGCTGCTCTAACTTTTGCTTGGAACTGCCCACCCTTGGGGTTTTCAGTCCAACGAGCTTCTCTCAGGGAAAAGGCTTTTGAGTTGATCCATGTTGACCAAGGTCTTGGATTTGTTGCCGTCGAGGTCGAAGAAATGGATGTTTGGGCGCAGCCCCAGATAAAATGGCTTTGATAGCACAGGGTCCAAAGTGCTTCGGTTGACATGCCTCGCCCCAAGCCAATTTTGAACTTTTTAACTTGTGGTTGGCGGAACGCTGTTCCTACAAATTTGAGGATGGTATGAGGTGCTGAACCTTCTGAGCTTTTGCTTTTTGACTTGGCATCTGGTTCCAGGGAGATTTTGATGTCCCTTTATCTCAAGATCAACGTCGGGCGTGTCTTTGTGAGACCATGCCAAGACGTTTGATGGACTTTTCGAGCCAGTCTGATCGGGCACAATGCTCCTCTGGGGACAGTGTTGAACCAGATTTGAACCATTGGGAGGTTGTCCTTGTCTTTCAAGTTTATTTGAAAACTACTATTTCAATTAATAGGCTGAGCATGCCTTTTGTCTTCCCTTTCGGCGAGGGAACACATTTCCTTGGGAATGATCCCATCGAAATCTATCCCTTCGTCGTCAGGACCGACACAGTTTATTCGAAAGCCAGCGACGTACTTAGAAGCAAGATAATGCATATCATAAAGAAAGCCCCTCGGGGTTGCCAAGTACAGCAGACTCAAAACTTGAAACAAAAGCTACGATGTGGAGGGCCAAGAGGCACAACCTCCGACTCAGAGCTAGACTTAGACAAATGCAAATGACTCCGTGTCAGACTCAGACAAAACGCCAATGCAAACTAGACGCGGTTTGAAAATGTAATATTTAAAAAGCTACCCATAGCTTACACAAAAAGAGGTAGGATCCAGCGGGTGTCAGGCCCAAGCAACAGCACCTCGGCTTCTTTAGCTTCTTTGACCAAACCTACTTGGTGCTCCTTTGATCAATGGACCTTAGCCGGTCAGTCTTCCCCTTTGCAAGCTTCTCATAACTGTCAATCCAGGTGTCGGCAGTGAAGACCTCAATTGCACCTACAGCCATCATGTTAATCTCCGGTTCAAACGGGATGGATACAACTGGTTTGGGTTGGCTTTCTGGGATGATATAGTGGCTAGGGTTAATTTGAGTGGAGGTGATAGATATCTGACCAACCAGAGGGTCAGAGTTGTGTTGAGGCAAGGAGTTGGAAATGACGTTGGGCTTTGGTGGAACGTGAACCGTGCCATTATCAATGAGATCTTGAATCTCATGTCGAAGACGATAGCATGCATCAGTAGGATGGCCAGGCATTTGGTGGAAGGCACAGAAGAGGTGAGGTTTGTAACCAGAAGGTAGGACTTTTGGCGGGGAAGTTGGGGTCAAGGGTTTGAGATGCCCAGACTTGACAAGTTTTTCCATCACTGCGGACAGAGGTGCCTCAAAGACAGAGAAACTTCGAGGTTGGGTTCGGGCCCAATAGCTTTGGCCGTGTTGAACCTGATTGACATCGGCAGCGCGATTGGAGGAAGCAGCAGCGTTGTCCCCATTTGTAGTTGAATTGGCATAATTGCTTCCACCAAATAGTGCGCTACTATTTCCAGAGTAAGCCCTCGGCTTAGCTTTCTGTGAGGAGGACTCTCCCCTAGACAAAATTCCACTCTGCAGTGCATCCTCAATGGCCAGGCCAGAGTCGAAGAAAGTTTCAAAGTTAGCAGACGCTTGAACAAGAACCAGGTGCCTGGCATAATCTGGCTGGAGATTGCGGGAGATGATGCGGAGTTGATCCCTCTCGCTCGGGCGCTCAGTCATCAAAGCAGCTTTGGCTCTCCACCTCTTAACAAAATCCGTAAAGGACTCCTTTGCTTCCATTTTGGTGGATTCTAACTCACGAGTAGTCATCTTGAGCTGAGAGTTGTAGTTGTATTGTGCAACAAAGGCAGCCCCAATATCCTCCCAAGTTCTTCTTTTGGAGATGTCGAGCGACATGAACCAATGGAAGGCAGGCCCAGAGAGAGTCTGAGGAAAAAGCTGAGACATGGCATCACTTTCTACACCCAACAACTTCATTGCAGCATGGTAGCCAAAGAGATGAGTCTTGGGATCACTGCTCCCGTCGAACTTAACCAAGTTAGGCATCTTGAATTTGTCAGGAAGCCTAGCATTAGGGTACAAACAGAGACGATCCAGGTCAATTCCCCCTGCGCTGATCTTCTCGGATTTTGAAACAACTTCTTCCAGCTTAGCCATCTTGGCCATAAGTGCAGCTATGTCAGGGTTTTGAACAGGCCTAACAACAGCGGGGTTTGGATTTGGAGCAGGCACACGAGCCTCTCTAGGGTTGGGCTGAACAATGAGACGCCCTGCATGGTTTGGATCCTCGACAAAGACAGGTTCTGCATGAACATCCTCATCGTCCTCGCCTTCCTCTTCGGCTGCTGATGGAAGACGAGTGTTGATAAGGTCATTCAAACGGGAGATGGAGGCATCAGTCTGAGTAGCCCTCTGTTGCATAGTAGTGATACTGTTCTGGAGGTTCATGAGCATGGTTTCCAGAGTGAGCGGTTGCTCTGCCATCACAGGTTTTTCAACGGAGCTTGATGAAGAAGCTGAAGATAGGGAAGCCGGCGGCGTGGCTTTTTGCAATATCGATGGCGAACCCGATTGTAGGGCGGCCAATAGTGAACCTGGAGAAGCCTCCGTTGCGATTGACAGGGAATCTAGCCTGACAAGCCTTTGAACCAGATTTTGATGCAGACGTTCCCAAGTAGGTTTGGCTCTTCCTTTCGATACTCTCTTGTTCGGTGCAATGGTTCCAAACTTCACAGTAAAGTAATTGAAAGCTCAGTGACGTTCCTGCAGCAATTAGAATGCAATGTACATGACATCGTCGGTGTCCTCTTAGACTCTACAACTACAGACAAGTCTGTCTCATGATGTTTGGACGCTGCCAAAATCCTCGGAAATCTTTTCTAGGGTGTATCCTTTGAATAGATCAACTAACACTAAGAGATGTCAAAACAGACTAAGCCTTTGTCTATTCCGTTCTCGAAGTTTCAACTTTGAACTTGGAACAACTCGGTATAGATGACATGGCACCTTAACTTTGAACGCCGCGGTGTATAGTGACTTCGCACTTCAACCTGGGTAGTGCCAGTGACACACCATCCATACTTTGTGGTTCCTTATTTTCGGTTGAAACTTCAATCAGGCATGAGCCAAGGACTTAAAAAGGTTTGATTTCCCAAAGTCTCGCTGATCTAAGGACTTTAAAAATTAATAACGTGCACCATCGAGATGCACGACTCTTCATCGGGCCTAGCAGCATCCTAATAGGCATAAGACAGACTCTAAAGAGAGACAACCTAGAAGCCGCCCTAAACATGCTCCTACGCAAAACGGTATGTATGTACAAAAACAGAGACGAGTTTGCCTCACGAATTTCAGACGTTGCCAGAATCCTCAGAATTCTTTTCGGCCATGTGTCCCTGAGTAGATCGTCAGATCCTAAAAGATGTCAAAATAGACTAAATCTTTGACTAGTCCCATTTGAAGGTTCAACTTTGAATTTGGAACAACTCGGTGGTGACGACATGGCACCTTAACCTTGAACACGGCGGTGTATAGTGACTTCGCACTTCAACCTGGGTGGTGCCAGTGACACGGCATCACTACTTTTGTTGTTCCATATTTTCGGTTGAATTCTTAATCGGGCATGAGCCAAGGATATAGTAAATTTTGATTTCTCAAAGTCTCATTGAACTAAGGACTTCGCGATTGATAACGAACATTCGACAGAATGAACGACTCCTCATCGGGTCCAACAACGTCTTAGACTGCGCAAGACAAACTCGAAAGAAAGAACCACTCTAATCATGCTCCTATGCAAAATAATGTATGTACAGTACATGCGATAGGGAAAGTAGTAACACGTAGACAGTATATGGGGGTTAGATGCAAGTAATCTTACCCTGTAGGTACCTGTCCTAGTTTGGAGAGTGCTAGTGCTTTGTATATGCAAAGGCTGGTTTTGGCTTGTAACAGGTTCCTCGGACTAGAGCCAAGATATACCTCCCACTGCCCGCGTAACCGCAGAGCAACAGTCGAACGGTAGAATGACTCATCATCGTTGAAGGTTGTTAGTCATTCGGGGTCCCCGGGCTCCGGTAAACCGTGCCGGATTGCCAAAACGATCCAACGAGGCTTATCCCACATCGATGCAAATGAGAATGCTAAAAAGTTTGATTAATGGAACAGAATCGCAAATTCGCAAATGCCTTTTCAAATTTGGCTCTCTTTATTGATCAATACTTAGAAGAAACCACACGAGAGAACAATCGGAAAAGCCCCAGATTGGATGGCCGGACACGAGGTCCTGTTAAATCACCAATCCTTTCTTCGGCAGCGCGAAGCTCACCGTTTTGACAGGCTTTTGGGGATTGTTCTCAAGCGTATTAACTTTTAAGTATAGACCAATATTGATTCGATCCCCAGCAGAGTCGCCACTGTGGGCAATGCGAATTGCCCCGACTCTTTCTCTCTCCTCCGAGGGAAGAGATTCCGTTCCCCACCCTTTTTGAGAAAGGAGAGATGCTGCCGGTTCGCGGGAGCGCTTTTGAAGCTGGACGACAATCGCTCACGAAAATACAGAGTCGCCACTTGGGTTTGAAGGTCCGACACCCAAGGAACCGTATTTCGAAGCACTTGCCGCGCTGTTTGATTTGAAAAAGTTAAGGAACCAGTCCGTCATAACCATATCTGGGTTCGGGAGCCAGGTTACGAGAGGGGAAGGGTTTTATGGCACCCCTCTCGCCCAATCCGGAGATCGGTCTCTACTTAGGCATTTGCGAAAGATGTTTGTTTTGCGATTCTGTTCGATTAATCAGTTTTTAGCCAATTAGGGCGGGGAAACAGTTTAATGGGGATTAAAGCTGTAACAACTTGCAAGATGTGATAGATAGCATGGATGAGCAGTTAGTATAGGATGAGAACAGACTGCTGTGGGAGTTTAAACAAACTGGGATGCCCCTGTTTTGGAGTAACGTGCGCAGGAAGAAACCAGCATGCACTGAACAAGTCACTGCATGCTGTTCACTCTTGCGCGCATAATTCCAAGACAAGCGCACGCCGGTGAGCTTAAAACCCACAGCTCTTATTCTCAAACCTTCTGGGCTCTGGAAGGACCAGTGCACACCCAGGACAAACCACGCAGTTTATAGGCAGCATAATATACAGTTTAAAGGCTTAAAAGCCCTAAAAATTGACAAAACACCCCATAAACAGTGTGGGGACAAAATAATGGCCTAAGGCCGAGCTACCCGTGCAAGGCCACTCACTGGTCAGAGGCAAACTGTCGCGCGATGGAGCGAGTCTGGCGCGCGAGGATGCGCCTGGCGCACTGTCGCGCGATGGAGCGAGTCTGGCGCGCGATGGTGCGCCCCGGCGCACTGTCGCGCGATGGACTGAGTCCGTCGCGCGTGGTGCGCCCTGGCGCGGGATGATTGCGCCCTGGCGTGGACCAGACCAGTGCTTGGTTTACACATTTCTGGGTTACTGGGACGGATCCAGAATGTTCCCAGGGGACTCCAAAACAGCAGAAACTCATATTGAACTAAGACGAGCAGTTTATACTAAGGAAAGCAGTAAACTGAATATTATCATGCTTGCAGAGTGATCTATATACACATGAATGCAAAACAGTAGGACACCAATCCCCACGCGGTCCATCTCACGCAGCACCGAAGTGTCGCGCGAGAGAGTGGAACCATCGCGCGTTGGTTCCTACCATGACGGTTTTTGAAACCTTGCCAGCTTTAGGACCAGGACTGGTATTGATTACCAGCCTTGGCCCTGCCAGCCCCCCTCAGAGATCAGAACAGAAACAGAACAAAGGTAAGCTATACCTTTGGCTTCGGGTTTGAAACGAATTCGAGCTTTGAGGTTTGATTGAGGTGTTTGAATGGTTGTGTGATGGAGGAGGAAGAACAAGCTATGTCCTTGGTTGAGGTGTGAAAATGGTGTGTAATCCTTTTACCAAAGCTTGACTTGGAAAAATCCTAACCCTTTGAAAGAGAAACAAATGGGGGTATATATAGGGAAAAGGGGTGAATCTGGTTGGAAACAGAGGAGTTCAGGCAGTCCACGAGGCCTAGCTGAGGCTGCATTGGTGGCCAACTGTCCTCCTCAGGAAAGGTCGGTTGTAGGTTGGACCCTCGCGCGACGGAGTGAGAATGTCGCGCGATGGTGCGCCCTGGCGCACTGTCGCGCGATGGAGTGAGTCTGGCGCGCGATGGTGCGCCCGGGCGCGGGATGGTTGCGCCCTGGCGCGGACCAGCTAGGTTTTTGGTTTTTGAAGCGGCTTAGGCTAGGTTAGGTTCAAGGGTTTTGCAAACACTCAAAACTCAAACACGCTATCATTCCCGGGGTGTTCTTGATCCATTTCATCATCGGGGAATCAAAAACCGTAAGTAAACTAATCTGGAAGCCCAGATTGGGGTGTCTACACCAACTAGGCAACTACTCTCGGAGGCAATCCTAATTGTTGAATGAGAGTACAATTATTTATGTGATTAATGCTCTTAACGAGTTTTAGAAAGCGGACGGTTCCGATTGTAGGAACATAACTAACCGAGAACCCCATTCCATCGAAAAAGAACAAGCACTTCTTTATCCTTCTCAATGAAAAAATTACTAAGATTTCCTGAAACACCGATACGTGGTGTTTCAAGGCCCATCACCACCTCGCAGTAGTGGAGGTTTCAACACAGAGTGTGTGGCGTTTTTAATTCAGCGCCTTTTGAAGTTTCAACTTCCCTTTTACTCCTTTATCTTGGTTTGCCTAATTAAAAGCAGACTTTATTGACTAAAACAACGTAACAGCATTTTTAAATCATGTTCCACGAAATGTCGGGGGTAGAGTTGTTCCCGTTGACTTTTGGTCGTTGACTAACCAAGTCTTTGTTTTCCTTTCCCACCCTCAAAAATGTTTCAACTTTTTCCATCAGCAATCTCCGCTCTCCTTCACCATTATATTCCCAAACTTTCTGAATAGTTCCAATTCACATTACACTAACAAATGTTACCTTCGGAAGGGGGGTCCTATAGTGCGCATTTGGACCGTTCGTTTTCGCAATCAATGATTCAAACATGTATTTGCTAATTTTTATCGATAAGAGTTAACTTTGACCGGCAAGAGTGCTTCAGTAAATCTGAACCATTAATTGTAGAAACGGACGGTTTAGATGCGCACTACAGGTCCCCTGGTCATCTTACCTTATCTACTCTCAATGGCAGTCCCTCTCTACTTCTTCCTCCATCAAAAGTACTTTTAACACTAGCCATCAACTCCCCTGGTCTTTATTCCCAACAGCTCTATCACATTGCCGTTCACTAGGGCTCCTCCGGCAACTGATCAACCGCAGAAGATACCCGGCAATGGACCGGAGATACCGGTTCCAATTACATAAACTTCTTTACAAGGTTCAAAGAGCGAAGTGATCAGCTCAAAAGCAACTGAACAACCCCTTCCCTACGATCAAACCCTTTATGCGACCACCCAGCTTTCCCGTTGGCCATTTGCCAACCCCTTCCTTATTACCCAAGTTGAAAAAAGTTCAGATAAGACGACACCAAAAATACTAAAAGACAGTTGCTTCAAACTTTTTTTGTTCTAAGTGAACTTTTTTTTTTTTGGGTGCTTCTGGTCGTAATATTTACTTTTAAAGTTTATTTCGTAAAGATGAATGATTAATCAAAAAACTTAACATAAATTCAATAAACAGTCAGAAAAGACAAACAAAAATACCAAAATGAAAATTTAGGCCAGGAGAGGAGAGTCTAATCTAGGTCCTGTTGGATTGTATGAAAAAGATATTTGCCAACTTACCCATACTATTTTTTTTAAAATTTCTTCTGAGTAAAAAGGTTTAGTTCAGTTGAAAGATAACCAACGACACAAATTTTCAGGGAGATAAGATATATAAACTGGTGAAAAGAGAAAAATGTTTTTTTTCCTCCGGTAAATAAAGAGAAAATTGTTTACTGGTAGCGTGGTTGATTGGAAACATAAAGCGCAAGAAACTAGAAAATAATGTAGAACTCATTACTGCATAAATTTTGTCTCTTCTTTTTCTTGAACACAACGAAGTTTAAACTTTCTCACGAAATTGATTATCTAAAAACAGAATTTCGGACGTATCCTTCATTTTCATTTACTTATATTCCTAATAAAGTTGTTATATTTCAAGTATATAAAGCTAATTTATTTAACTACATGTATTTTCTTGCGACTTTCACTGCAAACCAAACTTATAAATACTATATTTTTAACAGATTTACCTACAAATTTCTTATGCTCTAATCAAGGACACTCTCCGGGTTAAAATTCTTTGCCATTCCTGCATTTGAAGATGTTGCCTTCTTCACTTTGGTCTTGATACATTGATGAAAGGTTCTTTTGCAGATCAACGGTCATGAAGTTGGAAACACGGGTAGTTAAGGCAATCGCGACAAAGTTAATTGATTTTAAGATGGATCGGATGAATCAAAGTGAGCTGTATGGTTACCTCCGTCCCACGTCTCTTTGCTTTCCTCAGTGTAGAGTGGTATCAGATTAAGCATTGACTGTTGAATATGATGTTATTTTGTGTTCAGCCGCTGAACCGAGCAATGAGCATGAATTTGGGCAGTACCAGTAGCAAAGCATGTGAGCGAATTTAGCAACATGGAGGTAAGGATCTCGAAATCATTTTTTATTTATTTTTCTCTTCACAATTCTTATACAGTGGGTATACATGGCTTTCGTTACGTTGAACTAGGTTTTGATAGTAGACGTTAGGGCATTTGGTTTCCTGTTACCTAGCAAATTGGCTTTACATTATGCTTGGTTGCCATGTTTGGTTGTTTGGCTTCAAAATGTATTTCTATCTCTGAGTTCTGTATTCTCTGATTTATTTGTTCTAGATGGGGGGTATAATGTGGTCCTTTGTATTTTGCTCAACTTAAAACGCGTTCTCTCTTAAGTCAAAAAAAGAAGCTGTAGAACAACCAGAGATCCGAGTTGGGTGCCTCTTAAATTAATCATGTCTGGAGCAGAACTCTCCAGAACTCTCCTTACCCACCCTCGAAATAGTTCAACTTTTTTCATCAGCAATCTCCTCCTGTCTCCTTCACTAATCATCATTCTCAAACTCTCTCAACAGTTCCAATTCACATCACACACACAAACACACGCACAAAAATTAATGTTTCCTCATCTACTCTCAATTGCAGTCCCTCTCTACTTCTTCCTCCTCCTCCATCAAAGTACTTTAACACCAGCCATCAACTCCCCTGGTCTTTATTCCCAACAGCTTGATCATGTTGCCGTTAACTGCAGCTCCTCCGGCAACTCAACTGCAGAAGATAGTCGGCAATGGACCGGAGATGCCAGATCCAACTACATCACTTCATTGCATGGTTCAAAGAGCAAATCAAAAGCCACTGACCAGCCCCTTCCCTATGATGCAATCCCTTACGCAACAGCCCGGCTCTCCCATTGGCCATTCACCTATACATTCCGAGTCAATCCGGGTCAGAAACTCATTCGTCTCCATTTCTATCCAGCTTCGTACCGGGGTGGTTTCAAACGATCTGAAGCCTTTTTTACTGTGAAAGCTGGTCCTTATACCCTTCTTAGCAACTTTAGTGCTTCCCTTACTATTGATGCTTTGGGCTTACACTCTCTTGTTAAAGAGTATTGTGTGGACGTCGACGAAGATCAACCGTTAATCATAACATTCTCACCTTCACGAATTGGTAATTCTTATGAGGTATATGCGTTTGTCAATGGGATTGAAATCATCTCAATGCCAGCTGCACTTTATCATACTCGTGAGGGTAGTCCAGCGGCACAGATGATTGGGAAGAGCGACCAGTTTACCATAGATAAGAGCATTGCTCTGGAGACGGTACACCGGTTAAACGTCGGTGGAAGCTCCATTTCATCCATAGAAGATACGGGTATGTTTAGGGATTGGTATGAGGACACAAATTATCTATTAGAAAAGTCAAGTGTCAAGCCAGTTACTACCACAATTCAGATCAAATACACGAGCATACCACCATACACTGCTCCTCAGAAAGTGTATCAAACATCTTGGTCACTGGCTCCAGACAAGCAAGCCAACAAGACTGAATCAAATTTTACATGGAGATTACCTGTGGATTTGGGATTTAGGTACCTGCTTAGGTTGCATTTCTGTGAGCTTGAATATGAGATAAAAGACAGTGGCAAGAGGGAGTTTAGTATCTTTGTTAATGAACAGGTTGCTGAGGCTACAGGTGACCTTATCAAATGGAGTGGCAGAAATGGGGTTGCGGTGTACAAGGACTATTTGGTGATGATGGAAGGAGATAGGATGGTGGGCAAGCGCGATTTGATCATAGCGCTGCGCCCTCACAACCATGGATGGACAGAACCAATTGATGCAACTATAAAGGGGGTAGAGGTATTCAAGTTGAGCAACCACGACAAAAATCTTGCTGGGGTGAACCCAGTGCTGCTAGCACGTGCTTCAACATCTCCAAAGCCCAAGAAGTTGGTGTTTGGTTCTGGAGGAAATGCCATTGCAAGAGGTGTAGTAATTTTACTCACTATGTTGAATATCATTTTTTACCAATTGCGTAGTTTAGGTGAAAATAGTGTGGGGCGAACTCTCTCTTTGTCAACGTCAGAGGGGTTGTGCCGTCGTTTCTCATTTGCTGAGCTCTTATCAGCAACCAATAACTTCAATGATGAATTGGTCATTGGAAGTGGTGGATTTGGTAAGGTCTACAAAGCGCTTATTGATGATGGCGCAACGACAGTCGCCTTAAAGCGGTTGAATATGAGGTCTAAGCAAGGGGCAAATGAGTTTTGGACAGAAATCGAAATGCTTTCCAAGCTTCGGCATACTCA
This sequence comes from Rhododendron simsii, assembly GCA_014282245.1. NCBI lineage: Eukaryota > Viridiplantae > Streptophyta > Magnoliopsida > Ericales > Ericaceae > Rhododendron > Rhododendron simsii. The sequence goes on from CM024962.1 coordinate 6,407,143, forward strand.
TCTTGTTAGTCTTTTAGGCTATTGCGATGAACGCGATGAGATGATCCTTGTTTATGAGTTTATGGAGCATGGTACACTTGCCGATCATCTCTACAAAGTTAACACGAAGGGTAATGGTACCATTGGCCATATCTCATGGGAGCAAAGGCTCAACATTTGTTTAGGTGCTGCTCGCGGGTTGGATTACCTCCATACCGGTATTCGACGCGGTATAATACACCGAGATGTGAAAAGCACAAACATTCTATTGGACAAGGACTTGACAGCTAAGATTTCAGATTTTGGGTTGTGTAAACTGGGCTCAACAAGCCATTCCCACACGCACGTTAGCACAGATGTTAAAGGCTCATTTGGGTATTTTGATCCAGAGTACTTCTTGACCCGTAAACTAAGAAAGAAATCAGATGTGTATGCCTTTGGTGTCGTGATGTTGGAAATGCTTTGTGGGAGGGCAGCAGTTGATACGCGGGTCGATGAGGAGCAATGCAGTCTAGTCCTATGGGCTAAACAGGGCATCAAGGAGAACAAACTTGATCAGCTTCTTGACCACAGGTTGAGGGACGAAATCTCGCCACACTGTCTGAAGGTGTTTGCTGAGATTGCTAATAGTTGTTTAGATAGTCATCCAAAGAGGCGGCCTACAATGGCTGATGTGGTGGTGAGACTCCAGTGCTTATTGGAGAATCAATGCATGGTTCCTTCCACAGAGGAAGAGGAGGGGGATGATTTTAGTGTTGGTGGGGATATGGACGAGCAGTTTGGTGAGAACACAAAAAGGGATGACTCTCTTCCACGAGGCGATGCTCCTTCTTCCTCCACTTCGGCGCTGAATAGGGAGAACACCCAAGGCCAGAATAGGTCGAAGGGAAAGGTAAGCAAGGTGTTCCAGAGGAGTATTGATTTTCTAGCTAAAGGTGTGGATAACAAGAGGAAAAAAAGGAACGTCTATGATTCCAGTGGTGAACGATCAATTTCGTCCCATCGTTCGACCCGTCTAAGATTGCAGTGGAAAAGTGTCACTCTTCAATTCCGTCGCTTCACAGTTGGAAGCAACATCCCTAGGAACTTCTCATCCTCGGCTGCTAGTGGCGGCAATGAGGCATATCTGAAAGGACAGATTTTACCCTCACCCAATTTAAGGATCTTTACTTTTTCTGAATTGAGGACTGCTACTAAAAATTTCAGACCCGATACAGTGTTGGGAGAAGGAGGCTTCGGTAGTGTTTACAAGGGTTTGCTTGATGAGAAGAATGGTAGGGGATTGGTCTTCGCCGTCAAGAGGTTAATGGCAGGGAGCATGCAAGGATTTCGGGAATGGCAGGTAATTACATTGAGACAATTTAGTGGCTGAAAATTATATAAAGTGTCTTAACCATAATTGCATATATTTTTTCACTTGTTAGAGCTTGATACTTAAACGTACTCAAACGCTTCTTATCCTTGTATTTACTATTCCTCCTCCTCTTTTTATGCCCCAACCGTACATCTTTGTAATCGGTTCCAGTAGAGAGCACTCTTTGCTCAAGAAATGGTCTTCAGGAACAAATATCACTGTTGTTCATCTTTTTTTTCCCCATCAAACTGCAAGTCTCAAGTGGTGCCTGAAGTAATATAGGATGCAATTAGATTTTTCATTAGTTGTGATTTTGTTGAATTGTGTTGAGGTTAGGGCTCGTGGTGCCTATAAGTTTTTCTGTCGGGTTACGAATATGACTTTTCTTGGAAAGGGATGGAAAGACTAACCAAAAGAATTGCTGCTGTGAGGGCTAGTTTGGTTTTGCAACCATCAAGAAGACTTCAATGCCCTTTTAAATTGACCTCTACGTCACCATAAGGAGCAAAAGAGAAACTCCATATCGGTCTGCAGGGTATAGTTTTGGAGGGATTTCTTTGTTCTGAAATTTTGATGCACTGTTTATGTCAACAAAAAGCCTCAGTCATTGGCACAATCATGACTAAAGTAGTTAAGGTTCTGTATTCTTTGTCCTCTAGATTCTTTCTTGCTCGTTTCTTCCTCTTGGTTAACTGACTTACATTGTGGTTATGTGACATGTGTGCATGTTTGAAGAATATACTCAAGATTTCTTGTCATTCGCTGAAAATTTTAGAATGTAACTCGTTGATTGCACTCGTGCGTTAAATGGAAGTTGTGTGTTATATTTATTTTGTTCCATGTTCATTATGAAGTTCTAATATGACTCTATTTCTCTCTCATGCTTTGGATCACTAGTTGTTTGATCGATATATTTCTCATGTTTAAATTCTTCTGAATGCTCTATTTGTTCAATATTTGTGCAGGCTGAGCTTAACTTCTTAGGAAGTCTTTCTCATCCTAACCTTGTTAAGCTATTAGGATACTGTTGGGAAGAGGATGAGCTACTCCTTGTCTATGAATTCATGCCAAAGGGCAGCTTGGAGAACCACCTTTTCAGACGTAAGAGTTAACAGATCATACTGATTTCGCCTTATGCAAATCGGTTCATATGTCATTTGGCTTACTAGACAGCTCATGAGTGGGTTTATATATGCAGGGGGTTCTGCTGTTCAGCCACTTCCATGGGGCATTCGGCTTAATATACTAATAGGAGCAGCTCGAGGACTGGAATTTTTGCACACATCTGAAGTTAAAGTGATTTATAGAGATTTCAAGGCCTCGAATATATTGCTAGATGAGGTAAGCTACCTGCAATAAATCAATTAGAGCCGGGTGAGAGTGAAAGAAATTCAAATCATACGGGATAGAACATCATACTTCTCTTGTCCAGTATTTTAGATGCCGTAACTTTTGGATTTCACTGATTCGGTAATTCACCTTCTAACCGCACTCTTGGTTGGAACACTTTCTTCTCACTTCATTTTCATTGCACAAATGACTTTAGGAAGGCAAGGTATGATAACTTTAACTCAGTTTGACATGCATGTTTCTTCTCCGGCAGTCCTACAATGGCAAGCTGTCAGACTTCGGTTTGGCCAGATTGGGTCCCTCAGAAGGTTACACGCATGTGTCAACAGCGATTATGGGAACATATGGCTATGCTGCTCCGGAATATGTTGCCACAGGTAATCCCTGAAGGCTGAACAATTATCAAAATCAAGATTTCCAAACTTTGCACGCTTCAAAGCCATTTGAACTAAACCCAACATATCGACTTGTTACCATGTTTAACATTATTGTTGTTAACAGGGCACTTGACCACGAAGAGCGACGTGTATGGTTTTGGTGTTGTATTGGTTGAGATGCTTACAGGCTTACGTGTACTTGATAAAACCCGCCCGAGTGCAAAACAAAATCTCGTTGACTGGGCCAAACCATATTTGCCGCACAAAAGAAAGTTGATAAACATAATGGACTCTCGATTGGAAGGAAAATACCCTTCAAAAGCGGCTTTCCAAATAGCTCAGGTTGCTCTAAAATGTCTTGGATCTGAACCAAAAACCAGGCCATCAATGACAGCAATTGTGGAGACACTGGAACGTGTAGGCGCAAGCAATGAAAAACCCATGGCGCCTGTGCGGCATTAACCTCCACTTCCCCCTAGGCAAGACACAATTCAGTCCTATCAACTCCCGCAATGAGCACGGAAACTTTGATGTACTGCTTCACATGAAGAGTGGGCTTTTCCATATAAAGCTGATTGTTTCTATTTATAATTAAACCTTCTTCTTTTCTCTACCTTGTCACCTCCTGAAAATCGTACTGTTAGTTTTGTTATTTGTATGTAATAGATGAGGATGGTTGTAATCAAAATGCAAATATTGATGCTAGTCTATTGACTTATGCTTGATAATATGTTAAACATAGCTCTACATGTGCAACAAAAAGACTATGTAAAGGCTGCCTTATATCTCGCACAAAGAGGATATTTTTTTGCAGGAATAAAAATATTCAGTTTGACTGCATTTATTTATTTTTGTAATTTTAAACAGTTGAACTGAGAGATTGAGAAGAGTATGGCATTCCTGATGGTGCTGGTGAATGATGACAAAGGACATTGTCTATAAAAGTAATAATTATCTTTTCCATGTGAGAAGTCTACAGCAATTTGGGGGGCTGGGGGTTCAATGTGTTAGAGATTTTTATATTGCTAAGAGTGATTATTTACTCTTGAAAAAAGAGGAGGAGGAGGAGGAGCTTGTGATAGAATGTAAGCGATGAAATTTGGTTAAGAGGAGAACATGCATGCATAATGGTGGTTGTGTAGTTTTTCATCTTCCCGGATCTCACAAGTTTTGGCGAATTGGATCTGTTGGATTTCCCTGTTGATCCACCTGAGGAGGGGTTTTGTTTTGGCACACTTAACTTGGCCCCCTAAATAAAATTTCTGGCTCTATCCCTGATTCTAGCTCAGAGTTAAGTCCCCCCTAAACAAAATTTCTGGCTCTATCCCTGATTCTCTGTTGTATTTTAGAGCTTAACTAGAGCTGGCACAGTTATGGCGTGGATGATTTTGTTGCTTTTCTACTGAACTCCTACTTCAGAGTCCTAACAAATGAACAGTTTGCAAGGGAAAGACTTTCCAGGTATAGTTTCACATTTTTGGCTTGACAATTGTTACTTTCATATTTAGATAATTTTGGTCATTTTGAATGAAGCCTTGCAAAGTTGCTTCAGAGTCTCAAGCAATTCCGTAAACATTGTAATACTTCACATTTCATTGAAAACTGCATAATAGGGTACCTAAAGCTCCAAGGATCTCAAAAGTCCTCCAAAAAACATAAACAAGGAAATGTTGGAAATCCGGTCATCAAAATAATGAATATGATGGCGTTGCCTCTTCAAAAATTAGAAACGGTAGAAACAATTCGAATCGGCTTTTTTGCCTTTTTAGTCCCCAAAGTATTAGCGAGTGGCCAATTTGGTCCCCAATGTATGAATTTAGCCAATTTGGTCCCCAACGTTTAAAATGTGTGCCAAAATGGTCCTCCTCCCTAACGGCATTTGCCTCTTCAGTCAAAAGGGGGGGCATGAATGGTATTTCACCCGTGTACACGTTTCCTTCTCATGGAGAGCTTTTTCTCACCAAATGTCATCCCCCCTCTTATATAGATTGTACCACTCAAAAGAAAACACAAATGGTGAGAGATTTTGTTTACCCAGGATTTTTTTGTCAACTTATTTTATTTGTCCATGTTCAAAAAAAATTCACATTTGTAAGTTTTTCGTCGATTTTTTGAGGATTATTGCTTCTTCATAGCAAGAGGAATTCGAGAAGTAAAAAATTACGATAAAAATCCAATCTCTTTTAAATAAAGACAAAAAAAAAGCCGATAAGCCAAATTTTTTTTCTTTATTAAAAAAATAGATTTCGATCATAATTTTTTTACTTTTTAGATTATTTTTGTCGGTTTTTTTTTTTTTGTCTTTATTGCTTCTTTAAAAGCCGATAAGAGGAATGCAGAAAATCTAAAAAGTAAAAAAATTATGATCGAAATCTATTTTTTTAATAAAGAAGAAAAAATTGGCTTATCGGCTTTTTTTTTTTGTCTTTATTTAAAAAAGATTGGATTTTTATCATAATTTTTTTACTTTTCAAATTCCTCTTGCTACGAAGAAGCAATAATCCTCACAAAATCGACGAAAAACTTACAAATGTGAATTTTTTTTGAACATGGACAAATAAAATAAGTTGACAAAAAAATCCTGAGTAAACAAAATCTCTCACCGTGTGTGTTTTCTTTTGAGTGGTACAATCTATATAAGAGGGGGGATGACATTTGGCGGGAAAAAGCTCTCCATGAGAAGGAAACGTGTACATGGGTGAAATACCATTCATGCCCCCCCTTTTGACGGAAGAGGCAAACGCCGTTGGGGAGGAGGACCATTTTGGCACACATTTTAAACATTGGGGACCAAATTGGCTAAATTCATACATTGGGGACCAAATTGGCCACTCACTAATACTTTGGGGACCAAAAAGGCAAAAAAGCCAATTCGAATCTGGAATGGTAGAAACAATTTGAGGCGTGTTAGAAGAAAGCTATCCTAAGACAGTATTTGCCCCCACTAGATGGTGTGCACCGGGTTACAACAAATCCGCCTTCAAGATACAACGAAACGAACTCTAAGTTCTTTCTATTGCGTTTGCACAAACGAAGACAAACAGAATATCCTCTAAGCAAGTGTAAAAGAACCAAGAACTGATATTCTATTTTTGCAGAATAACATAATATCAGTATGCCTAAAATTATAGGAAGATACTCAGTTAGTGTGTATTGTGTAGAGAGAGAGAGAGAGAGAGCGCAATCCAATATGGAATTTTCGGTGTAAGGAATGACTTTACAAATGGCCTCTTGTAAACTTATAGGCACCCTTGTGCAAAAGGTTGTGTCTTTAGTAGACACAATAGGAATGGTCATGTCTGTTAAAGACGCTAATGAGGAAGGGTCATGTAGACGATTAATTAAAAGGAATCATGCATGCTTGTTTGTAGGCACCCTTTTTTAATTAGGAATGGTCATGCCTCTAGTAAACACTCCCATATTTCACATCCTTCCTTCCAATTACATATCTTCAGTTCTTCACAAATAAACACATCCCTTCACATAAAGTCACAACTCATGTGAAAAGGTGTCGCAACCCTTCACAAAAATCTCTCTCAATATCTTTTCAAAAAAAAAAAAAAAAAAAACCATCCAAAACCCATTAATTGTTTTGAAAATCTCTAACAGGAGATATTAGCGTTGATGTATCTGCAGAAGCATGCTTTGTGTTTGATGTTCTGATTCAGCAGTTACTATGTTTTGCACTCAACTGTTTTTTGGTGCATTAACAGTTAAGGTTGTTCGGCAGGGAGTGGTCTTAGAGTGTGCTTCTACGGATATAAGGTCTCTATTTTTGGAGTTTGGTTCAGGTTTTAAGGGGTAATTTGCGGTTTGTTTCTGTGATGTTTGCTATCTCTAATCGAAAATTTAGACCTGCCCAAATAAAAAAGCTACGTAAGTGAGGCATTTTATTAAACATTCACGCACAAGAGGAAATGCAAGTGCACTTGAACAAAAAGTCGAGAAAATAACCATTGAAACCAGCGACAATCAATTCAGACTGCCCGACAATAACAAAAAACTGAAAGAAACAGACGTGTATATCGAAAGGAAGAGGCATGAGAGAATGAAAGAGACTTGCCTGGTGAATTGGCAGGATTTTGTAGAGCTAGCCATGGCCTCCTCCAATTCCTGCGAACACTGTTCAAATCGGAGTTAAAACCAGTGATACCGGAATCTCTACAAAATTGAAAGCTACAGCGTGTGTGGCACTATCGATATGGGTAGTAGTGTCCTAAGCTACTTCAGATTGGATGCAACGGTACGGGTTCAACTAAAAATTGCGAAGATCATAACAGAATCTATGTGGCACTCCCCTCCCTTCTTCAAATCTAAAATAAGGACGAAAAATAGTTTTCAGTTAATAAAGCAAAGAAGGGGGAAAAAAGACATGATTTATGGACAGAAAAGGAAGAAAATCTGAGCTATTATCTTTCCAGCATAGGAAAAAGAGAGAAGAAATCAAACGGTTTCACTGCAATAGCAAATCAAAATATAATAGTACTACAGACAAAAACACCATACTCTATATTGGATTCCTAAACTAAACTTTAGAAGCTTTACAAAATTTATTTCCTTTTCGTATGTTCATTTTCTCTTGCATCAACTGTGGTGTAATTTCTTCCAGATGAATTTTGTAAATTCACGCGGCATCGCTGGTAGGCACGATGGAAAGTAGGCTTTCACTAGACGAAAAAAAACCGGGAAAATAACGGCTAATGACGTGTTTTGATAATTAATATCTGTCAAGGACATTTTGTTCATTAATAAATATTCTTAGCATGTCCTTGGAGGGTCTTAATTATCAAAACACGTCGTGGGCGTTCATTTTCCCAAAAAAACCATATCGGCGCAAAAGCTTAGGTAAAGGTCAATGAACTCGATATGTCCTCTTTGGAGTGAGAGGCACTTTTAGCCCGTTGATTTCCATAAACAAGATTCCTATTAGGAGTGTTCAATAAAACCGTCCAAACCGGACCGAACCATCCTCTTTGGTTTGGTTCTACCGTTCTAGGTCAGGTTATGGTTCCAACAAAATAAGAACCGTTAATTTTGGATTGGCTACTGGTTTTCAATTAATGAACCGTGGTTAGAACCGAACCGGTCCATTTAGAACTAAGATAAATATAGATATGCATGTGTGTGTAATTAAATATGTGTTTGAATTTGGTAGGTTAATCTTTTTCTTGCTAAACTTAATTTATTTAGAGATGAAATTTCATTTATTAGGAAAGTTTTTAATTATTTTCTTTATTCCTTTCCTATTCCAACAGATCATCTTCACATTTCTTTAATTTTATGAATTCATATTTTGTGAATAAGTGTTTGGATGCTTATTGGATAGAACCGGAATCAAACCAAAACCGGACCGGTCTTGCGGTTTGGTTCTGATTAGGTTCCATGCATATATTGGTTAGGTTCTGGTTCCCAATTTTCTAGAACCGTTTGAAATGGTCCGGTTACTATTTTTCTAGAGAACTGACCAATCCGGACCGTGTACACCACTAATTCCTATGATCCTATCTCTGTTGTGCTAGGAAACAATTCTCGAAATTTTGGTATTGATTTTTTACGCTGTCTATGCATATCAGTCCAACTCCTTTTTTTTTTTTACTTTCTAGCCGTAATATTCAGGCTTAGTTTCCCATATTGTCTAAATGGTCTAAAGGCCACAAAAAATGGATTTCGCGACGAGCTATTCTCCTCACATAAATTGACGAAAAGTCCAAACATAGGAAACAACTCGTGTAAAGACCATAAGATATAGACAAGCTTTTTATGGAAAACTAACCATCGATCGATATCACACTTGCCTTGCACGCCATGGTCAAATACGGCATACCTTTTTTCAATTTTCTACTTATAAGACAAATCACCCAAGAAAATGAAAGGTAAATAGACTATGGAACAGCCCAAAGCCATAACCCGAGGAGAAAGCCAGTTGCAGTCCATTTTTCCCCTAGTCTCTCTCAAACACTACCAAAAATAAATTTGTATCTCAATTATCATCTCCTCTTTCTTGTTCCTCTTCACTCCATCTTCCTTCATCATCTTTTCCCAATGGCAATTCACTGCAGTCCTTCCAGTAACTCAACCCCATCATTCTCCTTATAGGGTCCCAAGACTCATAAATATGTCAACCAGCGACAGAGGCAATCAATCCGGGGAATTGTGCCGTCGCTATCCACTTGCTGAGGTACGATGGGCGACCCACAACTTCGATGATGCTTTGCTCATTGGGAAAGGCGGATTTGGTAAGGTGTATAAAGGGTTCATGAACTATGGAGATACCGTCGTTGCCATTAAGCGGCTGAATACGGAGTCCAAGCAAGGGGCAGAAGAATTTTGGTCAGAGATCAAGACGCTTTCCATGCTCCGGCACCCTCATCTCGTCACTCTGATTGGCTACTCTGATGACTGCGAGGAGATGATACTTGTTTACGAATACATGGCCAATGGGACCCTCGCGGATCATCTCTACAAAATCCGTGGACAAGGAAACACCAATACTCATCATCTCACTTGGAAGCAAAGGCTTCAAATTTGCATCAATGCTGCTCGCGGACTGGACTACCTTCATAACACTGAGCAGGGTATTATACACAGGGATGTCAAGACCACAAACATTCTCTTAGACGAAAACTGGGTCGCTAAGATTGCAGATTTTGGGTTGTCCAAAATGGGCACCACGCAAACCCACGTTAGCACAGATGTTAAAGGTACATTCGGTTATTTGGATCCAGAGTACTTCTTGACTCGTAGACTAACCAAGAAGTCGGATGTATATGCCTTTGGTGTGGTGTTATTTGAAGTGCTATGCGCAAGGCCGCCAGTGGATATAAGAGATGATAACAATGACGAGGAACGCAATCTACCCTTATGGGCTCAACAATGCATGAAGAAGGGAATGCTTGATCAGATTATCGATCCGTATTTACGGGGGCAAATACCACCAAAGCATCTAAAGCTATTTGTGAAAGTTGCTAACAAATGCTTGCACAAACATCCACAAGGAACGCCTACGATGGCTGAAGTGGAAGGCAGCCTCAAGCACATGTTGGTATCATATGGCAGCCTACTGAAGTGTACCAAAAGTGTCAGCAAGGTAATTATGGGTTGTGCATGCGTACCAGCTCACGGTATATTTTGGGGGGAAAAGTCGTTGAAGAACCATAACATCTCAAGGTATGGTTCTGAGAATGAATTTCCCAGGAAGTTGCGGACAGACCCGTTTGAGGTCACTGCTGCTCGGCTGTATCGACGTTTCAAGCTGGCAAAAATTCAAGCAGCAACAAATAATTTCCATGAGAATCTGGTGATTGAAGATGTTGGTTATACCAAAGTCTATAGAGGCCTTATTGGCAGGGGAAATACTGAGGTGGCAATTAGACGGTGGAAAGACGGGAAATCAAGAGAAAGGAACCTGGACCAGTTTACAGCTGAGATGCAGGTCCAATCCCAGCTCCGTCACCATCACATCGTCCCTTTAGTTGGATATTGCAATGACAAACACGAATTTATTCTTGTGTACGAGTACATGGTCAACAAATCTCTCTACCATCATCTCTTTGGACCCAATAATAGTCCTCTTCCATGGGAAAAGCGTCTTGAGATCTGCATAGGTGCGGCACGAGGGCTGCAATACCTACACACGGGTACCAAACAGACAATCATTCACCACAACCTAAAGCCAACCAGTATTCTGTTGGACGAGAATTGGGCTGCCAAACTTTCAAGTTTAGAGTTTTCCGTTATGCTACCCACCAATGTATCAACTGCTACCGGTACTACCTTTTTCGCTGGCAATGTGGGATACATGGATCCAGAGTACCTCGCATGTTCAAAATTAACTGTAAAATCCGATGTGTACTCATTCGGGGTCATCTTACTGGAAGTCCTCTGTGGGAGGAAGACAATGGTTATCACAAGGGGTGAGGCTGAGGTAAATTTAGTACGTTGGTTCAAATCTAATGTTGAACTGGGTACAGTTGATCGAATCACTGATCCGGACCTAGTTGATACAATAGCACCTGAATGTTTGAAGGAGTATGTCATGATTGCAGAAAATTGCGTGCGTGGCAAGGGGATTGAACGTCCATCAATGGATGCTGTGGTAGGTAGCCTGTGGTGTGCACTGCAGCTGCAGGAGGCTTGGCTAAACAAGTCCCATGAGGCCATCCTTCGTTCTCACAACCAATTCTCTGATGGTAGAGTAATTGTTGACATCCCCGGTAGAGGAGGTAGTAGTAGTGGGATGAGTTTTACGAGTTTGGAAGACTCCGCATATTTTTCAGGTAACCTAGCCCGATAGCACAAGATTGATATTGATGCAGGACAAGTGGCTGAAACATTCATGGAGCAATTGGAGAATCACAAGTCAAAGAGGATGTCAAAGAACAAGTATTAAGTCATTCAATGTGTCTTTTAAAGTTCCAAGGTTGGTATGAAGTAAGTTTGTTGAAGGGTCATTTAGTTAAGTTCTTTGTATTGAGGCTTAGGAGTCTAAAGATCTTTGTTGGAAGTCTAAGAGTCATGTGTTGGGAAGGTTAAAGGTTTGGTCTATCCTTATCCTTTAGCTAGTATAAATAAGATTGTAAGTCTAAGGGCAACTCAACTTTTTCAATCAATATTAATTCAAGAAAATCTATCTCTTTTCCTTGTGGATTTCAAGGGCTACTCGTGGATTCGAGTAATTATCTTGTCTGCCAGAACCATATCTAGCCTTTGTGTACTTTCCGCTGTGTTAGATATTTAAATTAAAATTTTCTGTAATGGAGTGGCTTTAATCAGCAAGTTTCTATTCCCCGGTGGCAAAATCCTCCAATAAATGTCCATTTATTTACTTAGACAATTGAAACCATTCAAGCTTCAGTTCCTAGTCTTTTTACTGGTACCATGAAATTACCTATGCAGAATAGAAAGCTATCATCCCTTGCTCAAATAATATGTTGTTTGTAGCTCAATGAACAATCTACTACAAAAATGAACCATGCATATGGGAAACATAGCAGCGAGAAACAAGATTGAAAAATAGAAATACATTTGGGGATTATTTGTATCACTAGTCCAGACTAGAGAGCCACGACCACGTTGTTTATCAGAATGCCCCATAGCCAAATTCTAGCAAAAAGGCTTAGGAGAGTGTGTTACCTGAAGAATGTAAAGGAAGTTTAATCAGCCTTTATCCAGGGCAGAAGGATCAGTGATAACTTATTCCTGGCACTAGAGTAGCTTACGGATTATAACGGGGCTAGTGAAGTGTCCAAGTGTTACATGAACGTGGATTTCATATAGGCTTGTGACCCAATAAGATGGGTTTTCATGGGTTCCCTTTACAGTTTATCAAATGGATTTAGACGTGTGCTACAACTCTCATGTCATATACTGGTATACATGATAGGGTACAGGGTGGCATGCATAGAGTGGGTAGAAGAGTAATTTAGAAGGGAAACGGGTCTGAGACATTGGACATCTTATTTCCTCCTTATTTGTTTGAGAGTGAATGCATTCTAGCAAGTTATCAATCACCACTATTCAATACACCGGAGATTTCAAGATATATAAAAAAAGGCACACCTGTGCTTTGCTGTGACATAATGATATTTTGTATAGTATTCAGTGTTATGCAGGGAGATTTCAGTTGATTTAAAGTTGTATTCAGGTGTACTTGATAGTACTTTTTAGCAGATCTTTTGTGCACTCACAATTCTTTTATCTTTTTCTTTCCTCTTTTGCTTGTGTGTGTGTGTGTTTCAGGTATACTTGATAGTCTTAGCTGATCTTTTCTGTTCTCACTATACTTCTTTCTTTTTCTGGCATGTGTGTGTGTCTTTTTTCTGGTGTGTATGTATGTGTGTGCCTCTTCACTTCTAAAGCTCATTACATGATGAAAACAAACTATTTTTTTAAAAAAAAAAAAGATTTTTCATATAACTCATTCCCAATGGACCAACTAATCTGGGGATCACTAAGGTTGTCCACTAGATGGCTGCCCCCATTAAAGCTGGGGCTTGGGAGCCTGGGACAAAAAGCCTCATATGAGCTGTCCCATTACAAGAACGGATCACACAGGTGGGTGAGTCAAATCCAGACCAATGGCTCCCTAAGGCCCCGGTTACCCATGTGGCACGAAGACAATCATCTTACCCAACATAATTACCAAATAAACTAGCACACAGGATCTAACATGATCCCAGTTGTGTGATAAGATTACTTCTGAAAATCAATAGAAAAAGAGAAAAGGGGAGTAATTGATCACTTCAAGAGGATAGAATCTCGAACTAGATCACTTCAAGGGAATCTGACCTCCAAAGCCTTTAGGCAATCGTAATATTATTTTTGCATAATGGACTGACATAATATCGTAGAATCCGGCACTTAGACCTAAAATCATGCATTGATAGAAAAAAGCAAAATAAATACGGCAACCAAATAATAATCCTAGCATCGAAGTAATCAGAGAAGTTGCCATTTGACAAGAAACCAATAACAAATCGGGTAACTATGTAATTCTTAAGCTAAGGTCAAAAAATGTAATGCTTAAGTTGACTGTAAACCTTGAGAAGAAGTCTTCATAAAGGAAACGAAGCTTGCCCCAAGAAAACTGTGGTATATGATTTGTTATTATAACCGGGGAGAGGTCCTCCCTCTGACATTGAAAAGTTATTCTTTTAAGGATTTTTTGTGTTGCCAGGGACAAAAATTTCACTGTCTTACACAACAAAGCAGACACAGCATTTGTATTAACAATTGAGTTTTATCAGATTTCCAGCTGAAGGGTTCTGACATACAACTATCCAAGCAACATCAAAGAAAGCTATCTTCAGTTGGAAAACATTAAGATAGCTATCATTAACGGTTCAAATACATAATTAAACACTAGAATACGATTTTTCTACGCCTGCAAATTTCTTAAATGGTTTCCATGGTCTAAAACACCAAGCAAGCTGCTGTCACAAATCCTTGAACTCTGCATATAAAAGTAGGTTGGAAATAGTCAAGCATCGTTTGACTTTATAAATCCCTGCTATGAAAAAGATAAAGATTAAGTACTCATAGACTCATAGTTTAATATATATATATATAAATAAATAAAAGAGGCAATCTGTAGTATCCTAATGGAATTTCATTGAGGAAACAGCACACCAATTTAAAAAGCTGGTATATTGACGGAGCACCGGACACAGTTGTAGAACCGTTGCTGGAAGATTTGAGTCCACCTTTCTCATCGTCCAATTCTCATCCCTCTACACTTCATCTTCCTTTGTCATCATAGTTTTACCATCACCAATAGAAGGCGATTACTGCTGTACTTCCAGCAACATAATTCCATCATCTAATTTTAACAGGTGGTGGCGGGTCCAAATGCTCCTAAATATGCCATCTTTGGACCCAGTGAATACAACTACAAATGCTGTGCCGTTGCTTTTCACTTGCTGATATACACCTGGCGACCAACAACTTTGATGATGCTTTGGTTGTTGGGAGAGGGGGATTTGGTAAGGTGTATAAAGGGTTCATCAATGATGGAACTACTGTTGTTGCCGTTAAGCTCTTGAATGCTGAGTCCAAGCAAGGGGCAAAAGAGTTTTGGACAGAGATCAAGACACTTTCAACCCTCCGGCACCCCCATCTTGTTACTCTGATTGGCTATTCGGATGAATTCAGTGAGATGATCCTTGTTTATGAATATATGATCAATGGGACGCTTGCTGAGCTTCTGTATAAAATGAGTAGGAAGAGATATGGTCCTGATTTTCATCATCTCAATTGGGAGCAGAGGATCAACGTTTGCATTGGTGCTGCCCGTGGATTGGACTACCTTCATACTGAGAAACGTGTCATACATAGCGATGTGAAGACCACAAATATTTTGTTGGATGAAAACCGGAAAGCTAAGATTTCAGATTTTGGGTTGTCCAGAATGGGCACCACAAACCAGTTGCAAACCCATTGTCGAAATACTTCATTGATTTATTCTTCTCACAATGAGGTACAATATATAGACTGGATACAAGGTAAAATAAGGAAAGAAAATCAAATCAAATCAAATCCCTAATTGATCCCTAATTGATTCTACCTAATCAAATCCCTAATTGATTCTACCTAATTGAGTATCTTCCTAATTACATGCAATACATTAAATACAGTCAACACTCCCCCTCAAGCTGGAGCATAAACATCGTGTACTCCTAGCTTGTGACAAATAGTATCAATGGAAGTCTTGGGAAGTGCCTTGGTGAAAATATCAGCCAGTTGAGAACCTGAAGGAACAAAAGGAGTGCTAATATCTTTAGATTCCACCTTTGACCGAATGAAATGACAATCAACTTCAATGTGTTTGGTCCTCTCATGGAATACTGGATTATTAGCAATGTAGATAGCAGCTTGATTATCACAATATAGAGGAGTAGGACCATGGACCAGGATCCCAAACTCTTGTAGAATTGTGCGCAACCAAGTCAACTCACCAGCGGTATGAGCCATTGCTCTATACTCTGCCTCAGCACTAGAACGTGCTACAACTGATTGTTTCTTACTTCTCCATGTCACAAGATTGCCTCCTATAAAGGTGCAATAACCAGTAGTAGAACGACGATCAGCAGGAGATCCTGCCCAATCAGCATCTGTATATCCTTCAATACGAAGATGTCCAGATGATTTGTAGAGAAGTCCACGTCCAGGAGCATTTTTGAGATACTTCAAGATACGAACAACTGCCTCCATATGAGGAACTCGAGGACGAGTCATAAATTGACTAACAACGCTAACTGCATAGGAGATATCGGGTCGAGTAATAGTTAGATAAATAAGTTTTCCCACAAGTCTCCAATACATCTCAGGGTCGTCAATCAACTCACCATCTTCTGGCATTAACTTAAGATTAGTCTCCATAGGAGTAGCTACAGGTTTAGACCCAATATAACCTGTATCTTTCAAGAGATCGAGAGTGTATTTCCTTTGTGATAAACTGATACCCGCTTTGGAACGAGCCACCTCAATTCCAAGGAAATGTCGAAGCTTGCCTAGATCTTTGGTAAGAAAGCTAGAACCAAGATGGCGAATTAGTGTTTGAATCCCAATACTATCACTACCAGTGATGACGATATCATCCACATAAACCACGAGAATCACAATACCACGAGTGGTCTTTTTAAAGAACACGGAGTGATCAGCTTGACTCCAAGTCATACCATGAGAAATTATAGTATTGCTGAATTTATCGAACCAAGCCCGGGGAGACTGTTTGAGGCCATATATAGATTTGTGAAGACGACACACACTCTCCCCCTTGGACTCAAAACCGGGTGGTTGTGCCATATAGACAGTCTCAGACAGATCCCCATGTAGAAAGGCATTCTTGACATCAAGTTGGTGGAGAGGCCAATCAAGATTTGCGGCAAGAGAGATAACAATCCGTACAGAATTAAGTTTCGCCACTGGAGAAAAAGTCTCAGTATAATCAAGCCCATAGGTTTGGGTGAAACCTTTGGCCACAAGACGAGCTTTTAGTCGATCAAGAGTACCATCAGGATTTTGTTTGACAGTAAACACCCAACGACAACCAACAATATGTGCTCCAATAGGCTTGGGAACAAGGGTCCAAGTATGATTTATGGACAAGGCACGCATCTCTTCTTCCATAGCGGAGCGCCATCCAGGATGAGAAAGAGCCTCCAAATAAGACTTAGGAACAACAGCAGAAGATAGAGACACAGAAAAAGCGCGAAAAGATGGAGATAAACGATCATAGGACACAAACTGAGAAATAGGATGGAAAGTGCAAGAACGCGTACCCCTACGAACGGCAATAGGCAAGTCAAGATCCGGATCCTCAGACGGTGAAGGAGATGATGTGGGTAAAGAAGGTGGGTCTGCAAGAGCAATAGGTGGTGCGGCAGCGGAAGAGCGACGAAGACGAACATAGACCTGTTTTATGGGTGGTCGAGGAGCAGTCTCAGGAGGACGGACCGATGTAATGGGTGGTCGAGGAGCAATCTCAGGAAGACAAGGTGACAGACCAAGATCAGCCAACATTGGTGGCTGTAACCGTGCACCTGCTGGGGAATAATATGGGACGGTCTCAAAGAATGTCACGTCAGCACTTACAAAGTGCTTACGTAGCAAGGGACTATAACACCTGTATCCTTTCTGTGTCCGAGAGTAACCAAGAAATATACATTTATAAGAACGCGGATCAAGCTTATCACGACCTGGAGAGAAATTATGTACGAATGAAACACAACCAAAAAGTTTTGGAGGGAGAGAGAAAAGATCCTTGTCAGGAAAGAGAATCTGATAAGGAGTTTTGCCGTTCAAAGCCCGAGATGGCATTCTATTTATAAGATAATTAGCTGTAAGAACTGCATACCCCCAAAAATATTTTGGAACATGCATGTGAAGCCTAAGAGCTCGGGCAACTGCTAAAATCGGTCCATTTTTCCGCTCAGCAACCCCATTTTGTTGAGGGGTGGTTACACAAGTAGTTTGATGAATAATGCCATGAGTTTCAGTAAAATGCGTAAATTGATGAGATATATATTCTTGGGCATTATCAGTCCGCAAAATACGTATTTTGGCATTAAATTGAGTGACAATTTCAGCATAAAAATTAGAAAACACAGAAAATAATTGAGACCGATCTTTGAGAAGATATACCCAAGTTAAACGAGAAAAATCATCAATAAACGTAACAAAATAGCGAGCACCACATAAACTTGTGGTACGAGATGGTCCCCAAATATCCGAATGAACTAAAGCAAACGGTTCTAAACTAGGTGACTCAACTCGTAAAGGAAAAGACACCCTACGATGTTTACTGAGTTCACAAGTGTCACAATTAAAAGGAGAAAAACTAGGTAAATCAGGGACTATCTTGCGAAGATTGACAGAAGATGGGTGTCCAAGACGACAATGCCATTGGTAAGGTGTGGTAGTGGAGTGGAAGGCAGATAACTTGGAAGGATTGGACGGTTGAAGATAGTACAGACCATTCTTCTCATACCCCCCACCAATCATCCTCTGCGTCTTGAGATCCTGAAATTCACAATGAGAGGGATAGAAGAGTACAGAACAATTGTGAGTTTGAGAAAGTTTATGAATGGAAAGTAGATTAAAAGGAAATTGTGGTAAGTACAAGACAGAAGTAAAAATAAGGCCAGAGGCACGATAAGTACCAATGCCATGAACACGAATTTTAGTACCATCCGCAATAGTAACATAAGAAGGAACAGAAGGTGTAACGACATCAATAAGAAGAGACAAATCACCTGTCATATGATCAGTGCGCCAGAATCGAGAATCCATGGAGTACTGCCAGTACGAGAAGATGAGTGAAGGCAAGTATTACCTGATGAGACATGAGTCGCAATGGAAGTCGAAGATGCATTAGCCTTGTGAAACATGGAATCATACTCAGACCTAGAGATAGTAATCTGATCCGGAGGAGCCAGCCCAGATTGCTCCCCCTCAAATGTAGCCTGATTAGCCCAAGCCGGCTTGCCATGAAGCTTCCAACAGAACTCAACAGTGTGATTGGTTGCATTGCAATGCGTACACTTCTTGGTTCCACGCCCCCACGGCCACCACCACGTTCATAAGAACCATTACGACTGTGGGGAGGATTAGAGTGGCTAAAATTCCCAGAAGATGGAATAGGACCAGCAGCAAGAGCAGCTAGGGCAAATGGAATTGGATGCTCCAAAACAGAAGACTGAGGAGCAGCCCTTCGAACACGAGCAAAAGCCTCACCAACAGTAGGAACTTCCTTGCCTGAAAGAATTAGGGGACCTAGAGGAGCAAGTTCTGTATTCAGCCCGGACAAGAATTTGGTAACTCGAAATTCATCTCTGTACTTCTGCTGAACCTTTAAATCTGTGGTTAAAGGTTGATAAACATTTAACTCATCCCACATCCCTTTTAAGGTGGAAAAGTACTCATCAACCGATCGATCTCCTTGTTGGAAAGAGAAAATATTCTGATAAATCTGATAAATGCGAGAGAGATTCTGTTCGGATGAATATAATTCATGTAAAGTATCCCATACTTCTTTGGATGTGTCAAGGCATGCAACATTATTAAAAATATCAGGTTCAAGACTATTCCAAAGCAAAGTCATAATATACGAATCATTTTGAATCCAAACAGAATCTGCAGATGGGGCATCAGTGATATAGGAAGTCTCACCACTTGCTCGCAAAGAAACAGTCACAGCACGTGACCATGGCAAATAATTGGCCCCATTTAATTTAATTGAGGTGAGAGAACGACGATGAAATGGATCCCTAACAGTGTCCTTAGAGCCTGATGTTTCGGTTTTCTTATCCTTATCACCCATAGTACGAGAGCAAACCAAAAATAGGAATAAACCAAATATTACCAGATCTGGTGGGGATGCAACAGAGGTACCCGGAGTCCGACTGAGTGGCCAGCGGAGTCTGTAGAAGGTCGGAAAAGGGAATCTCAGTGTTGCTGAGAACTGAGAGTACTTCGTCAGAAAAGATAGGTTTCTCAAATAGGTCTGAGAAACAGAGATTGTTCGAGAGATAATAGAGACAGGCTCCCTGGCTCTGGAAAAAAAAGAATAAAGACGATACTTGGTCGAGAGACCAAGAAAAGAAGAGAAAGAAGAAATCAGGTTCTTGGAACCCGCTCTGATACCATGTCGAAATACTTCATTGATTTATTCTTCTCACAATGAGGTACAATATATAGACTGGATACAAGGTAAAATAAGGAAAGAAAATCAAATCAAATCAAATCCCTAATTGATCCCTAATTGATTCTACCTAATCAAATCCCTAATTGATTCTACCTAATTGAGTATCTTCCTAATTACATGCAATACATTAAATACAGTCAACACCCATGTTAGCACAGAGGTTAGAGGCACATTCGGTTATTTGGATCCGCAGTACTTCTTGACATGTAGGCTGACCGAGAAGTCTGACGTGTATGCCTTTGGTGTGGTGCTGTTTGAAGTGTTATGTGCGAGGCCACCTATGGACTTTGGGGTTGAGGAGGAGCAATGCAGTCTAGCCCTGTGGGCTCAACAGTGCATCAAGCATGGAATGCTTGACCAGATCATTGATCCCTCTTTAAGAGGGGAAATTCCGGCCCATGGACTGAAGGTGCTTGCAGAAGTTGCTAACAAATGTCTCCATAATCATCCAAAAGGAAGACCTACTATGGCTGAAGTTGTTGACAGACTTGTGCTCATGTTGGATTCACAAGGCAATTCACCTAAGCGAAAGGGTATAACCTCAAAGGTGTTACAGAGTATTCCACGTGTAGTAGCTAAAGGTATTTATTTTGGATGGAACAATTGCATGGAGTGCGGTTTTAAGAAAGGATCTTCGCAGCGATTTCAGAGTGATCAATTGGTGGGGAATGGCATCCAGTTATACCGTCATTTTTCTCTAGCAGAGATCCGAGCGGCCACAAACAATTTTCATGAGCACTGGTGGTTGCACGTACGCAGTGGTGATATCGAAGTGTATATAGGCGATATTGCCCACAGGAATCTTCAAGTGTCCATCAAAAGGAGAACAGGGACGTCAAGTGACTCAAGTGAAATGAACATGGACCGATTTAAGAATGAGATCCTGGTGCTTTCCCATCTTCGTCACCTGAACATTGTTTCATTAATCGGATACTGCAACGAGAAGAACGAGATGATCCTTGTATGTGAGTATGTTGCCAAGGGGAATCTATACCATCAGCTCTATAAAACTAACAATGAATCTCTTCCATGGGAAAGGCGTCTTCAGATCTACATTGGTGCAGCACGAGGACTGCAATACCTCCATGTGGGTACCAAACGGAAATCATTCGCCAGAACCTGCAGTCAATGCGTATTTTGTTGGATGAGAATTGGGTTGCCAAGTTACAGGTTTCGAGTTTTCCAGAATGCTGCCCAAAAATGTAACAAGTACAAACACCAATACGTTTGTGGACAACAATGCGGGATATATGGCTCCAGAGTACCTTGGGAGGGCAAAATTAACTGAAAAATCTGATGTGTACTCATTTGGTGTCATCTTACTGGAAGTCCTATGTGGTAGGAAGCCTATGATTATGACACGGGATGAGGATCTGGTGAATTTAGTGCATTGGTTCAAGAAGAATATTGAAAGGGGTACTGTTGATCAAATCATTGATCCAAATCTAACTGACAAGATAGCACCAGAATGTCTTAAGGAATTTGTCATGGTTGCAGAGAAATGCGTGCGTGATGAGGGGATTGAACGTCCATCGACGGATGATATACTCAGCTGCCTCAGGTCTGCATTGCAGATGCAGGAAAATTGGCGAAATGTTGGCTCTATCCCTTGTTATCACAGCAGCACATTATATGATGGAACTCTGAATGCTGACATGATCAGTAGAGAAGCTTCAGGTGGATCAAATTCCATGAGTTTCGTAGACTCGGATCACTTTTCGGTGTAATATACCGTGGCAGCACCGCCACCAAATCGAGATGGATAACATCTCTCAAATTCCATGAGTTTCGTAGACTCGGATCACTTTTCGGTGTAATATACCGTGGCAGCACCGCCACCAAATCGAGATGGATAACATCTCTCTCTCTCTCTCTCTCTCTCTCTCTCTCTCTCTCTCTCTCTCTCTCTCTCTCTCTCTCTCCCTCTCTCTCTCTCTCCCACACACGCGCGCGCGCGTCATGTGCTTAGTGGAGAAACAACAATTTTTTAAGCTTCAGTTCATGGTATGTATTGGTTTTTGTTTATGGGAAGTTCTTCTCTTGCTTTTATGAATTTCCAATGGTGTACTCTCGGTCCCCTCTTTTAGTTTGCTTTGGTTCTTGGCGAATTAACTAACCCAAAAGAACTTCTTGAGAAGACAACCTCAAGACTAAGAAGTAGATTGAGCCATAGAAACTAATTTGAAGCTAGGTAGTTAAGATTTCTCTGCCTATGCTTAGCATGATTGTAGAATAAAGATTTTTTTCCATAGGTTCTTTACTTCTTCCTTTTTCGTTCCAAAAAAAGAAGAAGTAAAGAACTCATGGACGAAAATCTTTACTTTAATGGCATTAGACTCTGTTTTGTACTCCTCCCATCCCAAAATGGATGACCATTTAAGGGATCCTAAAAATTTTAGGAGACATAATCATTACACTTTTTTGGTTATAACTTCTTAGAAAATACCCCTTAATCATTTCTCATTTTGTCCTTCTGATTTGATAGCTTAGTGAGATAACGGCTAAGGTGGAAAATTGTTTCGTGCCTCGTACTTTTCAAAATGGACAAAGAATTTCGGGATGGAGGGAGTATTTTAAGTTTGGTGTTAAACTGTTATTTGATGTTAAACTCTTAATTATCCATAGGACCACGCCTTTTAGCTATTTCCTTTATTTTAAGTGTAATCATTATGTGTATCCTTCAAATTATAAAGATATATTTGTTATAGTTGTACCCCAACCTACCTGTACCCTAAATTTTTACGTTTTTCCAAATCAATGTACCCGTACACGTGCTTCTTAGGTTGTGAGAGACAACAATGAAGTGCAAGCATCAAACCAATCTTAGATAAGCATAATCAGGATGCAATGCTTATCATGAGAAGACAACCTCAAGACTAAGAAGTAGATTGAACCATAGAAACTAATTTGAAGCTAAGTTGATAAGATTTCATTTTCTATTCTTAGCATGCTTGTAGAATGAATATTTTCGTCCATAGGTTCTTTACTTTAATGGCATTAAACTCTGTTTTGTACTCCTCCCATCCCAAAATGGATGACCATTTTAGGGATTCTAAAAATTTTGTTAAGTTATAGTTATAACTTTAAGAAAATACCCTTGAATCTTTACTCACTTTGTCCTTTTGATTTGATAGCTGAGTTGGTGAGACAATGGCAAGGTGGAAAATTAATGGTTTTGTGCCTTATACTTTTCAAAATGGACAAAGAATTTGGGACAACAAAAATAGTCCAAATGGTCATCCATATGGGGATGGAGGGAGTATTTTAAGTTTAGCGTTAAACTCTTATTTGATGTTGAACTCTTAACTGTCCACACAGGCGGACCGTGCCTTTTAGGTATTTCCTTTATTTGAAGAGTAATCATTACATGTATCCTTCAAATTATAAAGATATACGTAATTGTTATAGTAAGTACCCTAACCTACCTCAACCCTACATTTTTAGACTTTACTGTATCAACGTACCGGTACTTGTGCTTCTTAGGTTGTGAGAGACGACAATGAAGTGCAAGCATCGAAGCAAGCTTAGATTAGCATAATCAGGATGAAATGCACATTAGTATTCAGAGATCTGCTACGACACAAGCCATAAACAAGAAGTATCCTTTACAACCTCTTTCATAGCCATACAATAACGCATAACATTGATTGAATCTCATCTTTCTATTCATAAAAGAAACCCAACCAATATTCAGTCAGATGTTATATTTCCTATCTCCATTATTTCAATTTAAAATTTCAAAGTTCGACCAAACACAATGCATTACCTTCAGGCAACTAAGGCATCAGAGCAGAAAAAACAGAACACCTCCACGATGTCGCAATGAATGGCCGACACTAACCCAATGGAAACAGTTGCTCCCAAACACATCCACCAAATACTTGTCGGGGTGTGAAGCCAGTTTTGGGCAACCTTGTCCGGACAGGGGTCACAACCGTCTAGATGCTTGGCTGCAGAAAGTTCACACTATTTTGCATCTGCACGGTCAGGCACCCGTGCAGTAAACTGTTTTATGAAAATGCTATTTTGTTTTTCCGGTTAAGAAGACAAGACAGACTTTAGACGGAACGGATGTTGTTGTTGAGAGAGAAAGTTATTTGTACTCCATTGGTTCAATATAGTGAACCGGAGTGGCTCCAAGGAGTAGGCACGTTGTTGAATTTCGTGTATCTATGTGCCCTATCTTTCTTTAGTCGTTCTTTGCATTCGTGTGGTTTATGTGATTCCTAGTGTCCAATATCCGTAGGGTTCGTTGATTGAACGCACTTTTGAAATCCTGACTATAAACTCTCGGCACTTTATTTTTTTTCCAATTTCGAAAACTGCCTAATGGAGTGAGACTACATTGACGCATCAGATGAACTACTCATAAGAAAATTAAATGCATGGAAGTACCCAAAAATGATTGAAAAACACTAACATTCACAGCATCGAACGAATTCGAAAAAGAAACTACCGAATATCTTCTTCTTTTTAGGCTATTGAAAGACCATCTCTCATTGAAGCTTTTCGTCGAGCAGATTGTGAACAACTATGGCGAACACCATATGAACTGGAACGTCTTTATGTGAGCCGTGCAAACAGGGAAGCAATTTCCTCGTTTTTCTCAGAAGCGTCGGGTCGTTATGGTGGTCGTGAAGAAATCGGCCGCAATAACTGGATTCCGGAATTGGTTGAAGTACAAATGGGAAAAAAAAAAAAAAAAACCCAGTATGAGAGTAAATATTGATGCTGTGGAGTTGGAGGGAGAGAAGGCTTTCAAAGGGTCGGTTTTGGGTTTCAGTTTTGTGTCGCTTAACGGCTTTTTAAAGGCGCACATAAATATGTTCTACTTGTGGCACAAGATGCACGTTTGATCTAACATACTCCCTCTCTCCCGTAAAGTTAGTCTCCTACGACATAGCTTGTAATTTTTGAGCTTAAAAATCATGTACTTTAGACGAAAGAATTTGTGCGTAATATTGATCTTTGTTTGATAAATGTCGAAATGATCTTTTGAAAGATAAAAAATAAAAATATGAAAGAGTTAAATGTTACTTTTAAGGTTGGAAATTGCACGTAGTATCAAAGGGGAATCAACTTTGTAGGATAGAGGGAGAAGAACATTTCAATGCAATTGTGTTCGGCAAACTTGTCCAGTTAACACTTTATTTGGCGAGGGTTCAAAGTTCAAACCTCAATATGCGATTACATAGTGAAAACAAAACTCTAAATCACACATTTTAAAAC
The DNA here is from genome assembly GCA_014282245.1 of Rhododendron simsii. Lineage (NCBI taxonomy): Eukaryota > Viridiplantae > Streptophyta > Magnoliopsida > Ericales > Ericaceae > Rhododendron > Rhododendron simsii. The sequence goes on from CM024962.1 coordinate 6,432,134, forward strand.
ACAATAACCCACAAATACTTACACACATCCACATGACCCACCCAACCTTTTAGTGTAATTTATAATGGAACCCACACCAAATGTGATTGAAAAAAAATGTAGTCTAGACTACGGCAATGGGGTGGCTCGGAGTCGTATTTAACGTCTCTCCCGTCTTCCTCGGCCCATTCTTTATTGGGGGAGAGTCGAAGCGGGAAAAATTGGGGAAGTGCCGGAATTGGAAAATAATCGAATTGCCATTTACCATTGTAATTTTCACAACCTTTGTTCTCTTTTTACGGTGTTTTGAAAACAAAAACAAGATACTCCCTCCATCCCATAATATTTGTCCGTTTCGCAAAACGAGGATGTAAAAATAATATAATTTTTGCAAGAAAAATTAAAAAAAATTTCAACAATTCACTAGATATCGATGAGTTCTTTTAATTTATGAAAAAAGTTGAAATTTTTTCTTGAAAGAATTGCATTATTTTTGAGTTCTCGTTTTGCGAAACGGCCAAACATTATGGGACGGAGGTAGTATTATTAAGGGATGAGAGTTAAAACAAATAGAAAGGAAGAAAACGAAGTGCAGATCAAAAAAGAAGAAGAAGAAGAAGAAGAAGAAGAAGAAAACGAAGACATAAAAGTAGTGATTTATTATTCGTACTTTGCTCTATTATATAAAAACAATGACGTCCACATTCACATTTACATTCAACACTATTAATAATTATAGTCGGTCACTTTCGTGTAACATGCTCTTACCGGGTTAAACATCTAGTCTAAAAATTTAATTTTCATTTTGTGGAACATAGCACAATTAGTTAGTGCGTCTTTCTAACATTCTACAAATACGATTTGTTACATTCTACTTCTTAACAAAAACTACAGCATGAACCGTTCGGATTATTGTCTATCAATCATGTAAAAGTGCAAAATTTAGAGTAATGGTGGAGATGGGGAGCTGTTCATGTTAGTCCCATTCCCATATTTTCCCGGTATCACCCACCCCCCATGAGAGAGAGAGAGAGAGAGAGAGAGAGAGAGAGAGACGATCACATCAAAATTCGACTCCTCATCCATCCATATCATCATCACATCAATGGTTAAGTAAATATGAACGCGTAGACTGTGTAGTCGAAGAAGTTTCTCATAGATCTCCCCCTTTTTTCCGAGAAGGAACAAGGGAAGAAACAAACACCGGTAGTCTCTCTACACCGCCGTTGTTGACTAAACAAAATTAAGAGTTTAGGTACTTAAGGAATCTACATAGTATTTATCATGGGCAATGATAATACAAAAACTGTTTTTGTTAGTGCGAAAATTTTAGTGCACAAAAGATTTGTACCATATGCAATGTACAAGGCTTTTATGTATTGGAGTTTTGACACTACCAAAAACAGTTTAGGACCATCCTTTATTAGGGTGTATTTCAGCTAAGCTAAATGGACAATAGACTAATAGCAATAGTTAAGTACGTAGTTTTCGTTAAATAGTACTCTCTCCGTTCTTTTTTTAGAGTCCAATATTTCATTTTGGACTGTCCCATAATAAATGTCCATTTTGTGAAGTTAGTGGATAAAAGTTGGTATATTTTCTATTTTGAAAAGTTAGTGAGTAAAAATGTAATGATTATATTTTTATAGAGGGTAAGTAGAGAAAATTGAGATAAAAATTTATGTGAAATGTGTAATGATGATGTCTCTTTAATAAGTTGGAGTTACGAAGCTGGACACTTAAAAATGAGGGAGGGAGGGAGTAGTATTTTAGTTAATGTATGTAAGAAGAATGACTTGTCTAAAAATCTGTGAAAACATGGGGTTTAGTCTGTTTAGTTTAGCGGAAATACACTGTCATTTTCTTATGTTTTCAATTCTCAATTAGTAACTTTATAAGGGCATTCCTTATAAAATAAAAATAAAAAAAACTTTATAAGGACATTGATAATGTCACTCCCTAAATTGATAACTACACCCCCTTTTGGAAGTGACATTATAAATTTGAGGAGTGACATTATAAATTCCCTTGATTTTTCTTCCTTTTCTTTTTTGTGGGCAAAACGAGAAAGTTCTGGTGAAGCTTTGTGGCAAAATGGGGTTTTTCATAGGGCAAGGGTCCAGACCAGTTGGATTCCAATCAGTTTGAACCATTCGTGGGCCCTTACTCGGCCCATAATAATGATTGCAACTGTTCATTCTTTAAAAATCATCGAGAACATTGACCCCACAAAAAATCACATTGATCGAATATCGTTTGATATGATTTTGAAATGTTTAGTTTTGGAAAAAAAGAGCGTGTAACCCAAGATTGCAACCCTTTTGATGCAATTATCCAAAGATAAATGCATTTTGATATCATATTAAATAATATCTTATCAACATTATTTTTGGCATGATTAATGTTCTTGACAAGTTCTAAAAAATAAACAGTTCCGATCATTATTGTGGACCCAAGAAGTGCCCATAAACAATCCAAAACTGGACCAAACTGGTTGGAACTCCAGCTGGACAGGACCTTGCCTCTTGTCTTTTTAAGATGGAATGATACTTCAGATTAGACGACATTCTTTTGAACTTATAAGTTTGGAACTTCGGTAATTTTTACTTTTCGTAACTTTTTGTCTAGCTTTTCCAAGTAATTTCAGGAGTTAATTGTTCGTTTTGACGAGATGAATCGAAAAAGTATAAAAATACGGATTTGTGTTGAAAAAATTCAAATAAGACGACATTTAAGCTGCAAAAGACAGTTGTTTGATACTTTTTTCATCTTTAATGAACTTTTTTTTACTTTTGATCATAATTTTACATACCTTTTAGATTCTTCTCGTCGAGACAGATTATTAATCCAAAAAAATCATGCGAATCTAACAAAAATTTAGAATAGACAAACAAAACAGAAAATACAAAACGAAAAAATAAGTTAAGTTTAAAAGAACTCAGCCAATTAAAGTGGTAATATGACTGGGTCCACTCCACTGTCCGGTAATTTTCCCAATGCTAATCCAAGGAATTTTAGGTAAACTTAATCATCAGAGATTTAATACTCCCTCCGTCCCTTTTTTATAGTTCGGTATTTTATTTTGGGCTGTCCCTTAATAAATGTCCATTTGATAAAGTTAGTGGGTAAAAATTGGTATATTGTTTATTTTGTCCTTAAAAATATATTCCATTTTGAAAAGTTAGTGTGTAAAAGTGTAATGATGATGGGTAAGTAGGGAAAGTGGAAGAATAAGTTGATGTCAAATGTATAATGATGATGTCTTTTTAATAAGTTGGAATTACGAAGTAGGACACTTAAAAAGGGACGGAGGGAGTGGTCATTTATTGTTGTTTCTAATTTTTCAAAGTGATACTTAATATCATGTTGAAAAGTTTATGGCTGATTAAAAAAAATGTTGAAAAGTTTAGGTAGGTTCAAATACATTTCCCCCCTTATCAATATTGAAAATGCTATGGCAACCGATGATGGCCTCACTGGCCTTGCACCGACGGCTGTATGGGGCTCACGACGGGTTCTGCACGAAAATTCAAGCTGTCCAATAAATTTAAAAAAAAAACTGAGGGACCCGTAAAAAATCAGTTCAATCCGATATGTGTAAATGATCGATCCAATCTTCCCATTTTTCATTCTAAAATCACAAACTCTGTCACATCCACCATGGGTTCTGGACAAACTACATACCCCCAGTATGGCAACCCACGGTAATTATGAAAGAGTTTATAAATGTGTCTGTGGTGCTAACATTTTTCTAAATTGTTGAAATACCCATCAGCGGCTTGAATCATCGAATTCGATCGGAACGCTATTTAACGGGGCCTTTAACGAAATCCGTTAGTCATTTAGTTGGAATGGAGTGTTTTGATTAATGGAAGATAACATTGGGAGTAAAATTGATTTTTTTGAAAGTTTAGGAGTCTAATTGAAATTTAGAGTAAAGTTTGGGGGTATTTTGAATTTTTCCATTTAGTTGATGTATGTAAAAAGAATGACCTGTCTAAATATTCGTGGAAACATGAGCTTTAATTCGTTTAGTTTAGCGTAAATGCACCGTCATTTTCTTATGTTTCCAACTCTGAATTAGTAACTTTGATTTTTCTTCCTTTTCTTTTTTGTAGGCAAAAGGAGAAAGTTCTGGTGAAGCTTTGTGGCTCAACTGTTTTGTTTAAAGAGGGAAAAATGCCAAAATGGGGGGTTTTATTTTTATTTTTTGAGATGGAAATGTTAATCCAAGGAAGTTCGTCTAAACTTAATCATTAGAGATTTAGGGTCCGTTCCGCTAAGGTTAGTACTTATTTTTTGCTTTACGAAATATGTTATTTTCTCACAGTACATCACGTTTAAATCAAAAAAATAGTTATTTATTGTTGTTTCTAATTTTCAAAGGTGATAGTACTTAGTACTCCCTCCGTCCCTTTTTAAATGTCCTACTTCGCAACTCCAACTTATTAAAAAGACATCATCATTATACCTTTCACATCAACTTTTTCCTCCACTTTCCCTACTTACTCATCATCATTACACTTTTTACTCACTAACTTTTTAAAATGGAATCTACTTTTAGGGACAAAATAGACAATGTACCAACTTTTACCCACTAACTTTACAAAATGGACACTTATTAAAGGACAGCCTAAAATGGAATACTGGACTATAATAAAGGGATGGAGGGAGTATCATGTTGAAAAGTTTGTAGGTTCACATACATTTCCCCCTTGTCAATATCGAAAATGCTATGGCCAAAATTGAATTGGGTGTTTCGCATCATGTCGGAAGTGTGTCGTAGAGTCACCGAAAATTGAATTTGGTTTCTATTGAGCCTATGGAGTTTGAGCAGCAAAGTTTACAAAGTTGTTTAGATTTCTATCGAAATTTGGAAACACAGTTAGTCTTGTATGACGAATTCACCCAAAAATTCTCGACAGAAGAAAATAAAAATAGTAGTCCACAGGAAATCAGAAAATCTCTAATCCATTGGAGCTCTGTTCTTGGCCTTGAGAGAGAGAGAGAGAGAGAGAGAGAGAGAAGTATGGATTTTGTTTCGATTTTGTGCGGAGTAGCGGAGGAATTCGGGCAAACCACACCTAACCAAAACAAGAATACAAACTTAAGTGTCCAAGTTGCAACCTACAGCAGCAGGGTCTGAATGGGACAAAGAAGACACGAAGGGGGGGAGAGAGAGAGAGAGAGAGAGGGTGTTCAGAAACAGGCCAAGAGAGAACAAGGGAGATGGATAATTTTTTTCCAGCTTTAAGAGGGCAAGAGTGTAAATTTAGTTCAATTGGTCGTGACAGTAAAGTATGTAGTCGTGGCATTATCTGCGCCCTTTTTATATTCTTGACATATATTCAACCCAACTACTAAAATCTAACTTTTCCACAATTCCACAAACCTGATTCATACATCATTTGCAAACGAAGGTACATGAAACCACCTCAAAGGGAATTTTCCAGGATGGATATCATTATTCCGCAAATCAACAGCCAAGTACTAGTACCTTGCAAATTAAACTCAAAATGAGGTCGTTTTTGGGTTGCTATTGTACAGTGATCTTCACTCGTTTGCATTGACACTTTGAGGTTTTTGGTTTTTGGCTTCTTTGGATCCTTCTGCGCACCTGCTTTGTTGAAGTTGTGACTGGACTGCTGATCATAAAAAAAAAAAAAGAAGTTGTGCCTGGAATGCCATAGTCAAATTTAGTACAATTTTCCCCTTATAAGACCAATCACCCATGGAAATAAAGGTATATAGACTATGGATCAGCCACGACTATTGACCAGAGTAGAAAGCCAATTGCAGTCCACATGTTCCCCTAGTCTCTCTCAAACACTACCAAACATTAAGTTTCTATTTTAATTTTAATTATCTCCCCTTTCATGTCATCTTCACTCCATCTTCCTTCATCATCTTTTCCCAACTGCAATTCACTGCAGTCCTTCCAATAACTCAACCACATCATTCTCCTTATAGGGTCCCAAGACTCAAAAACATGTCAACTGGCGATGGAGGCAATCAGTCCGGCCAGGAGTTCTGCCGTCGCTATTCACTTGATGAGATACGATGGGCGACCCACAACTTCGATGATGCTTTGCTCATTGGGAAAGGCGGATTTGGTAAGGTGTATAAAGGGTTCATGAACTATGGAGCTACCATCGTTGCCATTAAGCGGCTGAATACGGAGTCCAAGCAAGGAGCACAAGAGTTTTGGTCAGAGATCAAGACGCTTTCCATGCTCCGGCACCCTCATCTCGTCACTCTGATTGGCTACTCCGATGACTGCGAGGAGATGATACTTGTTTACGAATACATGGCCAATGGGACGCTCGCGGATCATCTCTACAAAATCCATGGACAAGGAAACACCGATACTCATCATCTCACTTGGAAGCGAAGGCTTCAAATTTGCATCAATGCTGCTCGCGGACTGGACTTCCTTCATAACACTGAGCAGGGCGTTATACACAGGGACATCAAGACTACAAACATTCTCTTAGATGAAAACTGGGTCGCTAAGATTTCAGATTTCGGGTTGTCCAAAATGGGCACCGCGCAAACCCACGTTAGCACGGATGTTAAAGGCACGTTCGGTTATTTGGATCCAGAGTACTTCTTGACTCGTAGACTAACCAAGAAGTCGGATGTGTATGCCTTCGGTGTGGTGTTATTTGAAGTATTATGTGCAAGGCCGCCAGTGGATATCAGAGATGACAACACTGAGGGGGAACACAGTTTACCCTTTTGGGCTCAACAGTGCATGAAGAAGGGAATGCTTGATCAGATCATCGATCCCTCTTTAAGGGGGCAAATACCACCAAAGTGTCTGAAGCTATTTGCGGAAGTTGCTAGCAAATGTTTGCACAAACATCCGCAAGGAAGGCCTACGATGGCTGAAGTGGAAGGCAGCCTCAAACACATAATGATATCATATGGCAACATACCAAAGCGCACCAAAAGTGTCAGCAAGGTTATTATGGGTTTTGCACATGTACCATCTCAAGGTATAGTTTTGGTGAAAAAGATGTTGGGGAACCATATCATCTCCAGGTATGGCTCTGAGAATGGATTTATGAGGAAGTTGCAGAGGGACCCATTTGAGCTCACTGCTGCTCGGCTATTCCGACATTTTAAGCTGGCAAAAATTCAAGCGGCAACAAACAATTTCCATGAGAATCTGGTGATTGGAGATGTTGGTTATACCAAAGTCTATAGAGGCCTTATTGACAGGGGAAATACAGAGGTGGCGATTAAACGGTGGAAAGACGGGAAATCAAGAGAAAGGAACCTAGACCAGTTTACAGCTGAGATCCAGGTGCAATCCCAGCTTCGCCACCTTCACATCGTCCCTTTAGTTGGATATTGCATTGACAAACATGAATTGATTCTTGTGTACGAGTACATGGTCAACAAATCTCTCTACCATCATCTCTATGGGCCGAATCATAGTCCTCTTCCATGGAAAAAACGTCTTGAGATCTGCATAGGTGCAGCACGAGGACTGCAATACCTACAGACAGGTACCAAACAGACAATCGTTCACCACAACCTAAAGCCAACCAGTATTCTCTTGGACGAGAATTGGGCTGCCAAACTTTCAAGTTTAGAGTTTTCCGTTGTGCTACCCACCAACAGATTGACTGCTACCTGTAGTACCTTTGTCGCTGGCAATGTGGGGTACATGGATCCAGAGTACCTTGCAAGTTCAAAATTAACTGTAAAATCCGATGTGTACTCATTCGGGGTCATCTTACTGGAAGTCCTATGTGGTAGAAAGACAATGGTTATCACAAGGGATGAGGCTGAGGTAAATTTAGTCCATTGGTTCAAAACTAATGTTCAAATGGGTACCGTTGATCAGATCATTGATCCAGTCCTAGTTGATACAATAGCACCTGAATGTTTAAAGGAATATGTCATGATTGCAGAAAATTGTGTGTATGGTGAGGGTATTGAACGTCCATCGATGGATGTTGTAGTAGGTAGCCTGTGGTGTGCACTGCAGCTGCAGGAGGCTTGGCTAAACAAGTCCCATGAGGCCATCCCTCGCTCTCCGAACCAGTTCTCTAATGATAGCGTAATTGTTGCCATCCCTGGTAAAGGAGGTAGCAGTGTGTTGACTTTTCCGAGTTTGGAAGATTCGGAGTATTTTTCAGGTAACCTAGCAAGATAGCACAAGATTGATATTAACATAACAATTTTCTGTAATGGGGTCGGTTTAATCAGCAAGTTCTTATAGCACGGTTGCAAAATCCTCCAATAAATGTCCATTTATTTACATAGACAATTGAACCATTCAAGCTTTCTTGGTATGTATTGGTTTCTATTTATGGGAAGTTCTTCTCTTGCTTCTATGGATTTACAAGGGTGTAGTATAGGTCTCCTCTATTGGTTTGCTTTGGTTCTTACTGAATTAACTAACCCGAATAAGTTCTTGAGAAGACAACCTCAAGACTAAGAAGTACATTGAACCATAGAAACTAATTTGAAGTCAGATGCCGTCATCTCTGGATTGAGCCTCTTCTCGGTGCCTAGTTTCGATGTAGTAGCTGTTCAACCCCCCTCGATGCCGAGGTGCTATGTAGCTGCAATTATTCAATGATGGTTCAACAACGGCTCATTATCCGACAATGGCTATTTATCTTATTTCCTAGTCTGGCGGGATGTGCCAGGATATTGTTAGTTTTCTTGTCATTTTCTATTCGCTTCATTTACAAACAATGCACATTGTTGCATACCTTACTGTTTCCTACTCTTCATACGGGTTGTGCATGGTTATCGCACTTTTTTCACTCTTCTTTTTTTCTTTTTCTTTCCTCCTGGGGTATGCCCCTTGTAGGCTGTACATTCGGTTAACCTTTTTTAATTTCAAGCCAATTTACCACAAAAAAAAAAAAAAAGATTTCTTTTTTCTACGCTTCGCATGATTGTAGAATAAAACATTTTCGTCCATAGGTCCTTTACTTTAATGGCATTAAACTCTGTTTTTGTACTCCTCGCATCCCAAAATGGATTACCGTTTTAGGGATTCTAAAAATTTTAGGAGACATAATCATTATATTTTTTAAGTTATACTCCTAACTTTAAGAAAATACCCCTGAATCATTACTCATTTTGTTCTTTTGATTAATAACTTAGTTAGTGAGCAAAGGTGGAATACCAATGGTTTTGTGCCTTGTATTCTTCAAAATCGACAAAGAATTTGGGACGGCAAAAAGAGTCCAAATGGTCATCCATTTTGAGACAGAGGGATTATTTTAAGTTTGGTGTTAAATGGTTATTTGATGTTAAACTCTAAATCGTCCATGCGGACCACGCCTTCTAGCTATTTCCTTTATTTGAAGTGTAATCATTACGTGTATCCTTCAAACTATAAAGATATAATTGTTATAGTTGTACCCAACCTACCTGTACTAGGTTTTGCCATACACGTGCTTCTCAGGTTGTGAGGGGTGACAATGAAGCACAAGCCTCGAACCAATCTTATTCAGAGATCTGCTACAACACAGCCCATGAACAAGAAGTGTCCTTTATTGCCTCTTTCATAGCCATACTATAAGTCATATACGTTGATTAAATCTCCTCTTTCTATTCATAGAAGAAACCCACTCAATATGCATTCAGATGTGCGAATTCCTATCTCCATTATTTCAATATTAAATTCCCAAGTTTGAACAAACACAAAGCATATTGGGCTCTCCTCCCCATGTGGGAGTCCAGGTTCGAGCCACGTCGTTGGAGTTTGGGATTCAAGGCTACAGATAGCCTCTGAAACCCCTTGTGAACTAACCTACGAACACCCCGCTAATGTATACAATATTGGAAAAAACCAAAAAGAAGAACAAACACAATGGATACCTTTAGGCCACTGTCAGAGCAGAACAAATGGAATGCCTCCACTATGTCGCGATGGATACCTTCAGACACTAATCCAATGGAAACAATTGCTCCCAAACACATCCACCAAATACTTGTTGAGTTGTGAAGCCAGTTTTGGGCACCTTGTCCGGACAGGGGTCACAACCGTCTAGATGCTTGGCTGCAGAAAGTTCGCAGTATTTGCGTCTGCACGGCCAAGCACCCACACAGTAAACTCTATTATGCGAATGTTATTTTGTTTTCAGGGTTAAGAAGCCAAGACAGACTTTAGATGGAACGGCCGTTTTTGTTGTTGAGAGAGAAAGTTATTTGTACTCCATTGGGTACAATATGGTGAACTGGTGTGACTCCATGGAGCAGGCACATTGTCAAACCTCGTATATCTATGTATCCTATCTATCTTTAATCGTTCTTCGTACTTGTGTGGTTTTTGTGATTCCTAGTTTCTAAGATCCTTAGGGTTTGCTCATTGAACGTGTTGTCGAAATTCAAACTATACTCTGTCGACACTTTTCTTTCCAACTTCGAAAACTGTCTATTGTAGTGGCCTAGTCGGACTAAGTCGATACATTGGACGAACTAATCATAACAAAAATAAATGCATGAAAGTATCAAAAAAGATTCTTTGTTTGGTTGAGAGTTTAGTTTAGTTTAGTTTTGATAGTGGACAGAGAGAAAAATAGGGTAATGATTGGAAATACGGGTAATGATTGGAGAGAGATAGAGAGAGATGAGAAAGTAATAATTGGAGAAATAATCATAACAAAAATAATCATAACAAAAATAAATGCATGAAAGTATCAAAAAAGATTCTTTGTTTGGTTGAGAGTTTAGTTTAGTTTAGTTTTGATAGTGGGCAGAGAGAAAAATAGGGTAATGATTGGAAATACGGGTAATGATTGGAGAGAGATAGAGAGAGATGAGAAAGTAATAATTGGAGAAATAGTGTAATGATTGAAAAAAGAAGTAGGATAATGATTGGAAAATAAAACAAAACTTCCAAACGAACATAGCCAGTCTAACGTTCACAGCATGGAACGGATTGGAAAAAGAAAATTACCAAAATTATGTTCTTCTCTTTAAGCTATTGAAACACCACATCTCATTGAAGCTTTTCGTCGAGCAGGTTGTGAACAACTAGGGAGAAGAACACCGTATAAACTGGAAGGTCTTTTATGTGAGCCGTTGCAAACATGGAAGCAATTTTCTCGTTATTCTCACAAGCCTCGGGCCGCTATGGTGGTCGTGAAGAAATCGGCCACAATAACTGGTGGAGTTGGAGGAAGAGAAGGCTTTCAAAGTATCGGTTTTGGGTTTTAGTTATGTGTCGCTTAACGGCTTTTTAAGGCACACATAAATATGTTCTACAATTCTAATTGTGGCATAAGATCCACGTTTGATCTACATAGGACGTTAAGTAACCAAGCTAGGTAAAGTTGGTTGTCTCATGTCCCTCCCTCCACCCAACGGATGCTTGGGATCGAGCCCATTGAGAGACGAGTTTGGAGTTCAGGTTTATAAACAGTCTCTTATGTATAAAGCGTTACAAAAAGAATCTACATAGGATGTTACCGATACATTTGTGATATGTATGTATTTGGCGAACCAGTCCAGATAACATTTTATTTGGTGAGGGTTCAAACCTCGATCTACGATAACTCATAACTTAATGAAAAAAATTCTAAATCAAACAAATTTTTTGAAACTCAATAACCCACATATACTTATACACAACCACATGAGAAGCGGGAACTACATACAAACACACACAGAGTAACATGGGGTATGAGACACACACAACCCACACCAAATGTGATTGGAAAAAAATTGTTTGTCTAGCGATGGTAATGGGGCGGGTCGGAGACTCGAAGTCATATTTACCGTCTCTCCCGTGCTCGCCCCATTCTTTATTGGGGCAGAGTCGGAGTAGAAAAAATTGGGGAGATGCTGGAGTCGGAAAATAATCGGGTCCCCATTTACCGTTGCAATTTTTTAGAACTTTGGTCTCTTTTTGTGGTGTTTTGAAAACAAAAACTATAGAAAATCAAGATCGAGAGAGAGAGAGAGAGAACATCTGAACTGGATTCTCTTTTATTTTCCCCAAATCTATTTACAATGGAGGCTAGCTCCAGCTTTTATACGACACAACTAATCACTTGCTAATCATAACAGAAAACAGATTAACAGTAAACTAATCAGAGATTAACTAAGCAACTAACTCAACTCACTAAACTGCCACATGGCATCTTAAATGCAGAATTAGTGAGTCTTGCTTACACACCCCTGCAAACTCATGGGGGTAATGACGACCATGAGTTTGGACTTTAGAAACTGAAATCTAGCCACAGAAAGAGACTTTGTAAAGATATCAGCGACTTGATCCATGCTCCCAATGTGTTGAACTGAAATTTGTTTGCTTATCACTTTCTCACGAATGAAATGATAATCCACCTCGACATGCTTCGTTCGGGCATGAAAAATGGGATTAGATGCCAAGGCTATTGCAGACAAGTTGTCACACCAGATCATATGAGGCAAAGAAAGAGAAACAGACAGATCAATCAGTAATTGTTGGACCCAAGAAACCTCTGCAGCAGTCTGAGCCAAAGCTCGATACTCTGCCTCTGTTGAAGACCTCACAACAGTATGTTGCTTCTTGGCACACCAAGATATCAAATTGGAACCCAAAAACAAACAGAAACCTGTAGTTGAGCGACGGTCTAGGTGATCCCCAGCCCAATCAGCATCAGTGTAAGCAGTGAGAGCTAAAGATCCAGGTACAAATTGAAGACCTTGATGTAATGTACCTTTGATATACCTAAGAATCCGTTTAACTGCAACAAAGTGGCTTTGTTTGGGGTTATGCATATGCTGGCAGGCAAGATTTATAGCAAAAGCAAGCTCTGGTCGTGTGAGAGTGAGATACTGAAGAGAACCTACTATGGTTCTGAACCATTGTTGATCCAAGAAAGGGGGATCAGGTTCTAAGATTGCGGGTTTTGTAGAGGAAGGAGAAGGACTAGGTTTACAGTCAAACATTCCTACTTTAAGAAGAAGGTCTGTAGCATACTTGGTTTGAGATAGAATAAGGGTAGAGCCATGATGCAACACTTCAATGCCAAGAAAATAGCTCAAAGAGCCTAGATCTTTCATCATAAACCTAGCCCCAAGTATACTGATCAACTCCTGAACATATGAGCTATTGCTGCCTGTAATTAAGATGTCATCTACATAGACTAACACCAAAGTAATCCCATGATCATTTTTCAAAATAAACAAAGATGCATCAGCTTTACTGTTAACAAACCCTTGCTGTAACAGAAACCCAGAAAACATAGCAAACCAAGCCCTTGGTGCTTGTCTTAGCCCATAAAGAGCCTTGTCAAGTTTGCATACATAATGAGGAAAGGCAGAGTTTTTGTAGCCCAGTGGTTGCTTCATGTACACTTCCTCTTCTATAACCCCATGTAAAAAAGCATTAGAAACATCCAATTGTCTTATTTCCCATTGATGATGCACTGCCAAACTAATAACTACCCGTATGGTAGGTTGCTTCACCACAGGACTAAAGGTTTCAGTAAAATCTAACCCTTCAGTTTGTTGATTGCCATTAGCAACTAACCTTGCTTTATACCTAGCTATAGTGCCATCAGAATTCCTCTTGATTTTGAAAATCCATTGACACCCAATGATATTGGCATGAGCAGGAGGTGGAACAAGATGCCATGTACCTTGTTTAACTAAAGCGTTAAACTCCTCAGCCATAGCCTGTTGCCAAACAGGATATTTAATAGCTTCTGAGAAATGTTTTGGTTCAGTTTGAGGTAAAGGTAAGGGGTTCTCAACTGCTGTTAAAGTGAACCGAACTTTCGGTTTAGAAATACCATTTTTAGATCTAGTTGTCATGGAATAAGAACTTGAGGGCTGAGCACGATTAGAGAGAGGAAGTTCTGATGAAACAAAAGAAGGGGAATCAATTGTTGGATCAATGGGCACATGAGGAGAATGTTGATTTGAGGTTGAGCAAGTGGGTGTAAAATCAGGCACAGAAATAGAAATAATAGGAGGAACAGAACGATGAGAAGAAGAAAGGGTTGAAGAAGGAGTATTTGTTATAGGAGTGAGAGAAGAAGAGACAGGGAAATCAATATCAGTAAACTCAGTCAAAGGAACAGAAAAGGAAGAGGAAGAAACATCAGGAGAAGTAGAAGAGGAGGATACAATTGTGTTATAGAGAAATTCATCTTCAACAAAACGTACATGTCTAGAGATATAGACTTTAGTTGTGCTGGGATCATAACATCTGTACCCTTTACTATTATCACAGTAACCAAGGAAGACACAAGGTTTGGATTTAGGAACAAGTTTATGTGAGGCATAGGGTTTGAGCCAAGGATAGCAGATACAACCAAAAGGTTTAAGAAATGTATAGTCTGGTTTGGAATGAAAAAGAAGAGAGAAAGGAACTTGAAACGTTAAAGAAGAGTGAGGCAGTCGATTAGCTAAATATACTGCAGTTGTCAATGCTTCAAGCCAAAAAGAAGTAGGTAGATTAGCTTGCAACAGTAAAGCAATGGTAGTCTCTATAAGATGTCTATGCTTTCTTTCCACTACACCATTTTGCTCTGGTGTATGTGGACAAGAGGTTTGATGAATCATACCAGTGGAAAGAAATAAATGAAGAAGAAAATGATTAACAAATTCACCCCCATTATCACTCCTAACAGTTTGAATAGAAGTGTGAAACTGATTATGAACATATGCTTTGAAGTTAGCGATAACATGTTTAACTTCAGACTTGTAATGAAGTGGAAAAAGCCAACTATAACGAGTAAAATCATCAACAATCAGAAGATAGTACCGAAAACCTTTATTAGAAGGAATTGGGGATGGTCCCCATACATCCATATGTACCAACTGAAAGGGAGCAGTAGTATGAGAGACAGACAAAGGAAAAACAAGCTTGTGACTTTTTGCCATATTACAACACCTACAAAGGAAAATACCATGGTTGAGAAGTGGCTGCAAGGGAAGCATAATTCTCTGACTGTGGGAAAACAGAATTTCCAGATGAAGAACTGGAAGATCCAGGAACCATGAATTGTGGAGCATAAGCGTCAGGAAGACCATGTGTACCAGAGAATCCCTGAACTGAACTTGAAGCTCCTGGGGTCATATAAGGCATGGCATATGCTTCTGTGAAACCAGCAAAAGGCTGTGAAACCTGTGAATTCTGAGCAGAAAAGTGACCAGGTCTGAAATGTGGCACTGAGAAATTAGATCGGGACGATTGTGTGACAGGCATGGAAGGGCTAAACATTGGAATGCCAGACGGATAAGCCCAAGGTGAGGGAGCTGAACCAGCAAAACCTCTCCACTGAAGACTAGAAAAATCAAATGGTGACTGATTTTGTGGCTTATAGTAACAGTAATTGGTGGTGTGGTTCAGTCTACCACAGATGTCACATGGTGATCTAGGACCTCTGCCTCTTCCTCTGATAAAAGGTCTAAAAGGTTGGGGAGCAAAATGAGACTGGGACAGAAACGGATTGAAAGGTTGAGGCATGAAGTTAGCATTAACTTGTGGCCCAAACTGTGGTGAAGGAGTAGTTCCGCCAAAAGACATTGGAACCCCAAACTGTGACTGTGCAGTATGCAGTGGAACTTGTGCTTGAGATAAGGAGGTTTGAGGAACAGAACCATTACCGGATTGACCTTGCACAGCACCAGTGTTCTGAGTGGCCACTAAAACTGAGGAGATATCATTATCAATGGATGATTCTTGAAGAAGTTGCAGATCCTCACCAGTCAACATGTTAAACAGTTCCTCTAGAGTGATAGGACTACCTCCCCTTGTTCTAACTGCAGTTTTAAAGCCATTGAAAACCTTTGGTAACCCTCTCAAAGTATGGAAAACTAAGTCATCTTCAGCCATGGGACACCCTGCTGCTGCCAATTTCTGAGCATATTCCTTAATGGTATCAATATACTTTTCCATGGTAGTGGTCTTGCTTATGGTATACAACCTAGTTTTGAGCTCTTGAACATGACAGGTGGATAATGAATTATATCTTGTAGACAGAGAAGTCCAAACCTCATGTGTATGTCGTAACCCTAGAACATATGGGAGGGTTGTTTGAGAGATTGATGCAGTCAAACATGACAACAATTGAGAATCTATAAGCTTCCACAAAGTAAATGCAGGATTCACAGACGTTTGTCCTTCAGTAGTTTGAATCGCAGCAGGAGGACAAACAACAGTGCCGTCCAAATACTCGTAATAGCCATTAGCAATCATAACGTTCTCGACTTGAACTCGCCATAACAGGTAATTAGGGCCATCGAGTTTAATATTGACTAGAGAATGGAAATTGGATACAAGAAAGGCAAGAGAAGCTGGTAGAGTTACCGTCATTGTAGTCATGCTTCGGTGTTCGTGAGTTAGGGTTTCAACACGGAGATGAACAGATTGTAGAAAGCCGTGAGAACTGGAACACGATGTTAGACGAAGAGAAGAATCAACCTCAAGATCGCGCGATTAGCGTTTGAAGGCTTTGATACCATATAGAAAATCAAGATCGAGAGAGAGAGAGAGAGAACATCTGAACTGGATTCTCTTTTATTTTCCCCAAATCTATTTACAATGGAGGCTAGCTCCAGCTTTTATACGACACAACTAATCACTTGCTAATCATAACAGAAAACAGATTAACAGTAAACTAATCAGAGATTAACTAAGCAACTAACTCAACTCACTAAACTGCCACATGGCATCTTAAATGCAGAATTAGTGAGTCTTGCTTACAAAAACAAGATATTATTAAGGGATGAGAGTTAAAACAAATAGAAAGGAAGAAGGGAAAAACAAAAACAAGATATTATTGAGGGTGGAGAGTCAAAACAAATAGAAAGGAAGAAAACGAAGACATAAAGGTAATGATTGAAAATAGAGGTAATGATTGGAGAGAAATAGAGAGAGATGAGAAAATAATAATTGGAGAAATAGGGTAATGATTGGAAAAAGAAGTAGGGTAATGATTGAAAAACAAAATGAAAACAAAACAAAATAACCAAACGAACATAACCAAAAAAATAGTGATTTATTATTGGTATTTTGCTCTATTATAACAAAACAATGAAATCTACATAGATATATATTATATACATTCAAAACCATTAATCATTATAATCGGCCGCTTTCTCATGCTATGGTCTTAGCGCACTTACCAGCTTAAACAACTAGTCTAAAAAATTTACTTTTCATTTTGTGAAGGGCAGTGACAATGCCAAAACAGTTTTTGTTGATTCCAAGATTCCATAGCATTAAAATCTTGAACATTGTACATGGTAAAAGCCTTTTGTACATTAAAGTTTTGGCACAAATAAAAATAATTTTAACATTATCATTTCGTATTTGTGAAAACAGAACACAATTAGTTAGTGCGTCTTTCAACGTTCTACAAATATGATTTGCTAACATGCTACCTCTTAACAAAAACTGTAACATGAACTGTTGGGATCATTATTGTCATCAATTATGTAAAGTGGAAAAAAAATTGAGTGTTGAGAAGGGGAGCAGCTCCCATATTTTCCTGGTATCACCTACCCCGCCGTGGAGAGAGAGAGAGAGAGAGAGAGGGGTTCCAGTGACGATCACATCAAAATTCGACTCCTCATCAAGGAGCAGCCATCCATCCATATATATCATCATGATTGAGAGAAAATATTCTTCTTTACGGAGGTGCTGTAAACAAGTGTTTATAGAACTCAATCGCGACCGTCTAAAATGTTTTGAACCGTCAAGATATTAATAAAATTTTTCCGGAAAACAGTTAATTGTAACCGGTAATAATTGAAAACGAATCTCAGCTATTAATTACACGAATAGACGATTGAGATTGATTGGTGCCCTCCGTTGTCTGTTTACCGCATCTCCGTAAATAGACATTGTCCATGATTAAATAGCTCCGCGCGTGAACATATATGGGTCAAGGGAATGGACCACAAAGAGAAACGTGTGCAGTCGAAGAAGTTTCTCAGAGATTTCTTTTCTTTTTTTTTTTTTTTCAGAAGAAACAAACAACTCTAACCAAATTAAAAAAAAGAAAAAAAAAAGAAGAAATCTCTGAGAAATTTCTTTTTTTTTTTTTGGCAGAAGAAACAAACACCACTCCCTCTACATCGCCGTGTTGACTCTAACCAAATTAAAAGTTTCACATTTTAGGTACTTCAGGAATATACTTTATTAGGATGCATTTCCTCAGAGCTAAATGGACTATAAGCTAATAGCAATAGTTAAGATATTGTTAAATAGAAGTACTTTAGTTTATGTATGTGAAAAAAATGATCTGTGTAAAGATTCGATATTTTTAATAAATAATTATTATTATCAAAACAAAAATATTATTTTTGCTCGTTAGTTTAATTAATGCAAAAAACTATTTATGTCGTCACACCTAATTTTATTACGTAATCGTTTGTGTGAGCGTGTGTCCGGCGAGTGATTTTTTCGAGTGTGTACGCGTGTTATCCCAGACCAAACCCAACCCTTCCCCATTTTCTTTAATTTTCGGCTGAGATGAGAGGGGAACCAAATCCCCATTTAAGTATTCCCTGATTCCCTCCTTATCCCAGCCGTGTACCTCCATCACCAACTCCATTTCCTTCTCCTCTTCCCACCACCACCGGACACCTCTCACTCCTCCACCACAACCGTACACCATCCTCACCATTCACCAACCGGGTCAGCACCACCTCCACAGTAGACCTCCACCACCACCGAAATCTCACCTTCATCACCTCCAACCGGACCACCTCCAGCCGCAGCTCATCCTCTCACCATCGGAGCAGCCACCGCCACCGAGATCACCATCACCACCTACCGAGCTCACTGCCGAGCTCCGCCGCCGCTCCGGTCCTCCACCGAAATCTCTCCAAACCCCGTTTCGCCGGACGAGAGGTAGTTCTGAACTCACCTCCCTAAGTATATGTCGTGTTTCTATTGTGATTTTAGCGCTACGGTATGATATTAATCGAATCCGACGTGGCCTGTCGAAGTCCGGCGGGAGCCCACTGTGTTCAGTGGAAAACAGTCACTGGAAATCGAAATGTTTCAGTTTTAGAAAAATTACAAATTGGTCCCTCAAGTTTATTTAGCTTATAAATCTAATCCTAGTGTATTGGAATCTAATATTAGAATCCCCAACATTAATTATTTTCCGGTTCGATCCTAGATTTATCGCAATAATTTATTTATCTAATATCGTCAACACTCTGAAATGATTAAGAGTAAACGTGGATTTTAGTTGAGAAAAGGATAAGAGAAAATAAAAATAATTACTTGATTGACTTTATCGCATGGTAGTGTACCGGGTAATTAATTTTAGTTGTGAAAAGGATAAGAGAAATTAAAAATAATTACTTGATTGACTTTATCCCATGTTAGTGTACCGGGTAATTAATTTTATCGCATTATTTCTTTTAACACATGATTAAATATTGTTAGCATAATAATTACGTTTAGTTAAAATGTGGGATTGCATGATACTTTATTGTACTTGTAGAATGGACAAATAGGTTCCCGGGGTTGGTTACGATGTGCGGATTTAACTTATTAGACGTGAAAATAGGATTAATGGAAAAGACAATAAAGTGAGAGGTTGAGATTTGGATTTGGATTCCGGGTTTGGAACCCATGGTGATGTTTTGATTAGAGATTGATTGGTGGTGGATTTGTGAATTGTTGATTTTCGAAACCCTGGGTACGGCATGGTGGTGATCGACTCTCGGATGTTGGGACGAGACATAAGGGTGGCATTGTGCTTGCATCACAACCCAGGCTAGACGGCGCTTGTGCATTGCCGGTGAAGTTTTATCCGAACTTATGGTCGCGGATGGGATACCCGAGTACATAACTCAGGTATCTTTCATTCGGATCTGGAAAAGGGGAGTCGGACCACGCCAATGTCTTGTGCCAGAGGTTAAGGGTAGGAACGGATCTGTAGATAAATCCGAGATTTCACATAGGTTGAAGAATAATAATGAAATAATTGATTGTTCTCTGTTTATGTCATTCTTATTGCATTTCTATTATATATCCTGCTGCTTGTAAGTTATGGGTTACGGGTGGGTTTTGGCTACTGAGCGTCATCGCTCATGGTACTATGTTGCCCTGGTAACTCGAACATCAGGTATTGAAGACGGAACAGAATGGCGTAGACAAAGAATGATTTGACGTTGACCGAAGAAGATATTTTCGAACTCTAGTTGCACCTTTAGTTGCTTTGTAATTTCAATTAATTATTTTAATACTCTATTGTACAGTAAGATAATCTGACAAAAATACTTTACGGTTGATACGTTGGGATTTGACTGGAATTGAGAGAACTTTTGGGATTTTAATGCTTCAAAATGAAAATCTATTTAAAAAATCTCATTTCAATATTTTTAAATATTTTTAATGTCTCAAAATTTTCGGGGTGTTACAACTGCTGCTTCCGCGAAAACATGAAGTTTCTTTTTTGTTTAGCGGAAATGCACCGCATTTTCTTATGTTTCCAACTCTCAATTTTCGTAACTTCGATTTTTCTTCCTTTTCTTTGTTTTTTTTTTTTAGGCAAACCGAGAAAGTTCTGGTGAGATGGAAATGTTAATCCAAGGAATTTCAGGTAAACTTAATCATCAGAGATTTAGTCATGTATTGTTATTTCTAATTTTTCAAAGTGATACTTAATAGCATGTTGAAAAGTTTATGTATGTTCAAATACAATATTCTCTCCCCAACCTCCCCTTATCAACCGGCGGTGGTTTCACCGGACGGCCGCACGGGGCCCACGATGGGTTTCGCACGAAAAATCCAAGCCGTTCAATAATTAAAAAAAAAAAAAAAACCAATTGAATTCGTGAAAAATCAGCTCAATCCGATATGTGTAGGTGCTCGATTTAATCTTACCATTTTTCATTCAAATTCCATGGATTTGTAATCATTCCAGAATCACAAATCCCACGGTCACCATGGGTCTCGCAAAAACTACACACTTCTAGTGTGTGTGGGACTCACGATAAATATGAGAGAGTTTGTATATATGTTTGTGTAAAGTGTTTGTGGTGCTAACATTTTTCCAAATGAGATGAACTTCTTCACGGCCGTTCCGTGAAGAAGATGTTTACAGCGCCCAAAAAACGGCGCCGTTTTGGGAAGGGAAAATTGATAACAGGTGACACGTTCCCCAAGCCACAGCAGCTTAAATATTAACAAATTAAGTGTTCTATTTTTAATCCGTTTGAACCAATGCGAATATTTTATTTTTCTGATCATTTTATTCTAAAGGGTTATGATTAATTTTTGGTTCTAGGACTTTCGTAATTAAATATTTGCTTTTCATTTGGTTCTACAGCTATCTTAGGGCTCTCATATAAGAGTCTTAGAGCCATAATCTAATCATGACCCTTTAAGATAAAATGATCAGAAAAATGAGATCATCACACCAATTCAAATGGATTGAAAAATAGAGCATTTAATTTTTTTACTGCTTATATATTAAAAATATGGTTAAAAAATTAAGTGACCTGATTTTCAATCTGTTTGAATCGGTGCGAAGATCTCATTTTTCTGATAATTTTATCCTAGAAGGTCATGATTATATTTTGGTTCTAAGAGTCATATGAGAGCCCTAAGATAACTATAGAACCAAATGAAAAACAAATACTTAATTACAAAAGCTCTAGAGACAAAAATTAATCATGATCCTTTAGAAAAAAATAATTAGAAAAATAAGATTTTCGTACT
Source organism: Rhododendron simsii (assembly GCA_014282245.1). Taxonomy (NCBI): domain Eukaryota; kingdom Viridiplantae; phylum Streptophyta; class Magnoliopsida; order Ericales; family Ericaceae; genus Rhododendron; species Rhododendron simsii. Next base: position 6,453,774 of record CM024962.1, read on the forward strand.
AGTTCAAACAGATTAAAAATTGAAACACTTAATTTTTTAATTATGTTTTTTAATATTTAAGCAGCTGTCTTGGGAAACGTGTAATCCATTCTTTGGGCGCTGTAAATATTTCTTCACGAAACGGCCGTGAAGAAGTTTATCTCTTTCCAAATTGCTTTCATATTAAGATTAAAATACGTACCTTGAAGGATTCATAGTTTAAAATCCATAAACAACTTTGCTAGTACCACACCTAAATACACGCCCAAACACACGCCCACACTCACATTTGATTGAGTGTGTATTTAAGTGTCGTACTAGAATTATTAATCCGCAAAAACCAATTTTCCAAAAAGTTAACATCAACCATCAATCCGGATAAGCCATGTGCAGGGAATCTTGCCCGTGTCATGTGGTTCTGGTCGGGGAATATCACAATTCACAAGTGCCTGGCAATGGCATAGTCAAATATTTAGTACAATTTTCCACTTATGACAAAGTAGCACAAATCACAAGTGCCAGGCAATGGCATAGTCAAATTTTTAGTACAATTTTCCACTTATGACAAAGTAGCACAAAACACCCATGGAAATAAATTTCTATTTCAATTATCAGCCCACAGCAATTGACCTGAGTAGAAAGCCAATTGCGGTCCATTTCTTATGTAATGTTCCCCCAGCCTCTCTCAAGCACTACCAAAAATAAATTTCTAGTTGTTATAAATTGAGACAAATATAAAAGAAACTTGTAAAACAAATATTGAACACAACAAGTATATAAAATATTTCTTTAAGAATTATTGAATATTCTCTTTACCTTTCTATCTGATTTTTTTTTCTTTTCTTTCAAATTTGTGTCTATACAGACTACGCGTAAATCTCTTATATATGCAAAGCGAGAAACATCAAACCCTACACATTGAATGATGCTTCCCAACCTCTTTCTCCTATTACTACAATAAGCATTAATGTGGTTAGCCAATATTGACTTCATAAATTCAATTATCATCTCCCCTTTTCGTGTTCATCTTCACTTTCCTTTTTCCTTCACGGTCTTTTCCCAACTGCAATTCACTGCAGTCCTTCCAGTAACTCAACCACATCATTCTCCTTATAGGGTCCCAAGACTCATAAACATGTCAACTGGCGACGGAGGCAATCAATCCGGCCGGGAATTCTGCCGTCGCTATTCACTTGCTGAGATACAATGGGCGACCCACAACTTCGATGATGCTTTGCTCATTGGGAAAGGCGGATTTGGTAAGGTGTATAAAGGGTTCATGAACTATGGAGATACCGTCGTTGCCATTAAGCGGCTGAATACGGAGTCCAAGCAAGGGGCACAAGAGTTTTGGTCAGAGATCAAGACGCTTTCCTTGCTCCGGCACCCTCATCTTGTCACTCTGATTGGCTACTCCGATGACTGCGAGGAGATGATACTTGTTTACGAATACATGGCCAATGGGACGCTCGCGGATCATCTCTACAAAATCCGTGGAAAAGGTAACTCTAATACTCATCATCTCACTTGGAAGGAAAGGCTTCAAATTTGCATCAATGCTGCTCGCGGACTGGACTACCTACATAACACTGAGCAGGGTGTCATACACAGGGACGTCAAGACTACAAATATTCTCTTAGATGAAAACTGGGTCGCTAAGATTGCAGATTTTGGGTTGTCCAAAATGGGCAGCACGCAAACCCACGTTAGCACGGATGTTAAAGGCACATTCGGTTATTTGGATCCAGAGTACTACTTGACTCGTAGGCTAACCAAGAAGTCGGATGTGTATGCCTTTGGTGTGGTGTTATTTGAAGTGTTATGTGCAAGGCCGCCAGTGGATATGAGAGACGACAACAATGAGGAGGAACGTAGTTTACCCTTATGGGCTCAACAGTGCATGAAGAAGGGAATGCTTGATCAGATCATCGATCCCTATTTAAGGGGGCAAATACCACCAAAGTGTCTGAAGCTATTTGTGAAAGTTGCTAACAAATGTTTGCACAAACATCCACAAGGAAGGCCTACGATGGCTGAAGTGGAAGGCAGGCTCAAGCACATATTGGTATCATATGGCAACAAACCGAAGTGTACGAAAAGTGTCAGCAAGGTTGTTATGGGTTGGGCATGCGTACCAGCTCACGGTATAGTTTTGGCGATGATGTCGAAGAACCATAACATTTCAAGGTATGGTTCTGAGAATGAATTTCCCAGGCAGTTGCGGAGGGACCCGTTTAAGGTCTCTGCTGCCCGTCTATACCGACGTTTCAAGCTGGCAAAAATTCAAGCTGCAACAAACAATTTCCATGAGAATCTGGTGATTGGAGATGTTGGTTATACCAAAGTCTATAGAGGCCTTATTGACAGGGGAAATACTGAGGTGGCGATTAGACGGTGGAAAGAAGGTAAATCAAGAGAAAGGAACCTGGACCAGTTTACAGCTGAGATCCAGGTGCAATCCCAGCTCCGTCACCATCACATTGTCCCTTTAGTTGGATATTGCGATGACAAAAATGAATTGATTCTTGTGTACGAGTACATGGTCAACAAATCTCTCCACCATCATCTGTATGGACCCAATCGTGGTTCTCTTCCATGGGAAAAGCGTCTTGAGATCTGCATAGGTGCGGCACGAGGACTTCAATACCTACACACGGGTACCAAACAGACCATCATTCACCACAACCTAAAGCCAACCAGTATTCTGTTGGACGAAAATTGGGCTGCCAAACTTTCAAGTTTAGAGTTTTCCGTTGTGATACCCACCAACGGATCGACTGCTACCTGTAGTACCTTTGTCGACGGCAATGTGGGATACATGGATCCAGATTACCTTGCAAGTTCAAAATTAACTATAAAAACCAATGTGCACTCATTCGGGGTCATCTTACTGGAAGTCCTCTGTGGTAGGAAGACAACGGCTATCACAAGGGATGAGGCTGAGGTAAATTTAGTCCATTGGTTCAAAACTAATGTTCAAATGGGTACCATTGATGGGATCATTGATCCGGTCCTCGTTGATACAATAGCACCTGAATGTTTGAAGGAATATCTCATGATTTCAGAAAATTGCTTGCGTGGTGAGGAGATTGAACGTCCATCGATGGATGCTGTGGTAGGTAGCCTGTGGTGTGCACTGCAGGTACAGGAGGCTTGGCTAAACAAGCCCCATGAGGCCATCCCTCGTTCTCACAACCAGTTCTATGATGGTACTCATGGCAGTGTAATAGTTGATATCCCTGGTAAAGGAGGTAGAAGTGGGAAGATTTTCACGAGTTTGGAAGATTCCACGTATCTTTCAGGCAATCTAGCACGATAGCACAAGATTGCTATTAACATCAAAATTTGTTGTAATGGAGTGGCTTTAATCAGCAAGTCCTTGTAGCACGGTTGCAAAATCCTCCAATAAATGTCCATTTATTTATGTAGACAATTGAACCATTTATGGGAAGTTCATGGTATGTATTGGTTTCTATTTATGGGAAGATCGTCTCTTGCTTGTATGGATTTACAAGGGTGTGCTCTAGGCCCCCTCTTTTGGTTTGCTTTGGTTCTTACTGGATTAACTTACCCGAAAGAAGTTGTTATGAAGACAACCTCAAGACTAAGAAGTAGATTGAACCATAGAAACTAATTTAAAGCTAAGTTGATAAGAATTTTTCTTCTCTATGCTTTGCATCATTGTAGAATAAAAGATTTTCGTCCATAGGCTCTTTACTTTAATGGCATTAAACTCTGTTTTGTACTCTTCGCATCCCCAAAAGGATTACCATTTTAGGGATTCTAAAAAATTTAGGCGACATAATCATTACATTTTTTACTTTAAAACTTTAAGAAAATACCCTTGAATCATTACTCATTTTGTCCTTTTGATTTAATAACTTAGTTGGTGAGACAATAACAAATGTGGAAAACCAATGGTTTTGTGCCTTGTACTTTTCAAAATGGAGAGGGAATTTGGGACTGCAAAAAGAGTCCAAATGGTCATCAATTTTGGGACAGAGGGAGTATTTTAAGTTTGGTGTTAAATTGTTGAACACTTAATTGTCCACACTCCACGCGAACCATGCCTTTTAGCTATTTCCTTTATTTGAAGTGTAATCATTAACGCATATCCTTCAAATTATAAAGATATAATTTATAAAGAGCTGTGCTACGTGCACAGCAGCTTGTACACAGCAGCTTCCGGCTCGTGTCTCACAAAGATGATCGGAGCCGCTCATTTTGTTCAAAATATGTCGTTTAAGGTCTCTGTAAAAAATGAGCTTCGTTCGATATCGTTAGAGGCGTTCACCAAATACTCAAAATCACTTCAGAATTTAGGCCTTATGCAGTGGGAATAAGTCGACACATTGGATGAACTAATCATAACAAAAACAAACGCATGAAAGTACCAAAAAAGATCAAAAAAACACTAACATTCACAGCATGGAACGGATTGGAAAAAGAAAATTACCAAATATCTTCTTCTCTTTAAGCTATTGAAACACCATATCTCATTGAAGCTTTTCGTCGACCAGATTGTGAACAACAATGGAGAGCACCGTATAAACTGGAGGGTCTTTATGCGAGCCGTTGCAAACATGGAAACTATTTTCTCTTTTTTTTTTTTTTTAAAGTAGCACAAGCGTCGGTTCGTTATGGTGGTTGGAAGAAATCGGCGACCATAACTGGATTCGGTTGAAGGAAAAAGGAAAAAAGTAAACATGGATGCTGTGGAGTTGTAGGGAGGGAAGGCTCGAGTTCAAAGTGTCGGTTTTGGGTTTTCAGTTATGTGTAGCTTAACGAGCTGAGTTTTGTTCACCCTCCACTTAAAATGGTGAACATTATCCTTCTTTCTATTGGTTGAAATGATGTGGACCCTACTACAAAGTGATGTCATACTTACCAAAAAGTGTATTGTATGATAAACATGATATCATTTTGTGGTGGGGTCCACACCATTTCAACCAATGCGAGTGAGGATAATTTTCATCCTCTTTCAAGGAAGGTGAACAAAATTGCACTCGCAGCTTAACGGGGTTTTTTAAGGGACCACATAAATATGTTCTGATTGTGGGACAAGATGTATGTGTGATCTTATATAAGACTGTTTCCGATACATTTGTGTTCGGCAAACTTGCCCGGCCCTTCATTTGGCTAGGGTTTAAATCTCATTCCCACTTACTTTTTTCTTAAACGATATAGTTAAATTCTAAATCACACGATTAATTAAACACACAAATACTTGCACATAACCACATGAGAGACGGAAGTCACGGAACCTACACACAAACACCCACAGAGAATATTGTGCACGTTCGATGTTTGGGAACCAAAAAAAAAAAAGTTGTTGGGCCGCAATCTGGCGGTACCACCCACCCCTACCCTACCACCTATGGGCAGTCGTTCGTCCTACAACCGCGTGAAAAGAAACTGCAGTGATCTTGAATTGGGTTTCTACAGTGATAGAATCCCCATAAAAATACCACTAGCTCGAGAACATGTGATTTTGTATCCGGTAAAAATCTTGGCTAATTGATCGAAGTGGGTAGCTCTAGTAGACCCATACGTAATGGAACAAATAGGGTGGGTAGGCGCGCCCACCACACTACATGTGTAGACGTGAACCCTTGTGAAATTATTTCAATACATACAGAGATTCGTGTCAGAAATTAATAACAATTCAACATTGCTTTCTCAATCTCTTTATTATACGAGGCGTCTTGGCTTTCGGCCCTGACCCCATCTGCTTATTGGATCGGAATGGAAAAAATATTATATTTCAACAAGGCTTTCGGCCCTGACCCCATCTGCTTATATTATCTCAACAAGGCTTCTCAGCTTCTGGGCCAGACCCCATCTGCTTATTGGATCAAGGTGGAGAGGTTGGAGGTCGGGATGGGATGGGATGGGATGGGGCAAAGAGGAGGAAATTGTCATTCATAAGGAGCACTGCATGGTGGTGGTGTCCTGGAGCACTTAATTAGAGTTCAGGATAGTGGTGGTGTTCAGGAGCACTTAATTAGAGCTCAGGATACACGCGATGAGCGTGTGATTTAAGGTAAATTGGATTCATACATATATTATATTTCCCTTGTTTGCGAAAATTCCTCACATCCATTTCTCTGGGAAAAAATATGGGGTGCAAGTTCAATAGAATTTGGCAACCGAAGCCATTGAGTTTGCCTGGTTTTGATTGAAATAGTAGTATCATAATTACCCATTTTCCATTACCGGATGCTAGAGGTAAATATAGTACGAATAATTCCTGAAAGTAAAAAACGTGAGGCAGCGCCATATTGGCTCCCAATAATACTAGTAGGGACACAACACTAACCACACGTATATATATATGGGCACTGATTGGTAATATGAGAACAACAACTTTCAAACTACTTTGCAATCACCATTCATGCAATGTCACAAAAGTGGATGTTGAGGTAGAGTGTTGTGCCCCTAAGATTATTGGCTTTAGCTCTATAACTGTTGTTGGTTCTCCACCGCGTGAGTATCCTGAAGTAAGTGGAGGGCCGTGATTGGTGTGGCCGCATTAGCTCTCCCGAAAAGTTGGATTGCACAACCGGGTCCATATAGTTTCCTAGCTGTAAATTGTTCCTCCGTTACCCAAAAAAAAAAAAAAAAAACTGTTGCTGGTCATATCAGAAATGGTGTTCACATAACTACATTAGAGCACCTCCTCCAATGCATCATTTCTCCATTTGAGAGGATCATTTTTGGAGGAAATACAATTCCAACCCATGTTCCCATTTCCTCCTCCATTAGAGAGGATTAAGTTTTTGTATTTCAAATTTGGAGGATGAACAAAAAATCGGATGATCTCCTCCATTTCAATATCTCCGGAATCCTAGTTTGTTCATCAAATTAGTATTGGGTTGGAGTTAGATTTCCTCCAAAATCACTCCAACCCAAATCATGTTTAAATAGCTACGTGAACACGGGTCTAGGGAATGGTCCATTGCCCTCAGATTTCCACAGAGAAGGGCCCGGCACTAAAGAAAGAAGAGATATTCGAAGAAGTTTCTCTGATATTTCTTTCCACATGGAACAAACACTCTCTCCAGTCAGCCATTCTTGACTCTGGAAGAACGACCTCGTCATCCATCTCTTCACCGCGTTGACCCTGGAACAAGTACAAGTGGAAGTGGCAACAGCAAAAACAAATCATGTACAAAAAGAAAAAACAAAAATTATGGAGAACCCTCTGCTTCCAAAATAGTCGATTTTTGAGGTACTTTAGAGACAGACATATCGTTGATTTTCTTCTGTTTCTCATTCTGTATTAACTTTGATTTTTCTTCGTTTTCCTTTTTGTAGGAAAATCAAAACAGTGATGGTGAAGCTTTGTGGCTGAACTGCTTCGCTGAAAAGAGGAGAAAAGGGGTTTTTATTTCCCCCCTATGGAATGTTAATTCAAGGAATTTCAGGTAAATTTAAGCATCAGATAAATTGTCATTCTTTGCTGTTTCCATTTTTTTTTTTAAAGTGAAAGTTGCATGTTTGAAAGTTTATGTAGGTTCAAATTCATTGCCCCCCTTTTGATCAATAAAAGTTTGTGATCTAGTATGATAGATAACTAGACAGACCGAGAGGCGGATGAGCCCAAGCGACCACTCTACCCAAGTTTCAAATTTTTATAAGACTAATTGTAGGGTTTACTCAAAAACTTTGAAATTATATAACTTTGTTCACCCAACATATTTTTGAACAATCTTACACCAGCCTAACCAAGAGGTTTTTGAAAAAGTAATCCTATTTGTAGCAATAGTTGTATTTTTTGGAATCATATTTTGCATTTTAAAGTGGTGACAGGAGTGCACAAGATTGTATGCAGTCACAATTATAGATGATTGTCTGTTAGGAATTGAATAGGTTGATCGAAAATACATATGATAATCTTCTTAGAATCATTTCTCTTTCATATAGTTTTTCTTTTTTATAACGTTTGCCCACCCAAGCATACAACATTACAACCTTGAACCCCGTGTCCATCCCAGAAAGAAATCTTTAGCCATTGTCGTTGGCCGGGCTATCAATTTATGTCTCTTTTTTTGGGTGTTTCTTGAACAGGATTGGGGCTGGTCCTGTGGCAGCATGATGCTGGGCATCAAAACTTTCTCTGCATAGCATATGTTTTGATGCATCAGAATGTCGTTTTGATGCGTAGCACAGTGCTGTCACAGAACCTTGGCCATTGATGGATTCTGGATATTGGCACAGATTTTGCTCTGTCACAGACTCGAAAGAGTCAAAGGGAAAAATTCATACGCTTCAAAACCTTCACCCGAGTCCCTAATTTGGTTGATTACGTTAGGATCTTTCTTTCTGAACTGTCCCTATATATCCTCGGGGGACATACGGGTGTCCTGTTTTCAATCAACGATCCAACGTACTGCTAAATTTCTGGTCGCGTGCAATAAACAATAAAAAGCATGAGCTTTTCTTGGCCAGTATAATTCTAATTTGTTGTTTTTGTGGTTTCTCGTAATGGAGCTTGGGGTCAGTGGCCATTGTTGTGACAGGTTACAACAAGGTGTTGTGTGTCCAATGTTGTTTTGCTGCACATCAAGTGTTTTAAAACATCATAATGAGGACATTGCTTTGATGCACATCGTGTGTTTTCATGCCTCAAGACGAGGAAATAGGTTGATTTAATAGTAGGATTACTAGGATGCTATCACAGCACCCACCCTGTGCCCGTATAGATGGCAAGTGATGATCCGATTTGGGGATATTGGGATAGATTGTGCTATGTCTTGGACAGACGATAGTGAATGGAAAACCCATGAGCTCAAAAACCTTCTTTTGAGTATCTCTAATTTGGTTGATCCAACGCCATACAGCCCATACCTTATGTTAGGATCTTTCTTTCTCGGTTCCTCTTTAAATTTCTCAGCCAACCAGGCCCAAATTTCACCTGCCTCTACTTCTTCCCAGCCTCATATCAGCCTTGAAAGTTCGACACTTCCCTTAGGGTCCATGTTTTGGACCTAAAATCACGTGTTAAAGCAACTTCTCCCTGTACTACCACATATATGCATATGCAGTTATCAATATCGGCTACAATATCACTGAATACACATGCTGATTTCATCTTATTCAATTACAATGAGTGCTGAGATTCCGCTACTTCAGAGCCCCGCCTAGCTACTTAAGAGCATTACTGAAATTTTAATGACTATTGTATTCTGCAAAAATATTTCACTTAAATGTAAAAAAATCCATTAGCAACACGAATTTGCTTATGTATTTGCTCCTCTCGCAAAACTGTTTTTTCTGAGTTCTTATGGGGTCATTGTACATTTGGGTTGGTTTCAAGTTTCAGATCTTCTGATTCTTATCCATATCATTTTGCTCCACTCTTTGTCGTGTTCATTTTTTCTTTATCTCAGTTTATCTACCTGTGCAGAGCTTATGTAGGACACAACCACTGGCTGATCGCAGTCCACCATAGCTGACTCTGGGAAGGAGCAATCAATCTTCCATCTGGGGCTCACTTTTGTGCCATTGACAGGCAGCTTTTTTACTTCTTCCACCCTTCTATTGTCACAATTACCCCTTCGCTTCATTGTGTAACACCCAAAACCATGCTAATGCACCGTTCTCTGTCAGCTCTCATATCTCTCCTCTTCTTCCTTCCTAATTTTAGTCTCACGATTGCGGTTAATTTCCCTGCACCTTATGCCCCGATTGATAACCTTGCCATTAACTGTGGTTCTTCGGGCAACTCAACCACGCCAGACGGACGGGTATGGATTGGAGATATTGGCTCAAAATTCTCCCAGTTGCAGCAACACAAAAGTAAATCAGTGACCTCAAAAGCCTTCCACCAACTCTCTGATACTGTCCATCTTGTTCCATACATGACTGCTCGTATCTCTCATTCTCAATTCTCCTATACATTTAAAGTCAACCCAGGCCAGAAATTCGTTCGTCTTCACTTCTTTCCAGTGTCATATCCTGGATTTGAAAGGTCCCAGGCCTTTTTCACTGTAAAGGCTGGTCCTTACACCTTGCTTAGTAACTTCAGTGCTTCCCTCACAGCTGGCGCTTTGGGAAAGAAATCTTTTGTTAGAGAATTTTGCTTGAACGTGGTTGAAAATCAAGCATTAACCATAACTTTCTTTCCATCTCCTAGTAGTGCTTCTGATGTTGCATATGCTTTTATCAATGGAATTGAGATCGTCTCCATGCCTACTGGTCTTTATTACACCCAAGGCAATGATCCAGGCACCGTTGTTGTTGGCCAGAACTATCGATTCTATATTGAAAACAACACTGCCCTTGAGGTAGTTCAGCGGTTAAATGTCGGCGGGAGCTCAATCTCGTCAATTGAAGATAATGGTATGTACCGGGAGTGGTTGGAGGACTCAAATCACCTGATAGAATCAAATGTTGTACCAATGAGTACAGCCATTCCAGTTGAATACACATGCATACCCACATACATAGCGCCCCAAAAAGTTTACCAAACAGCCTGGTCGGTGGGTCCAACCAGAAATTCCATCCAGATGAACAATTTTACATGGAAAGTGCCTGTGGATTTGGGATATAGATACCTCATTAGGCTCCATTTTTGTGAGCTTCAATATGGGATAAAAGATGAAGGCCAGAGGCAGTTTCGTATCAGCATAAATAAGCAAATAGCTGAGACTTATGCTGATATTATCAAATGGAGTGGTGGAAATGGGGTTGCAGTGTACAGGGACTACGTGGCTATGATGGAGGGAGACAGAATGGAGAGTAAGCGTGATTTGCTGATAGCTCTGCAGCCTCACTGCCATAACGCAGACCCGATCTTAAATGGGGTGGAAATATTTAAGTTGAGCAATCCTGACAACAATCTAGCTGGTCCCAATGCAAAACCTCTGGTGGATGCCTTAGCATCCAAGATGCCAAAGCCTCGAAAATTAGCTTCTGTTTTTCACATTGTCAATGCGATTGTGAACCGTATAGTGGTTCTCATTACTTTTGTCTGCGTCTTTGTTCACCAACTGCGTATTTGGGCAGAATACTCTTGGGAGACAAACATCTCACAGTCCTCCCCAAAGGAAACTTGTCGTCGCTTTTCGCTTGCTGAGATGCTATCAGCCACAAGCAACTTTGATGATGCGCTCATCATTGGTCGTGGCGGATTTGGTAAGGTGTATAGAGGGCTTATCGATTTAGGGGCCACTACTGTTGCCATAAAACGGCTAAATTCCACATCCAAGCAAGGGCCACATGAATTTTGGACTGAGATTGAAATGCTCTCGGAGCTCCGCCACACTCATCTTGTCTCTCTGATCGGGTACTGTGACGACTGCCAAGAGATGATTCTTGTGTACGAGTATATGGCACATGGAACCCTAGCCGATCACATCCACAAAGTTGGCAGACATCACACGGGAATTTCAAATTTAAGTTGGGAGCAAAGGCTCAATATTTGCATTGGTGCCGCACGTGGTCTGAACTATCTTCATGCGGGTACCCATCAGAGTGTCATACACAGGGATGTGAAAAGCACAAACATTCTGTTGGACCAGAAATGGGTTGCTAAGGTTTCAGATTTTGGATTGTCCAAAATGAGCAGCACGACCCATTCTGGAAGCTATGTTAGCACAAACGTAAAAGGCACATTTGGGTACTTTGATCCGGAGTATTTCTTTACCCGTAGACTGACAAGGAAATCTGATGTGTATGCCTTTGGGGTGATACTATTGGAAGTGCTGTGTGGGAGGCCAGCAGTGGACATTAGACTCGAAGAGGAGCGACACAACCTAGCCGTATGGGCCCAACATTGCATAAGGGAGGGGATAATTCATCAGATCATTGATCCCCATTTGAAGACACAAATCTCGCCACATTGTCTTAAGTTGTTCACAGAAGTTGCTATGAAATGCCTACATAGTTATTCAAAGGACCGACCTACCATGGATGATGTGGTAGGGAGCCTTGAGCTTGCACTGGCGGCACAAGAGAGCTCAAGTTCTTGTACAGAAGAGGCTATCAACATTGGTGGGGCAGAAATCAATCAAATAAGTGGGACTGTATGCTTGGATGGTGCTGATTTGCAGTACATGGAAAACTCCACGTTTGAGCAGGACTATACATTTCTGTCTAGCATAACAACTAAATTAACAAACACAAAGTTGGTTATGAAACCTTCAGCTAAGGGTAAGGATCTGAAGAGGGAGAAGACGAATAAGGACAACAGGGGTGGGTCATTGTGGTGGTTGAGGAACCCGTTTACGCGTAGTGCCAAAAAACCAAAGGAAAAAAGTTTGGTAGCCCTAGAGGACCTATGGCGTCGTTTCTCACTGTCTGAAATTAGAGCAGCCACTAATAACTTCGATGAAGATCTTATAATTGGAGGTCCTAGTTATTTCGACAAATTATATAAAGGCTATATAGGCGACAGTATTCTTGTGTTTGCCATCAAAAGGTTTATAACAACATCAAATAGGGAGGATTATTGTAGGCCTAGCACGGAAATACTCGAGGAGGTCCATCAGAAGCTCCATCAACTCCAGATTCCGGTTGGATACTGCAATGACGAAGGTGAGATGATCGTCGTATATGATTACATGGGCAATGGATCACTCGGTGATCATCTGTTTAGAATGAATGGTGATCATCTTCCCTGGAAAAAACGGCTTGAGATCTGCATCAGTGTTGCACGAGGGCTACAACACGTGCATTCCAGTTTTCGGCAGATATTAACCCACCATGTTGAAATAAACACTAACAAGATCATGTTGGACAATGATTGGGTTCCCAAATTCCAATTGGACATCAATTGGTTTCCCTGTGATTCAGGTTCGATGTACTCCGAGGTACTGGTTCCTAGCAATGTGGCAACTATTGACGAAAGTTTGATGCCTGTTGTTAGCACTAGATATTATGCACCAGAGTACTTAGCATCAGGTGGGGTGATGAAAGAAGCCAATGTGTATTCGTTGGGCGTGGTGTTGTTGGATGTGTTTTATGGTTGCAACGCCCTCAACCCTATTCGGCATTGCGGTCACTGGACTTCCGTAGAATGCTTCAAAAGTTGCATGAACAAGAAATGCATCGGTCACATCATTGACCCCTATCTGATGGGGAACGTGACGCCTGAATGTTTCCGTGAATTTGTGAAAATTATAAATGACTGCTTGCTTCGTGAACGGAACAAACGACCATCTATGGATGACGTGGTGAGGAGGCTCGAGTTCACGCTAGAGCTGCTGGAAACTTCGGGGGATCATGCACAGGTCAGTGGTGCATCCAATGGTGATCAATCGGATAAGTCAATCAAGGAAGCTGTCTGTCGGGCTTACAACAATGCTTTGTTCAATAACAACGATCCCTTGTTCATTGACAGGGATTACATCGTCATGGATCCCAATGCAACAAGCTACTGCGGCCCACTTGATCAAGATGAGATGAGTTACGACCTTTACCCCACCGATGCTGCCCTTTGGTCAAATCCTTGGCCTGCTTCTGATGATTCTGATTATCATTCAAGTAATCTAGCTCGATAGACCCAAGTTTAAATAGCAAAGAATGAATAGTTAAACAGAAGGCGAAGGTTTAATTCAAAATAGAAGCTTACTCGTGGTGTAGTTGTGGAGGAATATGTGGTTCTGGTAATTTTCTTTTGCTTTTGTGGTTATGCCTCCTTGTGTTAATTGTTATTGTGTGTACTATGAAAAGTGTTAGAATGATTAGAAGTAAAGAAGTTCGTGATTTTTATGACTTACCTAGTTGGTTCATGGAGAGAATGTCAATATTGTTTATGCAGTATTTGTTTGGTGAACGTTGCGAGATTTGTGAGTTGACTCTTAACGTTATGATTGGAATCTGTGAGTTTTGCATTTTATCAGCACAATTGGACCAAGCAGGATCCTCTGTGTTGAAAACCCCTCAGCATAGAGGCACATGATTTCGAGACAGAGGAGTTCGAACCCGCAATTGGATAGCTATCAATCAAGGAATGATGTAGTGGAATCATGTCGACTTTGCTGGTGCATTTGTGGATGAATAGAGTCAATGAAGCATGGATACTCCAAAACTAGTTGCCTATGGCCATCGGGTACATATCAGCTACTGATACGTGATACTACCGGATAAATATCGGATATTGCAAAATAAGTATTCTGTATTTAAATTACTTGTTTTTAATTTCTGATATGTATTGGTTTTGTGAGCGATATGTCGGTGGGGTTTAGAAGATATCTTTTAAAGAGGTAAAAATTATAAGGGGCAAATGCAAACACAGTACATACATATAAATAAATTCGATAGGTACACTGATTGAGACGTAAGTCAATCGATTCACACTCACAGATAGAGACATAACCCTAGGACCAGATTCATCCCAAGTCTTTGCAGGTGCCTCTCTCAGCTCTCTCGCATTGTCGAACTCTCGAACTCTCACGCAGCGTAAAACACCCAGACACACAACGATTGTCACTTTATATTGTATGTACTTTACGAAGTGTATTTTACTTTTTTTTGTTTTAGTATATGTTACATTCTTGTTCTTTGACAGGAGTACATTAGAAGAGGACCCAGCCAGCCACAACATTTTATTTTGACCAGCCCTTCTAATTTGCGGATTCCCTGATTAAATGAGTGTTATATTTCTCTGCAGCAAACTCAGACGAAGAGCGACAAAGCAAACGTTTGTATGCGACAGTAGTCAGAGCTTCCCGGGTTGATGCTGCCTACTACCACAGGTCTACTCCATCTTCCGTAGCTTAACTTGGAGCTGTTCAATTGAGATTTACCTCATTTGTGTATAACTTAAGTATTTGACTTCTAGCTATTTTACTAGCTTTTATTCTTGAGTTCGAGGGTTGGAGACACGGAACTTACGCTTAACCTCTCAAGAAAGCAAAAACATGGATGTTAAAAATGGAAAAATGCCAACCTCCATTTCTGATAGTCCAATCATCGATGTTAAACATGGAAAAATGGAATTTTTTTCTATTTCTGATAGTCCAAACAGGAATGATTGGGCAGAAGAGCTGCTTTTAGGACAATAATAGGTAGTGGACCACAACCTGCTGTTCATCAAAAGTAGCATGGCTACCTCCATTGACTTGAAACAATTTTGTTGACATGTTGGGTGAAAAATAAACAATTTTGAACCAATCCCGGTAAGTGCATTTTTTCGCCCAACATGTAAGGTATTTGAAGGAAACAGCTCTCAATTGTGTTACCATCCAAAGGTGCACTAACAAAATCGATTTTTTTTTTACACCGTCTCCTGTAGCCGCAGTGCGAATTGGAGGCTCTCCTGGACATCCTTCCTTGATGTATTGCTGTTCCATTGGCAGTCAAATGAGCAAATCATTGCAACCTTGACGAATTGCCTAAGCACATTTAGAGCCAATCCCATGTAATCAAATTGTGAGGAACAAATCATCTTTGTTTGATTTTTTTCTCCTCTTCCGTGGATATACGAAAACTTCATTAAACATAATGAAAAGGCAATGTAGAGTCTAAACGGAAATTACATCAGAGACAACAAGCCCGTTCAGGAAACAAATATTGCACAAACTGTATCTACGTTCTCTAAACGAATAGAATCAGTAATTCTTGGGATCATTTTACTTTCCAACATTACACTAATCACAGAACACACAATACATCGGCCAATACATTTCACGAACATGAATATTGCAAAGGAAAAGCAAACAACCGGAAGAACACATTCCACTACAGCTACACAACTTTGCATGCATTTGTGGAAAACCCATTTCAGACTGTTTTGTGATTCATTCTTTGTCGTTTGAATTTGGTGCTAGCGAGCTAGATTACTTGAACAGTAATCAGAATCATCCAAAGTAGCACAGCTCATCTCATACAGATTAACTGGATCAGGGAAGCTCGTTTGAGTGGCATTCGGGTTGAACCAATCACTGTCGATGAGAAAGGGTTCACTGTCATTAAACAGGGCGTTATGGTAAGCCTGAGCTACCACCTCCTTGTGTGACATTTCTATTGTGTCACCCTCGGATTCACCACCAAATTGTATATGATCATCTGAAGTCTCCAGCAGTTGCAGTACAGGTTGGAGCCTCCCCACCACGTCAGCCATTGACGGCCGTTTGATCCCCTTGTAAAGCAGGCAACTCCAACATAACTTGACAAATTCTCTGAAACAATCTGGTGGAATTTTCCCCATCAGGTAGGGATCAATGATGTGATCAATGCACTTCCTGTCCATGCAACTTTTGAAGTATTCCACCAAAAGAAAGTAGGGATCACTGATGTGATCAATGCACTTCCTCTCCATGCAATGTGTGCGGTAGTCTTCTGAAGGCCAGTTGTAACTCGAGGCCTTCAAACCAGATAGTACTTCCACCAACACCACACCTAACGAGAACACGTCAATTTTTTCATTCACAAGACCATACATAGCAGACTCTGGAGCCATATATCCATAAGTGTCTCTGAAAGCCTCAGCATACATGCTGGTATGTTCCAGTGCAAAGAATATATCCAAATCTGAAACTTTAGGCACCCAATCATGGTCCAACAGAATACTGGCAGACTTGATGTCACGGTGGATTACCTTGTGCCTCGTACCTGCATGGAGGTATCGTAGTCCTTGTCCAATACCAATGCAGATCTCAAGCCTTCTTTTCCATGGAAGTTGATCATATATAGTGCATCCGAAAGAGATGATCGTGCAGAGATCCATTGCCCAAATCGTTGCACACGAGGATCATTTCCCCTTCATCACTGCAATATCCGATTGGAGAGAGCAGGTTGATGTGACGGAGCTCCGCAACGATTTCCACCTTATCCCAACAATAGCAGTCCCAATAGAATGATATGTTAAGCCTTGTGATCACAACCGCAAGACTTCCATTGTCAATATACCCTTTGTATAATTTACCGATTGAACCACGATCACTACTGAGTTTGCAATCAAAATTGTTGGTGGCCACTTGAATTTCAGCTGGGGATAAATGACGGCATAGATCCTCCAGCTGTGGTGGCAAATGTTAGAGCAAAATCCACTTTGACCCCCTGTGGTTATCGCCATATGCGGATACCCCTCTCATGGTTCAAAACTAAGCACATAACCTACCTGTGGTTTTGAAAATATGTGGATAGACCCCCTACTATCATATTTTTCATCCATATTAACGGACACAGCATTAAAAGACCGATATACCCTCATCTTGTCCATTGATTCTTCTTTTTTTTAAAAATCTAATCACACAATCCCTTGTACCAAAAATTAAATCCAAACCGTTGATATTGTAAATTTTGACGAATACTACATTTATGCCAAAATTCAAGTCAATCAAAAAATGAAAAGCCCATGGTCGAATCGATTTTGTTATGAAATTAAAATTTCAAATTTGAATTTACTAAAAATTAGATCACTAGGTTATTGATGCCTGATGGAGATGATTTTTTAAAGAGATACTCTATTCTTTATTTAATACATTATGAACGACTCAGATTACATTCTAGAGGCGTGTGAGATACACCTCCGTTAATATGGATGGAAAACATGACGGTATGGGGTCTATCCGTACATTTTCAAAATCACAAGTAGGTTATGTACTCACTTCTGAATCATAAGGGGGGTATCCGCACATGCCGATAACTACGGGGGCTGGAAGTAGACTTTGCTCTTTTCCTTTTGGTTCTTTGGTACTATGTGTATAGGGTTTCCACTTCCACCACCATGATGATCCACCCCCTGATGAATCAGAGCCGTGATCCTTGGCCTTCTTCTTGTGCAGATCCTTACCTTTAACTGTAACTACCATGCTTTGAACCAAGTTTGTGATTGTTAACTTGGTTCTCTTTGCAGTCAAAGGTGTATTGTCCAGCCCACGAACGGGGCTTTCCACACATCGCACACCAGCGTCAACAATTTGCTCATTGTCTGCCCCACCATTAATGCCAATAGCCTCCTTTTCTGTCCAAGAACTTGAGCTCTCATGTGCCGCAAATGCCAGCTCAAGGCTCCCCACCACATCATCCATGGTAGGCCGGTCCTTTGAGTAATTGTGCAGACATTTCATGGCAACTTGCACAAACACCTTGAGACAATTAGGCGAGATTTGTGTCTTCAAATATGGATCAATGATCTGATGAACTAATCCGTCTCTAATGCAATGTTGGGCCCATAGGGCAAGACTGTGTTGCTCCTCTTCGAGTTTCATATCCACTGCCGGCCTCCCACACAGCACCTCCAACAGTACCACCCCAAAGGCATACACATCGGATTTCCTTGTCAATCTTCGTGTTGAAAAATACTCTGGATCTAAATACCCAAATGTGCCTTTTACATTTGTGCTAACATGGCTTCCAGACTGGCTCGTATTACCCAGTTTCGACAATCCAAAATCTGAAATCTTAGCTACCCAGTTTTCATCCAATAGAATGTTTGTGCTCTTCACATCCCTGTGTATGACACTTAAATTGGTGTCCATATGAAGGTAATTTAGTCCACTTGCGGCACCAATGCAAATACTGAGCCTTTTCTCCCATGTTAGACCAGAAATCCCATTATCATTTCTCCTATTTTTGTAAATGTGATCAGCTAGGGTCCCATGAGCCATATACTCATACACAAGCATCATCTCTTGGCACTCGTCACAATAGCCGATTAGAGCAACGAGATGAGTATGCTGGAGCTGGGAAAGCATCTCGACCTCAGTCCAAAATTCATGAGCCCCTTGCTTGGACGCTGAATTCAGCCGCTTTATGGCAACAATAGTGGCCCCTTCATTGATGATCCCTTTATACACCTTACCAAATCCGCCACAACCAATGGTCAATGTATCATCAAAATTGTTGGTTGCCAAATGCATCTCAGCGAGTGAAAAACGACGACAAATCTCCTTTGGGAACAATTTTGAGGTGGTTTTGTTGCCCGAGTTTTCTGCCCAAATACATAGCTTGTGAACAACAATGTTCAAAAGAGTAAGGACAATTATCAACCCATTTACAATAACCTTCACACCTTTGTATGATAATGGTAATTTTCCCGTTTTTGGAGCCTTGGAAGTCCGGCTATCTGCTAAACATTCAGGGTTTGGACCAGCCAGATTATTTTCAAGATTGCTCAACTTGAATACTTCTACCGCATTTAAAATTGGGTCAAATATAGCATGTTTACTTCTGCTACCACGGCAGCGAGGTCGTATAGCTATGACTAGGTCCCGCTTACCCTCCACCCTATCACCTTCCATCTTAACCACGTAGTCCCTGTGCACTGCAACTCCTATTCCACCACTCCATTCGATAATGTCGGCATACGCTTCAGCTATCTGCTCATTTATGATGATACAGAACTCCCTCTGGCCACTATCTTTTATCGCATATTCAAGCTCGCAGAAATGGAGCCTAATGAGGTATCTGAAACCCAAATCAACAGGCACTTTCCAGGTAAAATTGTACAGCTGGCCGGATTGTTTGGTTGGACCCACTGACCAGGCTGTTTGGTAAACCTTTTGGGGTGCTATGTATGTGGGTATGCTAGTGTATTTGATTGGAACGGTCGTACTTATTGGTACAACACTAGATTCCATCAGGTGATTTGAGTCTCCCGGAACATACCAGAATCTTCAACGGATGAGATTGAGCTCCCACCAACATTTGAACGCTGAATCGTCTCAAGTGCGGTGCTGTTTTCAATGTAGAATCGATAGCTCTGCCCAACAACAAAGGCACCGGGATCATTGCCTTGGGTGTAATAAAGACTGGTAGGCATGGAGATGATCTCTATTCCGTTGATAAAAGCATACGCAGCATCGGAAGGACTACTAGGAGATGGAAAGAAAGTTATGGTTAAGGCTCGACTTTCATCCACGTTCAAGCAAAATTCTTTAACAAAAGATCTCAAACGCAAAGCATCTGCGGTCAGGGAAGCACTGAAGTTGCTAAGCAGGGTGTAACGGCCAGCTTTTACTGTGAAAATGGCATTGGATCTTTTGAACCCGGGATATGACACTGGGTGGAAGTGGAGGAGAATGAATTTCTGGCCTGGATTTACTTTAAGTGTATAGGAGAATTGAGAACGAGAGATTCTAGCAGTCATGTATGGAACAGGATGGACTGCATCAGAAAATTGGTGGAAGGCTTTTGAGGTCACTGACTTACTTTTCCCTTGCTGCAACTGGGAAAACTTTGAGCCGATATCTCCAGTCCATACCCGGCCATCCCGGGTGGTTGAGTTGCCCAAAGAACCACAGTTAATGGCCAGGTTATCAACAGGGGCATATGGCGTGGGGATTTTAACCGTAATACTGAGGATATGAGGAAGGAAGAAGAAGAGAGGGACAAGAACTAGTACAAGAGCATAGCGCATTGACATGATTTTGGCTATTATGCAATGAGATGAAGAGGGAATCCTGACAACAAATGGATGGAAGAACTTAAGTAGCTGCTTCTCAATGGAAGGAAAGTATAGATGGTTCAATCTGCTGTAAGAGTTTAAGTAGCAACTGAGGTGGATCTTTGCTAGAGTCTGAGATGGTGGGCTGCGATTTTTCATGGTTGCGCCGTGCATGAGCTCAATAATAAAATCTGTTAAGGCAGAGAGAAACTGAAACAATTAAACATGACCAAGACAAAGAACTGGCGCAAAAAGGATGTAAGAATCAGAAGTTTAAAGCCAACCCAAAGGTGACTATGACCCCAAAATATCAGCAGTAACCGGTTCTATGAGGTAGAACAAATATTTCAACCAAAAATTCGATAATAGTATGGTGAATCTGCTAGATAGCATGATATACATTGTTAGTCTCATTTCCTAACAGCTAAACTTTTTAACTTTTAGGACTATAGCGAACTTAACAGAATTGTTCCATGCATGTATACTGTAAATCTGCATTGATATGTAATCATCATATTCAATTTATTCGTATATCGAGTTTATCAGCACAAGTCTGCTGATTTAAGCTTGTGTGGTGTTGGTAGCATGAAGTAGGAGTGGGGACGGGGACGGGAGCGAACAATTACAATGTCAAACCTTCGTGAGATCAAGTCGTTCTAGGTCAATGTTATTCCCTAGAATCCACATCAGACTATCAGTATTTATTGGCTCAATTACGATGGGGTTTGTGTTGGTCAATATTTGACCTAGTCGACCAATATTGTCTAATTTAGAAAATTATGGTGTAAACAGGTTGTATTTTGAAGATTCGATCTAGGATAGAATCTATCCGTAAACGAATCTAGAAGAGATGTACAAATTATTTATGTATCAACAAATTTATCATAACATAACATATTGATGCCCATGGGTAGCGCTCCACTACTCCTTGAGGGGTTCAAGCGAACCCATGAGTTCAGAAAAAGTGCTAAAATTTTCATAATTTGCAATATGCAGTTTGATTTTTCCTTAATATTTTTTGCACTGGATGAGTAAGATGAAGTCAAAATGAATAAAATCCACTTAAATTTGTGTATAATTAGATTGTATAGCTCAATAAAATATAATAATTTTGTCCCAATAAATTTCTAACTACTATGAAAAAACTTTAGTTTATATAGAGTTTTGTATCACAAAAGTTTCTATACGTTTTTGTCACCGCTGAACTCAAATCATGGAGCCGCCCCTTTTGATGCCAAAACTCTATTCTGGCTAGAAGGAACAAAACTACATACCAGTGCAATTTTCACCTCTTTTTATATATATATATATATATATATATATATATATATATATAGTAGTGCAATTTTCACCTTACAAATGCTTTCGTTAAAATCAGAGGACATTTGACGCAACAGTAAAGTTGATCCATTGTGACTTGGAGGTCACAGGTTCGAGTCACGAAAACAGCCTCTCTACTTGCAAGGGTAAGACGGCGTACATCAATCCTTCCCAAACCTCACAATAGCGGGAGCTTCGTGCACTGGGTTTGCCCCTTTAAGCTAGCCCAAAGATAATTTTGAACGCAAACTAATGAACATAAACTAACTGGATCAGCACATCTAGCTCGCGAACCTTGGACTAATTAACCCAAAGTTTAAACCAACATAAACTTTTCAACTTGCCGTTTTCACCTAATGAAAATGGAAAACAAGAACAATGTATAAACTTGTCTAATTAATCAGCTTACCTGAAGTTCCTTGCCTCAAGATTCCATCTTAGAGACCCTTTTTCTCCATTTTAACACAGTCAGTTCAACCACAGATCTTCAATTTTTAACCTTATTTTGCTTCTTCTACACCATCTCAACTTCATTTTTTAAATAAAGCATGAAGGGACAGAGAAGACCAGAAACGAGCCCCTTTCAGAGTCAGCAGTCAAGCTCTACTAGTCTGTGGCTGAAAAAAAAAAATTCTTCTCTGCCCCTAGTTTGAAAATCAAAGGGCAAGGGCCCATTCCCTAGACCCGTATTCACAACTCAAGAAAAGAGACAGAATAGAAACTTCTGAGAAGTAGGGAGTGTTTGGCCGCCCTTGCTTTGCATTTTGCATTGCGAGGCATTTTGGGTGTTTGAGAGTAAATTTTACTGAGAAAAGAACTGAAAAATGTAGAATCTCAAGATCTAAAAACCAATGCAGAATCCAAACATCACCTCCGAGGATTATTTGTAATTATATTTTCGATCACAAAATTCTTCTGCAAAACTATTCTTTGCATATCAGCCAAAACATAGGAGATTCTCATCATAACTCCAAAATCTGTAATCTTCAATTCAGTACCCAAAATTCAAAAAAGTTAATTTAAAGGTAATTGGCTCCCCAACACCAAGTACTCTAATTACCATACTTTCGTAACTAATGTGATTGAGCTCCAACGGACTATTCAGAACTGTAAAAGAGAACCAAATCAAGAATGCTGTATATGGCTCGTTCTGCTTTTGTACATAGTGCTTCGTATTTGTTTCTGCAGCATAATGTTTCATATGTTACAAAAAAAGGTGCCTTCTCTGTCAAACTCAAGCAGAGTCTCATGATGAGCATCTATTTTTTGAGTGTTTGTATTCCAAGCAAGTCCAGAAGGCTTTGCTAAGGAGGAATAGAGTTTAGACACAGCCTATGGGGTTGAGTAGGGAAATGCACTGGTCTTCTGTTCGTAAGGGAGGTAGTAATTCTTTATCTCGTTTACAAGCTTTTATCGGCTGCTGCGATTTACCGGGGGTGGAAGGAGAGGAATTGTAGGATATTTCAACAGAAACATATGGCTGCTGATGCTCTGTCTATGTTGATTGAGGAAGCCTGTGCTTGTTTGTGCTCTTGGAGAAAGGTACTAAAAGTTCAGAATCAAAGCCAGAATTGTTCTTCTTTACAAGGTGCTATAATTGAGGATGTTCGTGCTTGTATTAGTTCCTGGGGAGGGGTCAAAGCTTCTCCCCAAAACCGTGACATTGCTGCTAGCTGAAAAATTAGTAGGAAATTTTTTTTCCCCTAGTTGTTTTGGGGATGTATAGAATTTTGGGTTCTTTTAGCTTTCTTGTTTATTTGGACTTGGTCCTTTTGTTCTTGGTTGGTTTGAGCTTTATAAGATTAGACTTGCCCCCCAAAAAAAGGTACTGAAAGTTAAGGATAACATCTAGACTCTTGGCCAAAAATTATTTAGAAAATATCATTTATGTTGAAGCCTATAGGTGACTGATCAAAATAAATTTTTTTGGCTAGTGATAATGTCAAAACTATTTTTGTTGGTGCCAAAACTCAAGCCCATAAAAGTCTTGTACATTGCATATGGTACAAGCCTTTTGTGCACTATAATTTTTGCACCAACAAAAACTGTTTTGACATTATCATTTTCTTTTTTTTACTAGTGATAACGGGCCCTCTAAATATTGAGAATGACTTAAAATTTTACCTAGTGAATGGGCAAAAATTAGCTCCATTAATGGACTGCATAAGTTGGTCCATTTATGTACTCATTAAGTTTTGTTGGCCCAACTTAAGCACAAATTCTACACATATTTTTACGGGGTCCGTCTTGGATATTTTCTTAAAATATTTTCTTATGCATTTTTGTAAAAAATCATTTAGATACCGGCAGATGAGGGCTTTTTCATAATTTGTAAGGCGAACCAGTCAATTTCCCCTATGAATTTTGAAAAAGCCCTTACCAATTCCCGATTGGAATGATTTTCTTATAGGAATCCATAAAAAAAGTATTTTGAAAAAGTATTTTTTTTTATAGTATTAATCCTTGAAGGACTATATTTTTAATTTTTTTTTGAACAACACAAACATAATTGTTAGAAAATTAGAGGTCAGCCCTGATTTTTAGGTTCGTTTTCATCTCAACCCTAAAATATTTTTCCAAACCTGTATAGGCTTGGTTATGTTGCAGAATGACATTTATATCCCCCAAGCCAAGTCGAAGCCCTCACTCTCTCCAAATGCTCCGACATCTCATCTCTCGCCATCCACGACCGAGACCCCACTGCCAACACCCAGCGCCAGATTAGCATCGCCGTCAACTTCTCCGATGAGTCCGTCTTCACCAGCGGCGAGTAGGGTCGGATCCAACAAGTGCAAAGCCGGGCGACGATGATCATTTGCTGCCACATGGAATCGGCGTCGCCGCGTCGGGCGGCGAGATGGGAGGCTACGCAATCCGTAAGCAAAACTTAATTTTCCACCATATTCTCATTCTCCGCCCGCCGCATACCCGATGGCCATGGACGCCGTCTTTGTAACTCCACTGGAATCCGCCGCTCCCGCCACGGCGGAGCACCTTATGATCAGCATCCACAGGCCTGCCTCTCCTCCGGTGCCCTAAGACACTGGCACCGACATTAGGAGCATTAATTCTTCTGCTGCGAATGAAGACAGATGGCGACGCGGCGGCGGTGGAGGATGCCTGAGATCGGAAGAAGGTGCTGGAAGAAGATGCCTGAGATCGGAAGGAGCTAGTTGCGGCGTCGTGGTCGAATTGGCGTTGGCACTCGAAGAAGGTGGTGGCGGAGGAATTGTCGGCAAATATTCCAAGCTGGAATTGAATATTTGTTCAAGTTTTTCATTATGTTTTTTCTAGGCGGACACACAGGTGACATGGTAGGACATATTAAGTTCAATTATGTTTTTCTCCTATTCTCTCCTCTCCAATTAAATTACTTTGTACTGTAACATTTTTTTTGTTTTTGTTCAAATTTTTGTTCGTGTATATATTTTCTATGACGACTCTGTATTTTTCTATGAGAATTGTGTATTTTTCTATGGGAACTGTCTATGAAAATTGTGTATTTTTCTATGAGAACTGTCTATGAGAATTGTGTATTTTTCTATGAAAACTATGTGCCAGTTCTCATAAACACAGTTCTCATAGTCAGTCTTATAGGGATAGTTCTCATAGAAACACTTCTTATAAAGACAACAGTTCTAGAGAGACATTTCTAATATG
Organism: Rhododendron simsii; assembly: GCA_014282245.1. NCBI lineage: Eukaryota > Viridiplantae > Streptophyta > Magnoliopsida > Ericales > Ericaceae > Rhododendron > Rhododendron simsii. Next base: position 6,479,071 of record CM024962.1, read on the forward strand.
AACAATTCTCATAGCAAAAAGTATTTTTTTAATTTTACATAATTTCATATTCAATATTGATTTTGTTCAGTAGATATTGTTGAGTAGGTTCCAAAAATGTAATTTTTTTAAAAAGTGTATCTACAACAAAAGATATGACTTTTTAAAATTTAAACAATGTTTTAATGATGCACCAATGCTCATGGAGCATTGGATAATTTTCCTATACTAGACACTCTCTAGCTCCGTGCGCTGATGCGCGTGAGGACGGCAGGGGCATGGCTAGAATAAAAAATATAAATAATTATGCAGGAATATTTGAAGACCAAACCTAAAAAACGGGGCCTATCTCTAAAAACCCCTATCATAAAATATGAGAACAACAGGAGCACAACCATCAATACAAGAAGAGAAGAACTATTTTTGTTGCAAGCACATTTTGAAAACCTCACATTTTAACCTCATCTTTGTTCCCACCAAAAAGGAAGTTGCTTTTTTGCAACAAAAATATTTGAAACGAAAAATCTACTTATCCACTTAAGCACACATTTTACACAGTTTTTTTTTTTTTTTTTTCAGGGCCAACCTTGAGGCTCGCAAAAATAATCCAAATTGCTCAGTTTTTTTAAAATACTTTCTTTATGGATTCCTATAAAAAATCATTTCAATTGGGAACCGAGCTTTTTCAAAATTCATAGAGAAAACTGATCGACTAGTTCGTCTTACAAATTTTGAAAAAGCTCTTACTAATATTTGATTGAAATGATTTTTTACAGGAATGCATAAGAAAATATTTTTAAAAAATTAAGCAGTTCGGGTCATCTTTACAATACCTGAGATGGGCCGTAAAATCACTTCTTCGACGCAAATCAGTCTCCAAAAACTGGTATTCTCTCATCCGAAACCCTAGCTTCATCTTCCTCCACCACACCCGTGCCCAACCCACGATTGCATCTCGCTCGTTCGCACTGACAACAGTTATACCTACCATTGGTTCTATTATTTATTTTATTCCCCGACCAAATTTCAATCCATCTAGATCTCTCTTTCACCGAGAGGCCAGTCGACCTTAGATCTTTCAGGATCCGTGGCTCTTGTAATGGCCTGGCCTCATGTGTCTCTCCGAGTGGTTCGAGGCGAATATCATGATATGCAACCCTGCAACAAGAGAATTTAGGCTACTTCCTCAACCCCTTACCATAATTGGCACACTAATCATGTAGGGCTTGCTTTTGATTCCAAAACTAATGATTATATAGTGGTCAGGGTCGCCACCCACTGTGAATTTTCGAAAGCATTGGATATGGACTTTGAACCACCCACGCGCTTTGATCATAAAATTATGGACCTTGAAACACCCACGTGCATTGATCATAAAATTCAGATCTATGGCATGAGTAGACTCATGGAAAGAAATCGCTGCTACAGTGTCCAACCATAGATTCATACCTTATCATCATCCTTCCACATTAATGGATGGGGTTTTCTACTGGCTATGTTATGACTTTTCTATTGAGGTCTGTGCTATTCATGTCTTAAACACCGTTGAAGGATCGTTCAAACGAAGAGCATTGCCCGTCAGCGTTGGCTCTGAATCGCAACTTAATTTTTGTCTTCTGAATGATTCACTTGCCCTTGTAGTTTGACGTGTGGTTAATGAAAGAATATAGAGTTCAAGAGTGTTGGACTAAAAAGTACACTATTGGGCCCATCTTAGGAAATCAGCGTCCATTTGGGTTTCGGCCAAATAGCGAGGTTCTTCTGACTGGGTGCAAAAATGGGCAGATGGTGTCGTACAACCTTAGTACAGGGGACATAAAAGAATATAAATAGTTATGCGATTTGCAAGGACTACAATATATAGCACAAGTTTTTCCATACTCAGAGAACTTAGTATCTGTCAAGAGACGAGTTGATTTAGTTTTAACCAGGATGGTGCTGCATTTACCCGTTAGGCCGTTACTAGTCAAGAAGACGAAGGTGATAAGGCGTACCAATCAGCTTCTAATTAATTAAAGTTTTTCGTAATAGTCTTCTACTCAAGCTGCACTAGCAATGTGGAACTATGAAGCAGTTTTTGAAAAAGTGTGAAAGGATCCAATTTCTAGGTCTTGGACAATGGATATTTTCAATTTTTACTATCTGTGCCTGTGTTTGCTTCCTATATGTAATCTAATTGTGGGCTTCATATCTGATATTGAACCTTGGTTTCAACTTATATTGGGAAGGAGATACATTTGGTTAAACTTTAAACTGTAAGATTTGCTCTTCTGCTTAGATTCCGTGAATGTATGCTTTTGTTTTTCTATTTTGATACCTATATCATTATCTTGTGCAAAGTGGATCTAGCAATCTGGCCTCTTATTATGGCGCCTTTGTTTTTTTACATTCAATGAGGACCGGTTGATTTGGAGAAAGCGGAACAATAGGACTTTCGTTGTGGTGCGATGGAGAAGACTGTTCATGTGGTATGGCTTCCTTTTTCTTTAGTTTTCCCTTTTCCCCTAGTTTGACAGACATCTCGATCACAAGGAAATGGCTTTCAAAAGTACGAGCTGGTACAAAATCTTGGTCCTTTTGCCAGTTTTGCGTTTGACCCTTTTTGTTAAGAAGATTGAATTTGGATAAGCGCTCTTCTATATTCCGTGGATTCTTAATATAGGTGATTGTCTTTGGCTTTGTTATGTTTCAAGCTTTTGTGATGCTTTTATTGTGTTTTCGGAATTTTTGTTTTTTTTGGGTTTCTCAGTGTGCACGGGTAGCATTCTGTTGACGTTAGTTTTGACCATGACATAAATAGCATTTCAATCGACAAGTCAATTCTCTAGGTAGAAAAATATGTTTGTCTTTGCTCGTACTATATACGTACACACAGTAGGGGTACACCCACTTGTACATACTCTTGTAGATCACTGTAGAACAGTACTATCAAGCTGCCACAATCTGAATCGGTTATTAGTGATCCCCCTTGCAAACATAGATCCATGTATTTTGCAGTGTTCTAAAAATCGAAATTAATTTGCTTTAATCGCTAGCAGGGCCTATCCAACTAGATTCGACTAATTGGCAATTGCTATGCGCTAGCTGATTAATCGCCGATTACTAATTGCTATGTACCGAATAATCGCCGATTACTAGGCCTCGAAGCTCAAAAGTGGCCGACCACCCGACTAGAGCCTAGCGACTTTTAGAACAATGGTATTTTGTAAGGGCATCTGCATTAAGCTCGCCTCATCCCTTGTGCCACAAGACTAGCGAGGGAAAATGGACAAAACCCAAGGCATCAGCCTAGCTATTGATTGGATCAAATTAATTCTTGCACAGTCACTATCTTGAAGAAGAGAGGCACTATTCATTGGTTACCTAATATTTTATTATTTTTTATACCTAATCTATTCGAAACATTAACACCTCTCTCAGGTACCATTATTTTTTTTTATTATTTTCATGTAGTTTTAAGTAGAGGGGAAATATTTAATTGAAAAGAGAGTGAGAGTGGAGAGTCTGATGCAGTAGACATTTTAAAAGTGGGTAGTTAAAGTGATAAAATGACTTTTTAAGGTGTAATTTGGTCCAAAATGTAGAGAGGCTGGTGCGGATGCTCTTAAGGCTTTGATCACAAATTGTACTTTTTAGATTCCTCTCTTTTAGCCAAATCAATAATCCACTGACGCAAAAATTACAAATGTGAATTTACCTAACATGCCACCTGGTGATCCCGACCACCCCACCAACACACATTTTCATGGAGTCCACGACTAAATTTACGAAACCCACATATACATTCAATTCGATCTTAAGTGGTTCGAAGCACCAAGTGGCGTTTGCACCCCCGAGTATCCAATAATTACTCAAATTCAAGATTTGGGAGCACATGCAAGAAGCCGTTATTCAAAATCAACATTTTTTCCCGCCAAAGTAATAGAAATACACCTGCTTGCCTCAACTGCCTTAGATATAATAATAAATATATACTAACAAACAATCTTGATCCTCTTCCTCCCCTCACACCATTCATTCCCACGTTCTTATTCTCAATCTTTTTTGAGTTTTTTTTTTCCTCATTCCTTCTCAACTTCAAATTCAATCAAATCCACCTTACAAATCTTGAAACCTTCTAATGGGTCGTGGTGGTAAAAACAAGCGAAAGCCATGTCACAAAACACGTTCACTTGATTTTATGATGGATATGACTAAGAAAAAAAAAATGTTTTCAGTTCATGTAACTATTGATGCATGTCAAATCTAGGTGATTTTTCGACAAACATTATTAATTCAACGATCGAAAAAAAATGTGCATTTTGAATCAAAGTAGACATGGGATGAGCCGAAATGACACTCACAACAACTTATTGTGCCTTTGAGATATCTCTGATAATGTGCATTCTCCTTTTTATAATTCAGTAAAGACCAAAAAATGTGAACCATCTGATATTTTCGTCATTAGTTTCCCCCATGTACGGAAGCCGTGGGATCCACCGTTATTGTTCAACCAACCAACAGTTTCTCCCGCCTGCGCCAAAAACAACAGAATTACAACGCATCATGTCCTTCTTCCCTTATACATACAAACAAGCACTCTCTCTCTCTCTCCCTCTCTCTCTCTCTCTCTCTCTCTCTCTCACCGTTATTGACAGAGTGCGAACGAGCATTGTCAGCCGAGCACCCAATTCTGCAATGCAGTGATGGTAATTCTTCACCATTCACGGTTACAGTTTTGGAAGAGAAACCTGATTCACAGAGTTGTATATCGGACTCACAGAAAGGCAAATTCATGGATTTTAAAGAGATTTATTGTTATAAGATTAATGATAAGTAAGGGTGGAATCAGGAATTGATTCTACCTGGGCTAACCCAAAACCAGTGTTTGTAATTGGACAAGATTTTTGAAAGAAAGAGAATACTAAAGATAAGAGTGGAGAATGAGACACCTGAACTCAACCTTTTTTTTGGTTGATACAAAATAGCTAGAACCCATCTCTATTTATACTACTCCATGGAAAACTCTAGCTAGTACGAAGATATTTTCATACAAGATAAACTTTGAGGTAATTCTAGAATTACACATGTGACTAATTCTCATAAAAAAATTCTAGATATTTCACAAGGATATTCTAGAGTTTCTCAAGCTAGATATTTTAGAGTTTCTGAAAACTAAATATCATTTATATCTTTTTCAATAATATCTTCTACCTTTGGGTTTGTCAATTGGACTTAATTTTCTTGTGTCAAATACTAAATTTAGTTTATGCTTCAACAATGTTAATCATAATTAATAGACAATTAAAAAGTAGTTACACCTAATACCACCAACAAATTATGCTTATATTTAAAAAAATTAAGATGAAAAATTTCAAGTCTCTCAATTGGAGCCTATTACATTAAGGTTTTCTATGCCCTTTATTAGGAAAAGAAAAGTCAAGCAAAATACAATCGAAGTATGGTTCTTTCTTCTATACAAGCCACACATTGAGATTTAATGTCTATCAAATGGTTTAAAATATTCCATAATTAGATCAAATAACTTAGATTAATGCATTAGGGGTTCTGCTTCTTGAAATAAGGTCCGACATTTTCTGAATAAAAAATAAGACGATATGTACCGAATTACGATACGCGTATAAATCATAGGATACGCGGTTGTATAATGTAATTTCTATAATAATAAAAAAAAAAGATACAGGGTAGGATACGTATCGTTTTTCGAATGAGACGATAGAAATCATAAGATACGTATCATGTATTGGAAATATTTAAAAACTATGGGCAAAATAATGTATATAATATGTATACGGGCAATCTCTAATAAATAAGGCTTGTAATCCAATCCATGCACCGCTCGTATGGCTAGTATCATCATACCATTGACCTTGCATATTGTGAATGTTTAGATGTAACTAGTCCGAATATTGGATATCTATTTCTTAGGAGTTAATATAGTGGTGTCTTTGCACAATATGAAAAAGTAGCTCCTATAAAAATTCTTGGACATCAACAAATCTCAAAAAATGCTCCAGATTTTTCGTTGTTGTTACATTGTAATTTAAACCTAAAAAAATGAGATTATAAGAACCAAAAATTTAAAATTTAAGCACACCAACAAGTGTTTTGCATGACTGCATCAACTAAATCAGTAAAAATCTAACCAAACCGGCCAGTGCTCTGCATTTAACAATGTAAGAGCAAATTTAAGCGCACCAACTAGTCAGGATCGGCCCTAGGCATAGGCCTACCAGGCAACCGCCTAGGCCTCCCGTTTTGGGCCTAATTATTGGGTCCCAAAACAGAGTAATAGGTTAAATATTATCTATGTCAAACATTTTTCAAAGAAGAGAATGTAATGGGGTGGTAAGATCTATTCCCTTTAGCTTAGAGGTAGCATGTTCAATCCATGGGGGCCTCATTTTTTCAAGCTGATTTTTTAAAGTTGTACGGAAAAACTGTTCAAATTGAAGGCGGTTAAACTCAAACACGCAGACTGGGGACTCCGAAATCATGCTCGAGTTTGCTTCTCATATTGGTATTTCTGCTCAATATGCAAAGATTGGACTCCGAAGCAATCTTGTCCAATATGCTACGAGGCAATCTTGTTTCTCATATTGGACAACAAATTTATATATAAAAATATGAGAGGCCCCATTTTTCATATCTCGCCTGGGGCCTCCAAAATCTCAGGGCTGGTCCTGCATCTAGTGCTATGCATAATAGGAAATAGGAAAATACTTAACGGATCTGAAGCCTTGCAATTCAACGTATGGATGGTATTTCTGCTCAAACGTACAAATAAATAAACTAGATGAGAGATTAAAGAAATTCTAGTTTTCCTCATCAATGAGAGATTCAATGATTTTAATAATAGCATGTTTACCTTGTTGGAGACCAGGATAATGTTTCAGCTTCATTAAGAGTGATAGACTCTAAGATTGAAGAATGAAAGCCCATTTTTTTGTTTAGCATAAACCCTAGATGTCAGTCCTTCTCCCAATTTGGAAAATGGTAGCTTAATAAACCTATTTTGATCGATATATTGATCAACGGGTGACGTTTCATGAAATTCCTTTAGTCAATTTAACTGGGTTTCAGCTCTAAGCAATCAATAAGAACCCCTGCCCTTGACGGTAATACAGAGGGAGAGTACAAGAGAGAAAGAAGAAAGAAAGAACGTAGGAGAGAGGGAGAGAACGTCTGAAAGGGTTGTTCCAAAATAGGTTGGTGGGATGGGTTGAGCTTAAAAAAAATGAATTGAACAAAACTTGTACATATAATTTTTGTCTTTCTTTTTGGTTTTTCTCAAAGTGATCTAACCTGAGTTATAGCCCACCTTAACCCTCAAGTACTTCCGCCCTTGGTGATGAGGAAAAGATGGCGTTGATTGAACATAGAATCAGTGATTTAAAAGTGTATCGCACTTCATTACGCAAGGAGGAGGGGAAAATTGGTTCAGTGGAAAGGGTTTTTTCGGAAGGCATAGGTTATGCTGAGAAGATCAAGACTTGGAAGTTCTGGCCCTGCTTCTATTGTGATGAGAAGTTCCAAGATTTCTCACCGTGTTTGCAGCATATTGAGGAAGAGCACGATGGGGAAATCGGGCAGGATTTGCAAATGAGACCATTTCTGTTTACGGAGACTAATGTTGGTGGTGGACCTGGTGGTGAATCAGAGGTTTATGATAACTTGCTTGCTGATGGAGCCTTTTATATTGCTGATATGGGACTTATTCTTTTAAGCAGTGACTCATCGTGTCCCTTGGATGATCGTTTGCTAAGAGTGGAGGTTGAATGTGGCTCTGCATCTTCTTGCAGTATTAGGTATGCTCAAGCTGCTGTCCCTCCAGATATCGTTGCTTTAACCAAATGGTTGTTCGATGTTCCTCCAACTCCGACTGCAGAAGAACTTGAGGATAAATGATTGGAGCTACTGACACAAATGAAACTTAAAGGAAAGGAAGTACCTATGAGATTCGAGGAAGAACTTGTCCTAATTCAAAGTTTGTGTACAAAGCAAACCAAGGTTTTATGGTACAGTGCAGATCATTACAAGCGAGTCAGGTCGTCTGTTCACAAGAACTCTGGAAGAGGGAGCAAGATGGAATGCATGTTCGCCAAACTTATCAATCACTCTTGAATGAAATGGTAAAATCTCATGTTGATTCTGCAAAGGAAGGTTCTATGTGCCCCACAACAAAATCTCTATTGGCTGCGGCAATGGGAGTAAGAACAGAAGCCAACAAAATTCCTGGTTTGGAGATGGACTGGAGTGTATTTGAGGATCAAGAAGATGCTTCTATTAGAATGGCAATCGAGAACAACATGAAGAAGCCATTACTAGAGGTAGCTATAAAAAACGAAGGCTTAGATTTGATCCTAGATTTACACCTCACATTATCTATTTTGAAGATAAATTACACCAATGTTCGGAGTTGTCCAGGAGTGTCAAATGTGCTTCTTTTCAATTATTTTCCCGGTTATGAACCTAATGCATGTTATAACTTTCTCCTGTTAAACCTAGGCATTTTTTGTTATTCATATTCTTAGTCCTTGTCAACTGAGTTGTGACTTTTCCTGCAGCTCTCAGAAATGAAGCACGAATCACAAAGAGTAAGGGTGTTTTGTGGCAGCTGTTGATAAGATAAAAGCAGGCCAGTCTTGATTATCACGGCATCATGTTGGATCTAATCAAGAATTACGTACACGTTGGTATTCTTCCCACTGCAATGAGGAAGAAATCACCTGAAAATTTCAACAATATTTTGATTGAATTTGAGGATGATGCTAAATTTAAAATGTCTTTGAAGGAATTCAAGAAAGATGATTCCAAGCACGATAGCATCGAAACCATGAGTGATATTTTCTGTTCGTCTTACTGAGTTGAGTTTGTTCTGGGTTTTTTTCCTTCCACGAGTTACTTTCCAGTTGCTGCTGCATGCACTGATGAATTGGATTTAACAGGTAAGGCAGCTAGAAAGCGTAGGGAGAAGTTGGAGCATCAAAGACAACTGGAGGGCGAGGTCAAGCAGACGGCTGTAGCCAAGGAAACCACGGATGAAGCTGCACCTACGAAGGTTGAGGAACTTTAGAGTCCTGTTGTAAGTTTTACCATAGATGTTACTTTCATGTATGCCATGTAAATTTGGTTCAGAGGACAATCACTTGATGGCATTAACTAGAACAGTTTGCAATCGAGTTCTGTTTCCTATATGAGAACAGTTTGCAATCGAGTTCTGTTCTTCTGTTCTTGTTATGACAACTGTATGATTCCAGTTAAATCAGGTGCAATATCTGCTGCTTAGTGTTTTAATGTAGTGGCTGGCAAGTCAATTACAGTTTCATAAAACTTCAAGGCCAAATCCCCGTGAGAGGATCGAGTCAAGCACGTTGGTTTTGCTAGGGGATTGATCATGTGTTCTTGTGTCAAGCACGTTGTGGTCTTCCGAGCATTCCAAAACAAGGGCAAACTTACTCAATAGAGGTGAAAATAAAAACAGCTTTTGATGCGCATATTAGCAAGCCTTTTAAGGACCACAGTAAAACATTAAGGGTTCTAGACTGTGGGCAAAAAAAAGGCACGAATTCAGAACCTGAGAGTAGCAGAGATGGTGGTTCCTGCAAAGGAATGCGCGATCGTATGCCTTAATTTATTGGACTGTCAAATAATGGAGTGATGTTTGAACTCATTCGTTGGCCTAGCCGTAGTGTAAACAGCGTGGAAGATATATTTGCATTTTTGGCTAAGAATTGAATTAAAGCGTTATGAACACTGATGTAAAGTTGCGCGCACACACACAGCAATTTGAATAGTTCGTTAATTTGTTAGCTGTTAACTTGCTACCCCCTTGATTTTCGGCTCGGGCGATCAGCTTCTTGTGCCCTTGTTGTGAGGGTCAATTCAAGCCATTCCAGGCTCCTAAATTTATTCGAATCACTTGTTTTGTTCAGCCCGTCAAGTTCGCAGTGTCTACGAAAAATTTCATTTTCCAGGCTCTTAAATTGATTCGAATCCCTTATATATAGTGTAACTATTGATGCCAAATCTATGTAATTTTTCAACAAGGATTATTAATTCAACGATCGAAAAAAATGAGCATTTTGAATCAAACTAGTAGACATGAGATGAGCCGAAATTAATGACACTCACAACAGCTTATTGTGCCTTAACATATCTCTAATAACTAATAAGGTGCATTCTCCCTTTTATAATTCAATAAAGACCAATTAAAAGATATGAAACATCTGGTATTTTTGTGTTTCGTGCTATCTAAATTTTTTCATATTCGGTCTACCTTTTATAAATTTTTTATCCCTTTTGCCAAGACAAATAATTAATCTTAGAATTTATGATGAAAGGCTAAACGATAAATTACGAACGTAAATAATACCCAAGAAATGCCAAAGAAATTTTTTAAGGAGAATGAGTTGTCTTTAATATATAGATAAAATGTTCCAAACTTACAATTTAGACAAAATAACACCCACAATATACTATACTAATTAAGTTGAAGGGAAAACGGGTTTCGAACGGGTAATTATTCAGCCTCCCGGAGTATCACGTGGTGTTGCATACGTGATACTTCAAACCATTTAAGTTGTGAATGTTTTTTCGGTAGGGACATTTTTTTATTTTATCTTCAAGTAGGGACATTATCATTCAATTTTATTGGAATGGTTAGGAGACAAGGAATGACCCACATTATCTAGTGGCGATATTTCATTTCTAAGGAATATCATATAGCAATACCCTCGAAAGTATTGATGAATAATTGGTCGTTCCAAAACCCGCTTAGTTACCATTGGTGGGTAGGTCGGTTGAGCCATATAACAGTCTGATCACTAGATTTAGTTACTCTGTAAAAAAAAAAAAACGAATCGGGTACATGAAAGCCCTAGGAGTTTGTTTTTTTAACATAGGACAGGATTTTAGTGGCTAGTTGTTAGATTCACATTACTTTTTAATTTATCATTCATCTCAACAAGATAGAAGTCTAAACAGTAAAGAAAACCTACCAAAAGCAACCAAAAAAAAAAAAAATACCACAAAAAATTAGAAACAATAGGTACTTTTGTCTTTAGTATAGTCTTATATGTATTTTTTTATTTGATCTATATTTTTATACTTTCTCAATCTCTCTTGCTAAGTCGAATAATTAATCTAATTTTTTTTATTATGAAAACTAAACAACTTATTTTGGAAAGTAAATAATACCCCGAAAATCCCATAATTTGTTTTAAGGAGAATAAGTTGTCTTTAACATAAAGATACAATGGTATGAAATTATTACTATTTACACAAAATACCAAAATAAATTTAGGGAAAGCGTCCGTTACTCCTATTATAGTGGAGTAGAAAAAATGAAAACAATACAAATAACAGTTTCTCCTGTACACGGGTTCAAACATATAACAGTTTTTTCCTCCTGCGTCAAAAATAACAGAATTACAAAGCGGAAGTCCTTCTTCTTCCTCTGAACATACAAATAAACATTCTGTCTCTCTCGCATCAAAAGAAATTTTTTGATCCTCTTCCTCTCATTATTCTTTCTCAAGGATATTTTTTTCTCATTCCTTTCGATTAATTCGATTCAATCCACCTTGAAAATCTTGAAACCTTCCAATGGATCTTAGTAAAAAGAGAAGTGAAACCCCACTCTGCAGCCCAACAACAAGCGGGCAACACTACCTGATGCCGGCAGAAACCAGCAAAGGATAGCTGAAACCGAAAGGTTCCAACTAAGAGAAAAGGGATAGTCCCGGGATGACACCAATTTGATGTAGGCCGAAACCTACGAGGTTAGGATAGTCTTGGGAAGCCACTCACCGGGGGAAACGGAAGTCACTCAACGTTGCTAATCGTGGAAGATACTCACGCGACCAAGTCACACACTTAATTGTCGGAGGCATCACTCACTCTCAGCAAGAAAACACTTGCACAATATTTTTCATAAACTCAAAACCTCCCTTTTGCATGTCTTGTGTTTGGGCTGAATTAACTCAAATCAATTGACAAATAATTGTGCGCGGGCGTGCCAGAAAAGAAATAACTTCAAAGAAGAAATTACTCTTTTCACAATGATTTGAAACCACAAATTTAAATCAGGCAATTGTGTTATCCGTCCGATTACCTCAACTAAGAGGATTTTTCCTTAAGGTATCAACCAAATAAAAGATTGACGCGCTTCGAAATCAGAAAAGATGATTGAACACAAACAAACCTGAATCTAATCAAAGGTAAGTTTGTATACAAACACTCTTAAGATTCTATCAAGAATAATAAAGAAATGCAAGCACACTGAATTTAATCAAAAGTGAACTTGCAAACAACTATTCTTTGGTAAGAAAAGAACTTAAAGGAAATAAGAAAACTTGAATTTAATCGAAAGTAGTCTTACATGCAAATAAGCCTTCAACTTACAAAAAGACCCTACTCTAAACTACAACTAATCTAAGATAGATCTCTGAGCAATCATTTTGTATGAATTGTCAGATGATATGGATTTTTTCGTGTGTCTTTCTCTTCAATTGCTTCTTCTACTTATAGACGCTGAACTTGCCTTCGACCCTCACGTCTTCGATTGATATCCACGTTGGCCACATAAAACGGTTGAGGGGGGTCTTCGAACGGTTACCCTGATATTTCCAGAATTCCTTCTTTCCCTGCTTGCTTCGATCATGGCGTTCATGGCCACTTCCTGGACCGTGGTTCCTATTTTCAAGCAACGTGAATCAATGCAACGTGTTTGCCTTCCAAAATGATTCCCTGCAATTGCATCTAATTTCAGTTATAAAACAAGGCAGTAAGGACACCGTTCGATGATCGCAAAGTCCAAATTAATGGTTAGATCCAATGACCTCCCAAACCATCGTTTAAATACTACTCAAACGACATCGGTTCATTCTAAAACGACACCGTTTGTCATAAAACAACGTCCTTTTTAACTCCCGCAATCCTCTGCAATTGGTACTCGACTGGGACAGGTTTTACGCAATCGCCGTACCGTTCGGGGCCACGTGGAATTTTTTCATTGGGTAGCACTTTTTAGGATGTAAACAACTTGCCAACATATTTATACTAGACTCGACTCGACTCGACTCGACTCTTAATCTTCCCAAGACAAAATAAATAACCAAAAAACTAGAAGCAACCTTTAAATTCCTTGTGACTTAGACCAAAAATTAAAAACATGATTATAATAAGGGAAAATTTTACAAATGGTCCCTCTAGTTTGTACGAGTTCTCATTTTCGTCCCTCTAGTATTAATTGTATCAATTTTAACCCTATAGTTTTCATTCCGTCTCAATTTCATCCCTCTCCCTGACGCCGTCAATGAAACAAACGGAATTGAAGGGCAAAATTGTCATTTTCTTTCTTAGAGGGACTAAATTGAGATTTTTTGTAAACAAGAGGGACTATTTCTAAAATTTTACTTTCGTTTTTTGCAAATAAAATAAAAAAGACCATAAGTAATGTATTTGACAACTGAATTATTTTTTATTGGGCAATCAAACTGTATTGAAAAAATTTATATTTATATTTATATTTCATTACACATTACAAAAATATTAGAAAATACACAAATCAACCTCTTAGCTAATGTCTTTGTATCATGTTCTTATTATCTCCTTATTTTTTCACCAGATAAAAAAAATATTCAAAATTCATGTTTATTTGTTATATAAGTGATCTTAAGAGTAAATCCCAAAATAAATACACTTATACCCATACTTTAATGTATTCGATCTCTTAATATTTAATAGTATTTTATTGCTAAATTAAACACAATTACAATATTTCTAAATATTACTGAACAACTTTTTCTTTTGAATCATGTGACAAAGAAAATAACGAGATTGAAAATTCAATTGAAAAAAAATACAATACTAAGACATGTAACATAGGGGTTGCTTTTCGAATTTTCTCATATTTTTTGTGATATATCTAATAAAAACTTTAAAAAATTTCAACATATTTTGATTATTCAATATAAAATGAGATGAGAAATATGAGATTATTTCAACATATGATGTATTTTGAATTTATTTGCAAAAACAAAAGTAAAAAATAAAATTATAGAAATAGTCCCTCTAGTTTGCATGAAATCTCAATTTAGTCCCTCTATGAGGTGAAATGACAATTTTGTCCTCCAATTCCGTTTGTTTCATTGACGGCGTCAGGGAGAGGGATGAAATTAAGACGGAATGAAAACTATAGGGTTAAAAATGATACAATTAATACTAGAAGGACGAAAATGAGAACTCGTACAAACTAGAGGGACCATTTGTAAAATTTTCCCTTATAATAATTGAGAAACGCCCCCTTGATTCTAGCAGATTCATAATGCTCCTATCACTACCAAATAGCAGCGCCAATCAATAAAGAGCAAGATCTTTTCAAAATAAACTCTGAATGTCGGCCGCAATCGCCGCTCTCAACAGCGGGAACCCTGCGGAAGCCCTGTGGCTCATGAACGAGAAGTGTATTCGTTACGAAACCTGCAGCCTCGTGCACGTGAACCAGTGTAAGATGCACGGTCTGGAAGCTTGTAGAATAGGTACTTCTAAAGGTGTCTTGTTTCAGAAGCACTTGAGAAGCGCTCGCCGCATAGTTTCTCTGTTGCCACACTCGACAGAGTTCGGGCCTCTCTTCCCCCAAGCACTGTACGAGTGTGAATTTTAGGTAGTACCAGTATAGTAGGGTGTAGCAATACCAGAGGTCCGAAAAACCGCTACAAATGGGCTTTCCATACATTGCACATCAGCATCAAAAAAATTGCCCATTGTGTTTTTGAAGGCCCGATACCATTATGGGTGAAAATAACTGTGTTACAAAAATTCACGCGCGTATCAGTTGTTACGGCCGTTACATTACACCCTGTTATAGGACCATTGTGCCTACAATACACCTGAAAAAAAAAAAAAAAGGATGATTTTTTTGTTTATAGAAGAATCTGCTGAAAAGTTATGCAAGAATAGAATTCTCCCAAGTATGATTTGATGTATTACGGGCTCCATGCCCTTTCCAATTGCTCTTTTTGGGAACTGAGATGAAACTAAGCATTACGTTTCAAGTCTGGTGCACCCCATCCATTCAAGAACAACAAAAACTGAAGGCAACCCCAAAACAAAACATATAAGTAGCAGAGAAGGAGGAAAAGCGAAGATAACCACAGCTTGTTAATCTTCATCTTGTACCTGAAACCCTGCGCCTTTCAACGGTCATATTTCTGCTTGGGGCCGTTGATACAGTTGATAGTTGTAAAGCCGTAGACACTGAGCAGACTCGGTCATGTCACAAAAGGGTTTGAATTTTTTCAGCAGAGTGTCTTTTGGATAACCTATGGCATTGACTTGCCAAAAAGAGGAGCATAGCCAGGAAGAATATTGAAGTCTTTGGAAATGATCTTATTTTGTTCTTCAATCTGCTTGCATTTCGTATTCGCTTTATCGTATACACGGTGAAGGTAGCTCTCCAATGTATTACCATTCACAGGTACACTAAAAAAGTCTATTTTCTGTTCGCTCATGTCTCCTGTAGCTGCAGTGTGAACTAGAGGCTCTCCAGTACATCATTCCTTGATGTATCGCTGTTCCATCAGAATTAAAATGAGAAAATTGTTGCAACCTTGAGGAATTGCCTAAGCAATAGATTTGTATAAACAAAATAGACAGCCAGAATTCTAATATGTCATTTTGTTTCAAGATGAAAATAATCTGGTAAGATAGTTACCGATTGAAAACCCACAAAATGAAAGGATCTAAGTCATTAAAAATAAGACCCAACATAACACAAGAAACTATATAGGATGTCCTAGTAGAATTCTGTAAGTCTATAGCATTGTGTATTGAAACATTTACTAGAAGTATTGATCATCTTCATACCTCATTTACTGTTTAGGAAGTATTATTTTTGACATCATGAAAGTTATCGATTCAGAGCCAATCCCTTGTATGTCAGGGAAAATTCCTCTTTGTTTCATTTTGGTCTCCTTTTCTGTGGATATACGAAAACTATATTAAAGCAGTATAGAGTCTTAACAAAAAATAATAATTCCATCTAAGCGACCACACACATTAAGGAACCAAGCATGTTAAGAAAACAAATATCGCACATACCGTATCAACATTCTCTAAATGAATCCAATCGGTAATACATGAACGAATAAAAACTGTCTACTAATTATAGCACACACAATACCTCTCAATGCAAACATGAACAGCAAAATGGAAAAGCATACAATCAGAAGAACACATTCCTCTACAGATACATAATTTTGAATGCATGCTTGCGTTTGCGGTAACCCCTTTTCATACTCTTTTATGATTCATTCTCCGTCGTTTGACTTTGGTGCTAGCGAGCTAGGTTACTTGAATAGTAATCAGAATCATCAAAAGTAGCACAGCTCATCTCAAATTGATTAACTAGAACAGGGAAGCTCGTTTGACTTGTATTCGTAGCGAAGCAATCACTGCCAAGGAAAAAGGGTTCACTGTCATTAAACAAGGCATCGTTGTAAGCCTGAGCTACTGCCACCTTGTATGACATTTCTGTTGTCTCACCCCTGGATTCACCACCGAATTGGAAATGATCACCTGAAGTCTCCAGCAGCTGCAGTACCAGCTGGAGCCTCCCCACCAAGTAATCCATGGACGGCCGTTTGATCCCCCGGTCAAGCAAGCAACTCCATGATAACTTGACAAATTCCCTAAAACATTCTGGTGATATTTTCCCCATCAGGTAGGGATCAATGATGTGATCAATGCACTTCCTTTCCAAGCAACTTTTGAAGTAGTCTACCAAATGCCAGTCCCGAGTACTTGCGACAACGATGGGATCAATACATTTTCTGTTCATGCAACTTCTGAAGTAGTCTACCGAAGGCCAGTTGGTACTGAAGACCTCCAAGCCGGATAGTACTTGCAGCAACACCACGCCAAGTGAGTATACATCAATTTTTTCAGTCACAAAACCCATTAGCCTATACTCTGGAGCAAGATATCCATAAGTGCCAACAATTGTACTAGTAGTTGCCATGCTGCAAGATTCCAGTACATAAAAGGACATCAAATCTGAAACTTTAGGCACCCAATCATGGTCCAACAGGATATTGAAAGCCTTGATGTCACTGTGGATTACTGCATGCCTCGTACCTGCATGGAGGTATTCTAGTCCTTGTCCAATTCCAATGCAAATCTCAAGCCTTCTTTTCCATGGAAGAGGATCGGTGTGCATTCCAAAGAGATGATCGTGCAGAGATCCGTTGCCCAAGTAATTATAAACTAGGATCATCTCTCCTTGGTCACAACAGTATCCGATTGGAGAGAGCAGGTTGATGTGACGGAGCTCTGCAAGGATTTCCAAATTATCCCAACATTGGCACGCCTCACGTGATCCTGGTTCATACCTTCTGATCACAACCGCAAGACGTCCATTGTCAATATACCCTTTATATGATTTTGGATAATGTCCAATAATGAGATTGCAATCAAAATTGTTGGTGGCCGCTTGAATTTCAGCCAGGGATAAATGACAGCATAGATCCTCTAGCAGCGGTGGCAAACGTTTACCATTGGGTTTTTTGGTGCTATGTGTAGAGGGTTTCCACAGCCACCACCAAGATGATCCACCACCAGGTGAATCAGAACCGAGATCCTTGGCCTTCTTCTTCTGCAGATCCTTACCTTTAAATGTAACTACCATGCTCTGAACGACCTTTGTGATTGTTAATTTGGTTCTTTTTACAGAGAGAGGTGTATTGTCCAGCCCATAAATTGGGCTTTCCATGTATTGCACATCAGCATCAACAATTTGCCCGTCGTCTGCCCCACCATCAATGCTGATATCTTCCTTGGTACAAGAAATTGAGGTCTCCTGTGCGGCCAATGCTAGCTCAAGGCACCGCACCACATCATCCATGGTAGGCCGGTCCTTTGAGTAATCATGTAGACATTTCATGGCAACTTCCACGAACACCTTGAGACAATTAGGCAAGATTTGTGTCTTCAAATGTGGATCAATGATCTGATGAACTATTCCGTCTCTAATGCAATGTTGAGCCCATAGGGCAAGACTGTGCTGCTCCTCTTCGAGTTTCATATCCACTGCCGGCCTCCCACACAGCACCTCCAACAGTACCACCCCAAAGGCATAAACATCGGATTTCCTGGTCAATCTTCGTGTGCAAAAATACTCCGGATCTAAATACCCAAACGTGCCTTTTACATTTGTGCTAACATGGCTTCCAGACTGGCATGAATTACCCATTTTCGATAATCCAAAATCTGAAATCTTAGCTACCCAATTCTCGTCCAACAGAATGTTTGTGCTCTTTACATCCCTGTGGATGACTCTTAGATTGGTATCCATATGAAGGTAATTTAATCCACGAGCAGCACCAATGCAAATACTGAGCCTTTTCACCCATGTTAGACCAGAAATCCCATCATCATTTCTCCTATTTTTGTAAATATGATCAGCAAGGGTCCCATGAGCCATATACTCATACACAAGCATCATCTCTTGGCAATCGTCGCAATAGCCGATCAGAGCGACGAGATGAGTGTGCTGGAGCTGGGAAAGCATCTCGATCTCAGTCCAAAATTCATGAGCCCCTTGCTTGGACGCAGAATTCAACCGCTTTATGGCAACAATAGTGGCCCCTTCATTGATGATCCCTTTATACACCTTACCAAATCCGCCACGACCAATGGTGAATGCATCATCAAAATTGTTGGTTGCCAAATGCATCTCATCGAGTGAAAAACGACGACAACTCTCCTTTGGGGACGATTTTGAGATGGTTTTCTGGCCCGAGTTTTCTGCCCAAATACATAGCTGGTGAACAACGATGTTCAAAAGAGTAAGGATAATTATCACCCCATTTACAATTACCTTCCCACCTTCACCAGCTAATGTTAATTTTCCCGGCATTGGATCCTTGGATGTCCGGTCATCTGCCAAAGATTCGGGGTTTGGACCAGCCAGATTGTTGTCAAGGTTGCTCAATTTGAATATTTCTACCCCATTTAAAATTGGGTCAATAGCATGTTTACTTCTGCGGCCATGGCAGTGAGGCCGTGTAGCTATGACCAGGTCCCGCTTACCCTCTATAATATGTCCTTCCATCTTGACCACATAGTCCCTGTACACTGCAACTCCAATTTCTCCACTCCATTTGAAAATGTCGGCACAAGCCTCAGCTATGTGCTCATTTATGATTATACAGAACTCCCTCTGACCAATATCTTTTATTGCATATTCAAGCTCACAGAAATGGAGCCTAACAAGGTATCTGAAACCCACATCAACAGGCAATTTCCAGGTAAAATTGTTCAGCTGTCCGGATTGTTTTGTTGGACCCACCGACCACATTGTTTGGTAAAGCTTTTGAGGTGCTATGTGTATGGGTATGCTTGTGTATTTGATTGGAATGGTCGTACTTATAGGTATAACACTTGATTCCACCAGTTGATTTGAGTCTTCTGACCATTCCCGGAACATACCAGAATCTTCAAACGATGAGATTGTGCTCCCACCAACATTTAAACGCTGAATCATCTCAAGTGCAGTGCTGTTTTCAATATAAAATCGATAGGTCTGCCCGGCGACAAAGGCACCTGGATCATTGCCTTGGGTGTAGTAAAGACCAGTCGGCATGGAGACGATCTCTATTCCATTGATAAAGGCATATGCAGCCTCAGAAGGACTACTAGGAGATGGAAAGAAAGATATGGTTAAGGCTGTACTTTCACCCACGTTCAGGCAAAATTCTTTAACAAAACATCTCAACCCCAAAGCATCAGCGGTGAGGGAAGCACTGAAGTTGCTAAGCAGGGTGTAACGGCCAGCTTTTACAGTAAAAATTGCATTAGACCTTTTGAAGCCGGGATATGACACTGGGTGGAAGTGGAGGCGGATGAATTTCTGGCCTGGATTTACTTTAAACGTATAGGAGAATTGCGAACGAGAGATTCTAGCAGTCATGTATGGAACAGGATGGACTGTATCAGAATATTGGTGGAAGGCTTTTGAGGTCAATGACTTACTTTTTCCTTGCTGCAACTGGGAAAACTTTGAGCCGATATCTCCGGTCCATCCCCGGCCATCCCGGGTGGTTGAGTTGCCCAAAGAACCACAGTTAATGGCCAGGTTATCAACAGGGGGATAAGGCGTGGGGATTTGAACCGTAATACTGAGGATATGAGGAAGTAAGAAGAAGAGAGGGACAAGAACTAGTACAAGAGCATAGCGCGTTGACATGATTTTGGCTGTTATGCAATGAAATGAAGAGGGAATCCTGACAACAAACGGATGGAAGAATTTAAGGAGCTACTCTTCAATGGAAGGAAAGTATAGATGGTTCAATCTGCTGTAAGACTTTAAGTAGCAACTGAGGTGGCTCTTTGCTAGAGTCTGAGATGGTGGGCTGCGATTTTTCAATGGTTGCGCCGTGCATGAGCTCAATAATAAAATCTGTCAAGGCAGAGAGAAACTGAAACAATTAAACATGGCCAAGACAAAGAACTGGTGCAAAAAGGATGTAAGAATCAGAAGTTCAAAAGCCTACCCAAATGTGCCTATGACCCCATAACATCAGCAGTAACTGGTGCTACGAGGTAGAACAAATATTTCAACCAAAAATTCGATAATAGTATGGTGAATCTGCTAGATAGCATGATATACATTGTTAGTCCCATTTCCTAACAGATAAACTTTTTAACTTTTAGGACTATATCGAACTTAACAGAATTGTTCCATACATTTATACTGTAAATCTGCATTGATATGTAATCATCATATTCAATTTATTCGTATATCGAGTTTATAAGTACAAGTCTGCTGATTTAAGCTTATGTGGTCTTGGTAGCACAAACCGGGAGCGGGGACGGGGATGGGAGCGGGAGCGAACAATTACAATGTCAAACCTCGTGAGATCAAGTCGTTCTAGGTAAATGTTATTCTCTAGAATCCACATCAGACTATCAGTATTTATTGGCTCAATTACGATGGGGTTGTGTTTGTCAAAATTTGACCTAGTCGACCAATATTGTCTAATTTACAAAATTATGGTGTAAACAGGTTGTATTTTGAAGATTCGATCTAGGACAGAATCTATCCGTAAACGAATCTAGAAGAGATGTACAAATTTTGTATGTATCAACAAATCTATCATAACATAACATATTGATGCCCATGGGCAGCACTCCACTGCTACTTGAGGGGTTCAAGCGAACCCATGAGTTCAGAAAATGTGCTAAAATTCTCAGAATTTGCAATATGCAGTTTGATTTTTCCTTAATATTTTTTGCACTGGATGAGTAAGATGAAGTCAAAATGAATAAAATCCACTTAAATTTGTGTATAATTAGATTGTATAGCTCAATAAAATATAATAATTCTGTCCCAATAAATTTCTAACTAATATGAAAAAACTTTAGTTGAATCTATGAACTCAAATCATGGAGCCTCCCCTTTTGATGCCAAAACTCTATTCTGGCTAGAAGGAACAAAACTACATACCAGTGCAATTTTCACCTCTTTATTTATTTATTTATTTTAATAGTTGTGCAATTTTCACCTTACAAATGCTTTCATTAAAATCAGAGGACATTAGCTAGCCCAAAGATGAAGGGCACACTCCTTTGTGACTTGGAGGTCACGGGTTCGAGTCACGGAAATAGCCTCTCTGCTTGCAGGGGTAAGACGGTCAACCCTTCCCCAAACCTCACAATAGCGGGAGCCTCGTGCACTGGGTTTGTCCCTTTAAGCTAGCCCAAAGATAATTTTGAAAGCAAACTAATGAACATAAACTAACTGGATCAGCACATCTAGCTCGCGAACCTTGGACTAATTTTTCCCAAAGTTTAAACCAACATAAACTTTTCAACTTGCAGTTTTCACCTAATGAAAATGGAAAACAACAACAATATAAACTTGTCTAATTAATCAGCTTACCTGAAATTCCTTGCCTCAAGATTCCTTCTTAGAAACCCTTTTTCTCCATTTTAACACAGTCAGTTCAACCACAGATCTTCAATTTTTTTCTCTTATTTTGCTTCTTCTAGATCATCTCAACTTCATTTTTTAAATAAAGCATGAAGGGACAGAGAAGACCAGCAACGAGCTCCTTTCAGCGTCAGCAGTCAAGCACTACTAGTCTGTGGCTGAAAAAAATTAATTCTTCTCAGTCCCCCTAGTTTGAAAATCAAGGGCAAGGGCCCTTTCCTAGACCCGCGTTCACAACTCAAGAAAAAAGAGGCAGGAAAGAAACTTCTAGGAAGTAGGGAGTGTTTGGCCGCCCTTGCTTTGCATTTTGCATTGCGAGGCATTTTGAGTGTTTCAGAGTAAATTTTACTGAGAAAAGAACTGAAAAAATGCAGAATCTCAAGATCTAAAAACCAATGCAGAATCCAAAAATCACCTCCGAGGATTATTTCTAATTATATTTTCAATCACAAAATTCTTCTGCAAAACTATTCTTTGCATATCAGCCAAACATAGGAGATTCTCATCATAACTCCAAAATCTGTAATCTTCAATTCAGTACCCAAAAGTCAAAAAAGCTAATTTAAAAGTAATTTAGCTCCCGAACACCAAGTACTCTAATTACTATACTTTCGAATCTAATGTGATCGGAGCTCCAACGGACTATTCAGAACTGTATAAGAGAACAAAGTCAAGAATGCAGAGTATATGGCTTGTTCTATTTTTGTACATAGTGCTTCGTATTCGTTTCCGCAGCATATTGTTTCATACGTTACAAAAAAAGGTGCCTTCTCTGTCAAACTCAAGCAGAGTCTCATGATGAGCATCTATTTTTTGAGTGTTTGTATTCCAAGCAAGTCCAGAAGGCTTTGCTAAGGAGGAGTAGAGTTTAGACACAGCCTATGGGGTTGAGTAGGGAAGTGCACTGGTCTTCTGTTCGTAAGGGAGGTAGTAATTCTTTATCTCGTTTACAAGCTTTTATCGGCTGCTGCGATTTACCGGGGGTGGAAGGAGAGGAATTGTAGGATATTTCAACAGAAACATATGCTGCTGATGCTCTGTCTATGTTGATTGAGGAAGCCTGTGCTTGTTTGTGCTCTTGGAGAAAGGTACTAAAAGTTCAGAATCGAAGCCAGAATTTTCTTCTTTACAAGGTGCTATAATTGAGGATGTTTGTGCTTGTATCAGTTCTTGGAGAGGGGTCAAAGCTTCTTCCCAGAACCATGACATTGCTGCTAGCTGGAAAATTAGTAGGAAATTTTTTTTCCCCTAGTTGTTTTGGGGATGTATAGAATTTTGGGTTCTTTTAGCTTTCTTGTCTGTAGAAGCTGTACTTGGACTTGGTTCTTTTGTTCTTGGTTGGTTTGAGCTTTATAAGATTAGACTTACCCCAAAAAAAAAAAAAAAAGGTTCTGAAAGTTAAGGATAACATCTAGACTCTTGGCCAAAAATTATTTAGAAAATATCATTTATGTTGAAGCCTATAGGTGACTGATCAAAATAAATTTTTTTGGATAGTAATAATGCCAAAACTGTTTTTGTTGGTGTCAAAACTCAAGCCCATAAAAGTGTTATACATTGCACATGGTACAAGTCTTTTGTGCACTATAATTTTGGTATCAACAAAAACAGTTTTGGCATTATCATTTCCCTTTCTTTACTAGTGATAATGGACCCTCTAAATATTGAGAATGACTTAAAATTTTACCTAGTGAATGGGCAAAAATTAGCTCCAATGGATTACATAAGTTGGTCCATTTATGTACTCATCAAATTTTGTAGGCCCAACTTAAGCACAAATTCTACATAGATTTTTACGGGGCCCACCTTGGATATTTTCTTAAAATATTTTCGTATGCATTCTTGTAAGAAATCATTTGGATACCGGCCGGTAAGGGATTTTTCATAATTCGTAAGGCGAACCAATCAATTTCCCTTAACGAATTTTGAAAAACCTCTTACCAGTTCCTGATTGAAATGATTTTCTTATAGGAATCCATAAAAAAATATTTTGAAAAAGTTTTTTTTTTATAGTATTAATCCTAGAAGGACTATATTTTTATTTATTTTTTTGAACAACACAAACATAATTGCATATCATAAAATATGAGAACAACAGTAGCACAATCATCGATACAAGACAACCCAACAACGGAAAGCCCAATGACAACAAGCACACAACCTAGCAAAAACACACAGACCCAACAAGATTACACACAAAGGCCGAAACAGAGAACATACAATCGCCAGCAACACCAAACACACCATAAACCCTCAAAACAAAGTTTAGGACCAGAAGAGGACTATTTTTGTTGCAACCACATTTTGAAAACCTCGCATTTTAACCTCATCTTTTTTCCCACCAAAAAGCAAGTTACTTTTTTGCAACAATATTTCAAACGAAAAATCTACTTATTACACAGACCACTTAAGCACGTATTTTACACAGTTTTTTTTTCCCGGGTCCACCTTGAAGCTGGCAAAGATGATCCAAATTGCTCACTTTTTTTAAAATACTTTCTTTATGGATTCCTATCAAAAATCATTTCAATTGGGAACCAGGCTTTTTTAAAATTTATAGGGAAAACTGATCGACTAGTTTGTCTTACAAATTTTGAAAAAGCTCTCACGGATATTTGATTGAAATGATTTTTTACAAAAATGCATAAGAAATTTTTTTAAAAAATTAAGCAGTTCAGGTCATCTTTGCAATACCCGAGACGGGCCCGTAAAAAATTTGTGAAAAAATAGTTGATTAAATTTACTTTTTTTCAATTTGTTTAGTATGCAATCAAACTCGGAACGAACTTCGACGCTATAAAAACAGCCGAATCAACTCTTGTTGAATAAAAAAAAGGAAAGGGAAAGAAGAAGTCGTGCTGAGAAAGTCTTGGCAAATCCACACCAAAAAACACATGGAGAAGGACGGTACGGCGATTGAAGGGATGGAACTGCTGACAGAAGATGTGTTGATGGAGATCTTATCTCGTCTCCCGGTGAAAGCCCTACTTCGATGCAAATCAGTCTCCAAAAACTGGTACTCTCTCATCCGAAACCCTAGCTTCATCTCCCTCCACCACACCCGTGCCCCAACCCCAAGACTGCATCTCGCTTGTTCGCATTGAAAACAATTTTACCCACCATTGGTCCATGTATTTACTCCCCAACGAAACTTATCTAGATCTCTCTTTCATCGAGAGGCCAGGCATTAGGTGTTTTAGGATCCGTGGCTCGTGTAACGGCCTAATGTGTCTCTCGAGTGGTCGACTATCATGATACGCAACCCTGCAACGAGTGAATTTATGCTACTCCCTCGACCCCCTTATCATGCTTACTAATCATGTTGGGTTTGCTTTTGATTCCAAAACTAATGATTATTTTGTGGTTAGGGTTGCCACCCTCTATGGATTTTCGAAAGCAGTGGATATGGACATTGAACCACCCACGCATGTTGATCATAAAATTCAGATCTATAGCATGAGTATAGACTCATGGAAAGAAAGGAAAAATTTCATGTAGGCACCCGACCTTTCACACAAATCACACATAAGCACCTGACCTTTTTTAAATTTCATATAAACACTTGAACTTTCTAAAAATTCATCAATTCAACACCTAACCTTTATTAAATTTCATATAAACACCTGAACTTTCTAAAAACTCATTAATTTAACACCTGACTTTTATTAAATTTTATATAAACACCTGAGCTTTCTAAAATCTCATCAATTCAACATCTACCATCACCATTTCGTCTAAAACCAAACAGGAAAAAAGTTAAGTGCTCCAATTTTTTATTTGTTTGAATCAGTGCGAAAATCTTATTTTTCTGATCATTTTATTTAAAGAATCATAATTAATTTTTTACTCTAAAGCTCTTGTTAGTCTGCCTTAAGAAAGTCATAGAATCAAATATCTCTTAGGGCTAACTAACGAAAGCCTTAGAGTCAAAAATTAATTATGATTTTTTAGGATAAAATGATCAGAAAAATAAGATTTTTACACCGGTTTAAACGGATTGAAAATTAGAGCAATTAATTTTTTAACCATATTTTTTAATATATAAACGATTTATACATGGTTGAAAAATTAATTACTCTAATTTTCAATTCGTTTGAACCGATATGAAGATCTTATTTCTTTGATCATTTTATTTGGCTCTCGTTAGTTGACCCTAAGAAATATTTGATTCTACGACTTTCTTAGGGCTGACTAACCAGAGTTTTAAAGTCAAAAATTAATTATAATTTTTGAAGATAAAATAATCAGAAAAATAAGATCTTCACACCGGTTTAAACAGATTGAAAATTGGAGCACTTAATTTTTTTAACCATATATAAATGATCTATATTCTATACATGGTTGAAAAATTAATTACTCCAATTTTCAATCCGTTTAAACCAGTGCGAAGATCTTATTTTTCTGATCATTTTATTCTAAAGAATCATAATTAATTTTTGATTCTAAGGCTTTCGTTAGTTAGCCTTAAGAGATATTTGATTATACGTCTTTCTTAATGCTAACTAATGAGAGCTTTAGAGTCAAAAATTAATTATGATTCTTTAGGATAAAATAATCAGAAAAATAAGATCTTAGCACTATTTCAAACAAATAAAAAATCGAAGCACTTAATTTTTTTTCCGTTTGGTTTTAGACGAAATGGTGATGGCAGATGTTGAATTGATGAGTTTTTAGAAAGCTCAGGTGTTTATATGAAATTTAATAAAGGTCAGGTGTTAAATTGATGAGTTTTTAGAAAGTTCAGGTGTTTATATGAAATTTAAGAAAGGTCAAGTGTTGAATTGATGAGTTTTTAGAAAGTTCAGGTGTTTATATGAAATTTAAGAAAGGTCAGGTGCTTATGTGTGATTTGTGTGAAAGGTCGGGTGCCTACGTGAAATTTTCCCTGGAAAGAAATTGCTGCTATGGTGCCCAACCATAGATTCAGTCCTTATGACCATCCTTCCACATTAATGGATGGGGTTTTCTACCGGCTATCCTTCCACATTAATGGATGGGGTACATTAATGGATGGGGTTTTCTACTGGCTATCCTTCCACATTAATGGATGGGGTTTTCTACTGGCTATGTTATGACTTTTCTATTGAGGTCCGCGGGCTATGTTATGACTTTTCTATTGAGGTCCGCGTTATTGATGTCTTAAACACCGTTGAAGGATCGATCGAACGAAAAGCCTTGCCCATCAGCGTTGGCTCTGAATTGCGGCCTAATCTTTGTCTTCCCTTACTCTTGTGCCAATGTATGACAACCGACTAGAAGAGATGACAACCGACTAGAAGAGACGCAATTTGACATGTGGTTAATGGGAGAATATAGAGTTCAGGAGTGTTGGACTAAAAAGTACGCTATTGGGCCCATCTTAGGAAATCAGCGTCCATTTGGGTTTCGGCCAAATAGCGAGGTTCTTCTGACTAGGTGCAAAAATGGTCTGATAGGTTTTTAGAGAGCTTAGTATTTGTCAAGAGACGAGTTGATTTAGTTTAACCAGGATGGTGCTGCATTTACCCATTGCTAGTCAAGAAGACGAAGGTAATAAGGCGTACCAATCAGCTTCTAATTAATTAAAGTTCTTCGCAATAGTCATCTCATCAAGCACTAGCACCGTGGAACTATGAAGCAGTTTTTAAAAAGTGAGAAAGGATCCAATTTCTAGGTCTTGGACAATGGATATATATATATATGTGTGTGTGTGTGTGTGTGTGTGTGTGGGCGGTTCCGGAGACTCTTAAAAAAATCTCTAAAAAAATCTCAAATCTTAATCTCATAGTTCTTAATCAAATTTTGATGATCCGAGCCGTTTAATGTATTCAAAATGTGATTTTAAGGGTGCCCACGAGAAATTGGCAAAAAAAAAAAAAAAACAGGACGGGCTTGATTTGGTGGTAGAGAAGAGTTGGGTGAAACGCTTGAAGACGGCTGGATGAGTTTGTTGATGTGGGGGACATCGGATG
Organism: Rhododendron simsii; assembly: GCA_014282245.1. NCBI lineage: Eukaryota > Viridiplantae > Streptophyta > Magnoliopsida > Ericales > Ericaceae > Rhododendron > Rhododendron simsii. The sequence goes on from CM024962.1 coordinate 6,506,995, forward strand.
TTGCGGAGAGATGAATTCCAGCAAAGAGTGGCTGATTGAGTGGTTTTCCAATGATGTGGTGTTTAATTTGGTGTGTGAGCTAGGATGGTGCGTCTGTGGTTCTACGAGTGTGCCATTTTTGTCAAGCAGAGAGAGGTATCACTAATGGTTGTATTATAGGGTATTTTTGTCCAGGACTTTAGACAATAACAGTTATAAATTAATGGGCTCCAAACCTTATAAAAATATAACTTGGGCTAAATGGCCCAATAGACCACCACTTCTGGACTTTAGACTAATTTACTGAACATTTTATTCCGCCAAGTAACAGAAATACACCTGCTTGATCAACTGCCTTATATAATATATACAAACAAACATTCTTGATCCTCCTCCTCCTCCATACCCCATTCTCATTCTCAATCTTTTTCGAGCTTTTTTTTTCCTCATCCCTTCTCTTAAATTCAATCAAATCCACCATACAAATCAAATCTTGAAACAATGGGTCGTGGTGGTAAAAACAAGCGAAACCCCCACTGCTGCCCAACGCCGTCTCCGAGCACCACGGAGCAACACCAAAGGCGGAACTAGGAATTGATCCTATCCTGGGCTAATCAAAAAAAAATAATTTTGGTTGGGCAAATTTTTTTTCAATTGTATAAATCGTATCGAATACATATTGCATATCTTAAATGGGAAAAAAGAGTGTTTGTATTATATCTGAACTCAAATTTTCTTTGGCTTCGTACAAAATGGTTAGAACCTATCCCTATTTATACTACTTCATGAAAAGCAAAGGCTCTAGTACAAAGATATTTTTAGAGATAATTCTAGAATTACACGTGTGATTAATTCTTACAAAAAACTCTACATACTTCACAAGGATATTCTAGAGCTTCCAAAAACCAAGGGCAAAGCTATGTTAGGACCCGGGGTCCCGACCTAGAGTTTTAAATTTTTTATATTTTATATACTTGATTTTGAATATTATCAATAATTATTCATGTAGGTATTTATAATCTTAATAATTTTTGTTTGATTTGATAAAAAATCAGTTATTTTACATTTTCAATTTTTTCATAAATAAAAAATAAACACGTGACTGATGAAATAACTTTAAAAAAAGTATAATGATTGGTATACTTTAACTACATTAGGCTAAAATTGTTTCAATGTACAAATTTGATGTGTTGGAAAGCAAACACTTTATAATATAATAAGTATCCTTTCGATAATAAAGTTATAACTACTGCCGGCCCCCCTTCAGATCAAAATTGCAACTCCTCTACCAGTAAAAACTAGATATTTATAATTTTTTTGGGGGTTTCCAAAGTGGACCTGGGCTATAGCCCAACCCATGGTGGGTGTACTTCTGCTCTTGAGCAACACCACCGGATACCAACAACCCCAATCAAGAACCGACCAAGATCTATGATCTTTCCAAGATAAAGGCTGAATGCAAGTCTGCAATCGAAGCTCACACGCACGGGGTCCCTGAAAATGCCCTGACTCTCATTGACAAGTTGGGTCTCCGTTACGAAAACTGTGGGCTCGTGCACGCAGTCTGGTGTAGGTTGTACGGTATCGAAGCTAGTATAATGAAGACTTCTGATCGTGTCCTGTTTTTGTCATATTTGAGAAGCGCGGTCAAGTCGGCTCGCAACTCGGGCCTCGCACTGGACCAGTTGTTGTCCAGTGAAGTTGAGGGATTGGACAAGGCATTGAGAGAGTACAAACGAGCGTTGTCAATCGAACATCCATTTTTGCAATGTAGGGACGATGATGCTTTTTTACAATTCACGGTTACAGGTTTGGAAGAAAAACCTGATTCACAGAGTTGTAGATTCAAGTCACAGAAAAAAAAAACCGCAAGGATTTCAAAAAGAACTATTCTTATGCAATTACTGATGAGGAAAAGACAGGGTTGATTGAACATAGAATTGGGGATTTGAAAGCATATTGCACTTCACTACGCAAGAAGAAGGGGGAAATCGGCTCAGCAGAAAGGGTTTTTTCGGAAGCCATAGGTTATGCTATTAAGAACAAGACTTGGAAGTTCTAGCCCTGCTACTATTGTGATGAGAACTTTCAAGATTTCAAACCGTGTTTGAAGCAAATTGAACAAGATGGAGAAATCGGGCAGGATTTGAAAATGAGACCATTTCTGTTTACGGAGATTGTTGCTGGTGGTGGTGAATTAGAGGTTTATGATAACTTGCTTGCCAGTGGAGCCTTTTATAGTGTCGATATGGGACTGATTCTTTTTAGTAGGAGAAAGTTAACATCGTGTCCTTTGGATGATCGTTTGCTAAGAGTGGAGGTTGAATATGGCTCTGCATCTTCCTACAGTATTAGGGATGCTCAAGTTGTTGTTGTTGGAAAAAATGTTGCTGCAAATTCTGAACTGTTGGTGAAACCTCCACAAATGCTGAAATACGCTTCGAGTCACGACTATGTCGCTTTCCTAAAGACAGTATTTGCTCCCACCAAACAGTATGCAAAGGGTTACAGCAAATCTGCCTTCGAGATAAATCGAAGCCCGAACTCGAAGTTTTTTCCGTTTGCGTTTGCACTAATAAAAACAGACAGAATATCTGCTAGACGAATATAAAAGAACTAAGAATCGATATTCTATTTCTGTAGAATAACAGAATACCGGTATGCCTAAAATTCTAGGATTAGAGTGTGTAGAGAGAGAGCAATCAAATATGGAATTTTTGGTGTAACAAATGACTTTACAAATGAGCCTATTTATAGATTTATAGGCAGCCTTTTATGAAAGGTTGTGTCTTTAAAAGAAACACATATTACGAAGGGTCGTGTCTTTTAAAGATACTAGTTAGGAAAAGTCATGTCTATCGAAAACAATTAATTAAAAGGACACATGCCTCTTAAAAGGCACCCTTTCATGGAAATATTAGAAGGGTCATATCTCTTGGAGGCACACCCATGTTTCGCATCATTTCCTAACAATCACATCCCTTCCTAATACTGACATCCCAAACTAATGAGTGTTATATCCATTCACAAAAGTCACACCTCATGTGAAAAGGTATTGCAACCTTTCACAAAACAAACCTCTCTCAACACCTTTTCAAAAATAACCAAAACTAAAGCCCATTATTTTGAAAATCTCTAACAGCTGTCCCACCAGATATCTAATTATCTATGCTTTAACCAAATGGTTGTTCGATGCTCCTCCGACGTCTCCAACTGCAGAAGAACTAGAGGAGAAATGGTTGGAGTTACAAAAACTAATGAAATGTAAAGGAAGGGAAGTACCTATGAGATTCGAGGAAGCATATGTCCTAATTCAAAGTTTGCGTACAGAACAAACCGAGCTTATAGTACAGTGCAGATCATTACAAGCGAGGCGGGTCGTCTGTGCACAAGAACTCCGCAAGAGGGAGCAAGATGGAAAGCATGTCCACTGAAGTTATAAATCACCCTTGACGGAATGGTAAAATCTCATGTTGATTCTGCAGAGGAAGGATCTATGTTCCCAACAACAATATCTCTTGGATGTGGTAATAGGAGTAAGAACAGAAGCCAACAAAATCCGTGGTTTGGAGATGAACAGGAGTGAATTTGAGGATCAAGAAGATGCTTCCATTAGAATGGCAATCCAGAACAAAATGAAGCAGCCATTATTTGAGGTAGCAATAAAAAAAAAATGAAGCCTTAGATTTGATCCTAGATTTACACCTTACATTATCTGTTTTGAAGATAAATTACGCTAATGTTCGGAGTTGTCCAGGAGTGTCAAATGTGCTTCTTTTCAATTATTTTCCCGGTTATGAACCTAATGCATGTTATAACTTTCTCCTGTTAAACCTAAGCATTTTTTGTTATTCATATTCTTAGTCCGTGTCAAGTGTCAACTGAGTTGTAACGTTTTCCTGCTGCTCTGCATAAATGAAGCCCAAATCACAGGGATCAAGGGTAATTGCTGGAGGCTCTTGATAAGATACAAGCAGTCCAGTCTTGATTATCGAGGCATCATGTTGGATCTCATGCGGAACTTCATACATGCTGTTACTCTTCCCACTGCAATGAAGAAGAAATCCTGAGATGATTTCAACAAGATTTTGATTGAATTTGAAGATGATGCAGAATTTGAAGATGACAAGCATAGCCCAAATAACTCATATGAGATTACATGGTGTATATTGGTATTTGTAGTTAGTGAGATTTGAATCCCTATCAAATGCATACTCCTACCACCAGGCTACTACTTCACTTGGAGAGCAAGTTCACCGTTGGTTGCAAGAATAATTTTGTTGAAGTTATTTTTTTAACTTGTTACAATGTCAAAATGACAACATTGTTGAACTGTTTTAATGCCCTCTTTACCTCCTTTGAAAATTGAAGGTAATGGGACAAGTTTGATAATGTCAAATTCTAGCTCATTCAATTTTGATATTTACTTATTAAAGAGTTCACTTATGCCGGTCCAAAATTAATACCCGGTGAGAATATTCGAAGTTGTGCAGGGGTCCAGACACCCCCTTGTGTCCGCCCCTACATTCTGCCCGAGCAGATATATTTAGGCATGGTCGGCCCAAGCTGGTCCAGTAGGCCCCTGAACAAACGATGTAACTTCACTGTGAGATTACAAGAAGGATGTGGGCTGGAATTTTAAAATGTGTAGTGAGTGGTAGAATGCAGCTGATTTGAACATTTATTTTCAACTTTTCAAAGATCAAGATGCTTCCACTTGAAGTCATGCATTTCCCCAAGGCAAAAACAAGAAGTAAACAATGAGAAAAGGCACCTAGGGACAAGCAAACAAATCTGAACTCATTTCCTTAAAGTCAACTGCTCAATAAGTGAGATCTAAATCAAGATGAGAATTACCTGAGAGTAAAAAAGCAAAGCCAAAGCAAAACCAGTCGTAGGAATGCACAAACAAAGCAGTCCCAAGCCATCAAAATGCATCCCAGGAGGCCTTTCTATTCGAATGATAGGTCCTTTTCTCTTCTTCACCACCCTCATAATCATAATCTTCAATTCCAGGGTCTCTTACCCTAACCTCATATCCAAATTTGCCATCAACAGCAAATCAGATGCCCAATTTGTTGTGCCTTATGCCATTCATACCCAGATCTCCCATTTGCAGAACCAACTTGGAATACTCCTAGGCCAGCTCCATTCCCGAAACACAGAACCAAACTCAACATCCAAGTTCTCAGAACAGGTTCTCCACATTGCTCTATCCTTGGACAAGCTAGCAGATAGTCTACGAGCTTTTCGCGTCGATGCTTCTGGCAGGAACGAAACGAGTAATGTCGATGAAGATCTCACCGAGCCCGAGGAAAGCGAAGAAGAGCAAGGGTTGCAGCGTGGGAAAGTCTTCAACTCTGCTGAGATTCAAAGCTATGTTTCCCCCAAACCAAACAGGATTAGTGGGAAGAAAAACTTCCTTGGGCTGGAAGCAGTTAATCCGTCTATCGGATTTGGTTGTACCAGTATGGCATCGGATGTAGACCGGTACATGACTTACAAGCTCTATGGTCCTTGCCCAGATGATTGGGACTTAGCTCAGAAGCTTGTACTTGGTGGGTGTGAGCCACTACCCAGAAGAAGGTGCTTTTCAAAATCACCAAAAAAGTTCAGTAAGCCATTTCCATTGAACTCCTCTCTTTGGACTAACCCAAGTGATGTAAACATTTTATGGAACAAATATAAATGCAAAGACTATTCCTGTCTCATTTCAAACGAAACGATAGGCAAAAGAGGCTTTTACAAATGTTCTGATTGCTTCGATCTGTCGAAGAGATCTTGGGAAGTTCCAACCAATGAGTCTGAATCAGCAGAGTTCACAGTTGATGAAGTTCTGAGTCTGAAACCAGGGGAGATCCGAATCGGCCTTGATTTCAGCCCAACCACCGGCACTTTTGCTGCAATCATGAAGGAGAAAAATGTAACCATTGCTTCGGGTACCATAAACTTAGGGGCACCGTTTAATGAGGTGACGGCATTAAGGGGTTTATTTCCTTTGTACATCTCCATTGGCTCAAGACTGCCTTTCTTTGACAATACACTTGACATTGTTCATTCTACATTGTTCTTCGACGGGTGGATAGGGATGGAACTCCTCCAATTTGTGTTGTTTGATTGGGACCGGGTGCTCCGTCCCAATGGGATCCTTTGGGTGGACCGTTTCTTTTGTAAGAAGGAAGATTTGAACATGTACTTCGATGAAATCAACAGACTTGGGTATAGAAAGCTGCTGTGGAGGGTGGTGCCGAAGATGGATAAAGAAGGTGATGAGATGTTTTTCTCTGCTGTTCTTGAAAAGCCAGCTAGAGGTTAAACACTGAGACTTGCAAACCAAATTCTGTCTCTAATCAAAGGTAGACCCAAACCTTAAAACACTTTTATTTTCTTTTATCCTTATCTTTTCAGTTGGAAGGTTCTCTTTTTTGGTACAAAAGAAACTTAATAGGAAACTACAAATTGGATCACTCTCTTTTGAAGGCCACACTGGCCAAATCCACGGTGAACATCCCAGTGATACCCTTCGGAGGGATAATGGCCATGACTCACTCACAATCTTGCACAGAACCCCCATGGCTAAGCTTGTCCGCGACTTTGTTTCCATCTACAAGGGCATGCATAATGGAGATTCCTCGCTTTGTAACCAAACTTTTGCGTTCCTCCACCAGGGAAAGGTACGGGGAGTTAGGCACTGGATATTCTTTAATAATCTTGATAGCTTCATCAGAATCTGATTCAAGCTCAATATTGTCCATTTGATGCTCTGCAACAACCTTTAGCCCATGGAGAATTCACCCAAAGGCCTCTTTCTTCTCTCAGCACTTCACCAAACCCAGCACTCCCAGGGTTCCTTTGGAGCTTCCATCAGTATAGAGCTTCATTTTCCCACAACCTGAAAAACACCCATTTATCAGACGAGGCTTAAATGCTTCCTTAATCTCCTCTATATGTGTGAATGAGCCGAATGTAGTTAGGAGAATCACCAATGACCATTTTCAAAGACTTTTTTGCATTCCAAATAAACCATAGAGTAGCAAGGAAAATCAAGTTCCAAGGCACTGCCAGGTTATCTTGACTGCTACCTCTTTCCGCATTCTCAATCCAACCACGCCATCCGATTTGAAACACCTTCGCTTGGGACCTGCAAATTAGGGAAGTTAGACCAATTTGTTTCCAGATCTTCAACCTCGTTGTTACACCTAGGAGGCAAGGACAACGGGGGTCTTGGGTCATACTTTTAGAGGACCTTTGAAGATTAGCGATCAGAAACTGAGAATCTTACCATGCAAGCATAGCCAGGTGGAAGCCTTTAGGTTTTGATGAATGCTGAGCTTCCATAAGCAGTTCCAATTCAAACTGGAAGCGGAAGGGTTGGAGCTGGTGAAAAGCTTATAACCAGAGTAACAGTGAAGTTACTATTAGCACTCAAGGATCAAGAGAATTGGAATGTGTCTCATTTGAATAGATTAGTTCCTCCCGCAGCATTCGAATCATCTCCTCTAAATTATGCCAACCATTACAAAGGTAGCAAGCAATAAAGAGCTAAAAGTGAAAAAGAATTTGTGACACCCCTTTGCTCTCTCAGAATGAGTAAAGCATCTCTAACACCAGCAGGGAATTTCGATCCAGCGCAACATCGTTTGTTCGGTTATCAATCTTGCCCTGCGTTTAAGCAATATTAGCATAGCTATAACATGACATTAAGACCCTCGTCATCTGTCTTTTCATGTACTACTAATAGCTTGCTTACTCATCAAACTCAGTGCCAAAATCGTCATCTCCTCCTCCTTTTTTCTAGATAAAAAAGCCATATGGATCCCATCATTGTTCAAATGCTTCCATAAAAGCATTATTATTGCACCAGAGAGCGTCGTCAAGGTATTCTCGTCTATATACATCTCGTGTACAGGAACCCATGATATGGACCCAACTTCGGTCGCAGGTTCCCCGACAAGTTCGTCATCAGGTTACCAACTTCATTGACCTTTTGACACTGGGCAGACGATGAAATGCGCAACGAGTTGAAAAAACGCATCCCGAATTAGAGTATAAAATTCTCTGTAGGACAATACAGCACTTAATTTTTCAATAGCCGGTAAAAATTATACTACGATTTCTGGTACGAAAATCAGACTTTACTCGAGCATTGATCAAACACCTGGGGAACAGTCTCGTGGGTAAGTTTGAAATGTATGGAGACGAGGGCCAACGCCAAGCGTATCACAGCACGCCCAAGGGAAATTACATATCCCAAAGCAAAACTATTGAGCTACATTCTGGTCCATTTTAGTTTTTTTTCTTCAGAAACGCGATTTGTTCGTATAACAAACAATGTCCCATCGAACTGATTTTTGACAGGATGATCTTCCCGACGGCGACAAAATGACGTGCAGTCCGGGGAAGTAGAGTTCATTCCCTGAATATGGAAACTCTAAAAACCTTATTTCAATTGATTATTTCTAATTCTAACGCGAGGCTACTTTATTGCTGAGATTTTACGAGCCGTTCATTGCGGAAATGGAAGGCCGGAATTTGTAGTTCTAATGCAAGGCTACTTTATTGCTCGGATTTTACGAACCGGCCCAAAGCAACCTCTTCCCCGGCCTCCCCTAAAGTTGGCTCTACTCCATGATCCAGTAGGGCGGGGGGTGCCCTACAGCTTGCTTTGTAGGGCGGCCGATCCCTAGACCCAAAAGGGCTCATTTTTTGGGAACCAGGGATGCTGCCGAGCAGTTCTGTGCCGAGCGGGTGCAGAGCGGTCGATCAGGCCGTTCATCTCGGCACGAACGGCTCAAATAGAATCTGAGCACATACAAATCATATACAAATCTGAATTGTCCATTGGTTAAGATCCAAACCATTGATTGCCGAGATAAATGGTTGGATTGACCGCTTGCACCGCTCTACAGGATATCCCAGTCCCAGTTTTGTTACTCATTAGGTGTAATCCATTTTATTGAGTCCAGCAAAAGGCCCATTTTTATTTGTTCGTATCTAATTTCAGTTTAGATCAAAAACAAAAACAAAAACAAAAAAAACCTTTAGTCAATTACATACAGACGAAAAGAGCATGTTCGTTTTCCACATTCGGCGGGGGACAATAGCACATTCGGTCTTTGGCTTGACCAAAAAAAAATATTTAAACCGAAAGAAGTTTTTTTTTTTTTTTTTTATAGCTTCCGGTTTTCAATTCCAAACACATTTGAATCATCTAATAAAATATGGGGATTGATTTTGTCACTCTCATTTTCTCTAACGGCACTTCCCTTTATGCCTTTATTAGATGATTTGTTATGTGAGAGAAGATAAGTGCCGTTAAAAAAAATGGGGAGTGACAAAATCAATTCTCTAAAATATATAGTTAAAAGAGATTATAGGATTCTATCTAGGAGTAATTTTGGCAAACATATACAACTAATAGGGCATCTACTTAGGGCTGAGACTTCCACACACACACACAAAAAAAAAAAAAAAGAAGAGAGAGGCTATCATCTAGAAACGGGGATGAAAAAAAATGATCTTTTCCACAAATATTTCACTCAAATGGTCTTATGTAATGAACAATTTAAATTATCTAAATAGAACCCTACGCAGATCCTAGGAAAACTCTCTCTGTTAGTGAACGAAGGAGACGTTGATTCACCTTTTTTTTTTTTGTTTATTGCTTTAAATAAGCAAATTAACTGTGCGGAAATAAAAATAATAGATTTGGTTAAACCTTGCTTATCTTCTCATTTATTATTCTAGATAATTTTTACAACATAAAAAGCAATTAAACTATTACTAGTTATGATCTAAATCTTCTTATTCGAATTTTTTTATATCATAATAAAATAGGTAAATGTAAACCGACCCCTTGAAAGTTGAATTGTGCTTTTGAAAGTGTGAGAAGCCCTGCCTCTACCTATAAATCCCTGTGACCAAACATCGGCAGAATTCCCTCCCAAGTATGGAATAACTTCTCCCTAATCCCTTTTGGTGGTTTGGTGCTTTATTGTCAATAAATATGGAATCAGCGTCTTACCCATTTGATGCATGATGACGGAAAAAAAAAATCAGTTAGAATTTTTTCCTTGTTAGCCCGTGCATCAAATGAATCGACATGTATGACTCTCAGAATCTACTCTCTTTTTTCTCGAAAAAACAAATTAGAACAATAAAAAAAAAACACAAAGATACTGTGTATACTCTTAGAATTCTATTTTTGTCTCTCTCAAGTTAAACATCATGCCATTAATGGAGTCTTTACTAAAATGATCCACATGCACTAGGATGATGGAGGCGGGGGGGCTGCTCCCCCCTTGCAGCTCCCCTTGCTGCTGCCCCCCCCCCCCCCCCCTTTCCGGGCCCACTCGGGTCTCGCTCCGATGATCGGAAAAGTTCACTTTGTAGAGCTCGTCGAGTAGAACAACCATGTCAAAAATCAGCTTGATTGGATATCATTACGTGCCTGATCGGAGCCCATATAACTCTCGGTCCATGGGTTACAATGGATTTGATCCAGTGTTTCGGATCCATTCTTTTTAAGATAAAAAGGTTCCGATCAAGGACTTAATGATATCCAATCAAGCTGATTTTTGACATGGTTGTTCTACTCGGCGAGCTTTACAAAGTGAACTTTTCCGATCATCGGAGCGAGACCGGAGTGGGCCCGAAAAGGGAGGGGCAGCAGCAAGGGGAGCTGCAAGGGGGGGAGCAGCCCCCCCGCCTCCAGGATCCTAGAGTACTTGCTGTTTTCTCTCAATTTAATACTGGTAGGTATAGAAAAAGGCCAGAGAAGCTCTTAAATCAAAATGAGCAGATGCTATGGTGTCCCCGGTCATTTTGGGGACACCGTAACTTTTGGCATAACAAAACCCTTACAAGCATAACAAAAATCATTACAAGTATAATAGAACCATAACATGGCATAACCAAGGTATAACCAAAAACCAATCAAGGCATAACCAAAAATCAACCAAGGCATAACCAACTAAGTTATGCCTTGTTATGGTTTTGGTTATGCTTGTAATGGTTTTGGTTATGCTATTAATGAATTTGGTTATGCTTATAATGGTTTTATTATGCCAAAAGTTACGGTGTCTCCAAAATGACCGGGGACACCGAAGTTATTCCCTTATTTTATGGATTACTAATTAATTGACAAAAGAGAGACACTACAGCTACAGAAGGCAAAATGCAGTGGCCGGCTACCGTACGCCGTTTGGGGTCCACTCTAAGTCCCGCACAGATGATCCAAAACCGAGAGGGTAACGGAAAATACCAACTCAATCAAATATGTGTAGGTGCTCGGATCAAGTTTCTCATCTTTGGAAAGTCGAAAAAAATGGAAAGATTGGTTTTACGATTTTTCAAAGATGAAAAGTATGATTCGAGCACCTACACATATTAGATCGAACTGATTTTTTGCGTAGCCCACTTGAATTTTTTTTTTAATTATTGAACAGCTCGAATCATCTGTGCAGAGCCTGAAATAGGCCCCAAACAGCGTGCAATAGCCGGACAGCTTGGATCATCCGTACAGAACTTGAAATAGGCCCCCAACAGCGTGCAATAGCTGGCCACCGTGTTTTGGCTTCGGGAGCCGTAGACTTTCTGTTTGACAAAAAATGTGGTGGAGACACAACCATATATTAGTTGTCCTCTCACTGTCAAGTGGGCCCTATTCATACACCAAAAATCTTCTACGGAGTACTTCCAGAAGTCTTGCTGTTCTTTCTCTCGCACCGACACTACCAATTAGCATAAAAACAAAGTTCAAAGGCGGAGTCATTTTCGTCCTCTTCAAATTGTTACTATATTTCCAAGGGGAGTGCAGAAAATGAAGTTATTTTCACACTTTCAATCAAAATTGTTAACTTTTAGGAAAGTGCGAAAATCAATATAGAGTTGTTTTTTGCACTCCTCTTGAGAGTTCGATTAACCGTTTGAAAAGTGCAAAAATCACCCTCTGATTAAAAAACCATTGCCAGCTTCATTAAATTTAAGCTACTACTACCTACACATCCCATTACTTGCCTAGCTTTGATTTTTATTGTATAGTATACATGTGTCGTCAACAACCGTACAAATAAAAAGATGCAAATTCTTGGCTCTAAGTTAAATATTCACAACCACCTCATTTGACAAGAGTTTCAATCTATGGAGTATTTAAAGCAGTAAAATGATTTTGATGTTCCAGCTTTTTTCTATAAAATGTATTAGAGATTTTACACAACAAAGTTTAAAAATCACACACCGAAAGGCTTGTAACCAAACGATTATCTTTTGGTCCCCCTCTAGCCTTTGCAGATGCGTTTGGGTCTACGGTTATGGACAACTTTCTGAACCCCCTGTAGACTAATTCACTAACTACCCCAATAGCCCCCCACTAATGTATAAAATATTGGCAAAAAATAGTTTAAAAATCACACTAGCAAATATTCTTTACAATCCCCAATTTTGTGTCCATTACCAATATATATATATATATATATATATATATACACACACACATATATATACACACACACACTATTACATTCAGACTAAAATATGAATATCTTATGCGCATAATTTTTTTTTGAAGAAAATTCCACTAAAGACTCACTGAAAATTTTAAATTGGTGTAAAATAAATTAAAAACTTGTTAACATAATTTAGAGATATTCCTTTTTTTTTTTATAGAAAATTTATAAAAAGTTACCATAATTTTGTTTCTCGATCTTTGTGTAATTTATTTAGTTAATACTCCCTTTGTCCCAATTTAATTATATTTTTTGGGAGTTCATGCCACTTTTCAATTTCAATTGATTATATCTTATAATTTATAATGTTTTATGTGATTTGAAAAACACTGTATTATAAAACTAATCGAGATCTATCAAACAAGATCCATATCAGATATACAATTCATTATCGATTTAAAGACACAACTAATTTTTCATCCAGTTAAAATAGAACTATGAACAATTAAATTGGGACGGAGGGAGTAATTTTTTTTACTTTAAGATTTTCAATAAGGTGTATTTTTTTTTCTTGATCTTGACCAATTAATAGAAAAAAAAATCATATATAACCTCAAACATTTTCCTTTTTGTTTTCTTATTATAAAGAAGTTTAAAATGAGAAGAAGCCCATTTGGCGTAAAATCATCTACTATTGTTTATTTTCTTTCTTTCAATTCCCATGCCATTAGTTGCTCTAGAAAAACAAAAAAAAAAATGCTACTAAGTGATGGGGGAAAGATCTCCTACCAGTGAGCTCCCCGAAAGCAACTCGAATGGATTGGACGTTGCCTCAGTCAACGCGATTACCGTTGCTAATCACGTAAGATGAACGGCCTTCATTCGTCTGTCATCAAAACTTATGTACTCTCTCCAATACCGACATCAATCATCATCACGTGAATTTTTTTTTTTCCTCTCAAAATCAAACAGCAATATGTGAGCTGGATACGAGCGTAATTCACACACTATGGACAGCCCATAACCATACAGTGAGGGCAATGGTTACTTCTTGGTTATTCTTTTGGCATAATTGATCTGCGTTCGATTTTTAGTGTTAAGTTATAACAAATTATTTATGGGAGCTTGCTTTTTCCGGAGGAGATGGTCTGGTCTACCTTTAACTAGATCAGGAAAGAAAATGCAAAAATGCTATTCACGTAATAATTTAAACACAATTTTTTATATATATATGGGCTCCACACATACGATTATGTGTAGATCATACATGCATAGATTGTATGAATTATTGTGTTTAGATTGTAGTATGAGTAGTATTATCGAAAAAAATAATTGAGCTAAGCTGACCGGATGTAAAAAAAAAGAAAAAGAAAAAGAAAAAAAGAAAACCCAGATCGTGGGATTATCATATACTAAAATCTAGTGCCGATAGTGTCTGTTAAATTACTCTTCAAGTCTCTCTCTCTCTCTCTCTCTCTCTCTCTCTCTACACTCTGCGCTGTGTTGCGCAGATCTTGGGCAGAAATCAACCAGGCACAGATCAACCGGCGGGAATCCGACCAATTTGGCTACATAAAAAAAAAGAATGGATTTTGACTCAAGATCAGTTACCCAGTTGACTTCTTGGACCATTGTGATCTTGTTCTTGCTTTCCTTCCTCAGCTTCCCTTCTACAGGTTTGGACTCTACTTTCACTCTTTCCTATAGATCTTCCAAAATTTTCATCTGGGTAGTTGTTTCTTGTTATTTTCTATATTGGGTTTGGCCTCTTTACAAATCTTCCATTTGGGTAGTTGTTTCTTGTTATTCGCTGTATTGGGTGTGGCTTCTTTTACTCTGATTCACTCCTCTTTTCCGTTTGCAATGCTTCTTGAGGCTTAATTGAGTGACATAAGCTAAAATTCTTAAGAAAGCTGACAAATTTGTTATGGAATTGAAGTTTCTGGAAATGGGTTTCCCTTGATTTGACATGAGTTCAAGATTGTTCTTATTTTGTGCTGCTGGGTATCTTTTGGAAGTCACAGTAACGGTTTAGGGAAAATCTCAGATTGGAATCTTAGAAAAATGGGAAAATATTAATTCAAGTAGTGTTACTTTTCTTGCTCATATTTATTGGGCATTTATTAACTTTCTTTGTGTGTTTTAGATAAACATAGATCGTAATTTATTGGAAGAATGTTTCTAGATCCTTGAAAGGAAGCCATATAGAATGTGTTTTCTCTCCTGCTTTCCCCTTTTTGTTACTATAACTTTAGTTTTTTACTTCTATTTTTGTATCTGATCTTGATTTTGTAAATGATTTAGATGTTGGATTTTATTGATGTCTAACTACATGCTTAATGTGCCCACTTGACTTATTTATTTATTTTTATCCCTTTTTCCTCTCTTAAATTCTTTTACACTGCCTCCAAGGTTACAAGATCTGTTTGTAGGCACTGTGTAATTTAAAAAATACCTGAAATTGAAATTGGTACCGAGGAAATGCACAGTAGGTTGATGCCTGACTCTCTTGTATTGAAAATACACTACCTTTCCTCCACTGCAAAAGCATTTTTTTTTCTACTATAGCAAAAGCATTTTTTTTTCTACTATACATGATCTTTCTTGGTTAAAGGTTTTCTGGTTTCTTACCAAGATTGCACATAGTTCAGCAATACTTGGGAAACATTTGTCATTACGGTTGTCAATAGCTGTGTTTTTCTGCCTTTCTTCTTGTGATTCATGATGATATAGGCCAACTTGTTTTTTCTTGATTTCTCGCGGTCTTTGATTCCCATTTTTTCGGATAATAATTCATGCCTGCCATTATGCTTAAAGCATGATTATTTTGTACTAGTGCAAAGATTTCTAACTTGAATTTACTGGTGGTTCTTTCAGACGCCTATGATGCCCTTGACCCAACCGGTAATATCACAATCAAGTGGGATGTCATTAACTGGACTCCTGATGGCTATGTTGTAAGTATTTGCCACCATTTTCCTCCTTACCATAAATCTACTGCATGTGCGGGAACATGTATGCATGACACCTATTCAGAATAAAACATTTCTTTCGTCAGTGTATCTATATCTGTCAAGTCTGCCACATCACTCATTACTGGCTGTATGTGGTATGACACATGTTTTCGCATGTACCGTTTAATATGATCAATTCAACTATTCCGATCGAGTTTTTGGAGCTTTTGGCAATTTGGATTGTGCTTTCAAGTTTCCCGAGCACGAGCTTTCGCGAGAAACTGCATCAATCTTTTGATTCTTTAGACCTTTTGATATTCTCTTGTTGTTTCAGTTCTACATTCATACCAAAGTGCACTTCCAGATGTTTTTTTAAATCCTGATTTAGGCTCCTTCACGCAATAAAAATGTTCCTACTTATTTAGCAAGGTTTTCAGTTTTGCAGAACCTGTTTCATGTTAAAGTTATCCTTAGCTTGACACTAAGAGGTTAAGGCGTATGACTTATTAATGCTTGATCCCACCATAGTACCTGACTTATAGAAATGGGCATTCTTGAACATGTATTTCTTCTATGGCCTGACCCTAATTAGCCTCTCATATTGGGACTGGATAGGCGGTTGTCACCATGTTCAATTTCCAGCAATACCGGCATATACAAGCTCCTGGGTGGACGCTTGGTTGGACGTGGGCGAAGAAGGAGGTTATTTGGAGCATGGTCGGAGGCCAAACAACTGAACAGGGAGATTGTTCCAAGTACAAAGGTAACATTCCCCACTGTTGTCAGAAGCGTCCAATAGTTGTGGACTTGCTCCCAGGAACCCCTTACAACCAGCAGATTGCGAACTGCTGCAAGGGGGGAGTAATTAACTCGTGGGCTCAGGATCCAGCAAACGCCGCGAGCTCATTCCAGGTTAGTGTTGGGGCTGCTGGGACCACTAACAAGACGGTGAAAGTGCCCAAGAACTTCACCTTGAGAGCACCAGGGCCCGGCTATACATGTGGTCCAGCAAAAATTGTCAAACCGACTCAATTTGTGTCCTCAGATGGAAGGAGAGTCACGCAGGCTATGAGTAAGTTGTTTTTTATCGATAGTAGACACTTCTTACTTCTATTTATCTTCTTTTTCAATTGGTGTAATAGCCAGATGATGTTAGTAGTATCTACTGGATCTGTAAATCAAAATACTGAAGCATGGGGAACTTCACACATTGTTGATCTTGGACGCTTACTGTACTAAACCTATTGTATCCAAACTTCTGTTGGTTAGCTCTCATGAGTTCATGTTATTTTGTGTTGATATTTGAGAAACATGAGATGGCTGCAGATAAGGGGAATTTACCCAATTTCAATCTTATGACAGTGACATGGAATGTTACGTGCACATATTCGCAATTCCTGGCTCAGAAAACTCCTACATGCTGTGTTTCGCTCTCATCCTTTTACAATGACACAATAGTGCCCTGTCCAACATGCACGTGCGGCTGTCAAAACAACAAAACTCAGCCGGGGAGCTGTGTAGAGTATGTTCTCTTCTGACTTTTTTCCCCTTCTCTATCTTCTGATGTGTTTCTATTGTTTTTCTTTCTGGCCTCTCTAACATGGTTCCCCTTGCCTTCTCCTTTCCTGCAGCCCAAAATCGCCATATTTAGCTTCAGTTGTTTCAGGCTCTACTAGCAAGAATAGCTATACGCCCTTGGTCCAATGCACGAGCCATATGTGCCCCATCCGAATTCACTGGCATGTTAAGCTCAATTACAAGGATTACTGGCGAGTGAAGGTTACCATCACAAACTTTAATTACAAGATGAACTATACCCTGTGGAACATAGTTGCTCAGCACCCCAACTTTGACAACCTGACTCAGCTTTTCAGTTTTAACTACAAGCCATTAAATCCTTACCAATCAATAAGTAAGTGGAGATCCTAAACTCCCATTGTTCTTTTATGTTCTTATTCTATTTGAGTTATTTTCTTATAATGGGTCTATTTGGTGGGTGCGTTAATTTATTGTTATTACTCCCCTTATGTTAGTCCTCTATTTGGGATGTCCCAGAATGTTAGTCATCTTTGAAAAGTCAAAGAAAGTTTAGTTTTTTGGAACTCTCTCTCATAAGTTGTTATCCGTACTGTACGTGATGATAAGGGAAAAAGGGTAGTGTAGCTTTGAAAGTTGAAGACATGAGTTGCATGTCCTCTTCAAAAGTTTGGACTCCTAAAAGACTACCAAAATGGGACAGGGGGTTTGGTGTGTGGCTTGGGTGTTGTGTTGTGGGTTGTTGTAAGTTATTACTGTGAGCTTATAGAGTTAATAGTAACTTGTACCTGCAGAATGGAAATACTTACTTTGTACTCTCTTTTTGCAAACAGATGATACTGCCATGCTATGGGGAGTGAAGTTCTATAATGATTTGCTCATGCAAGCTGGCCCTTTGGGTAATGTACAGTCGGAGCTACTCTTCCGAAAAGATGCTCGAACTTTCACTTTTGACAAGGGTTGGGCTTTTCCACGAAGGATCTATTTCAACGGTGATAACTGTGTCATGCCACCTCCTGATTCCTATCCATTTTTGCCAAATACCAGCCCCCGGAAAGACTTCTCTTTGCTTACTCTATTGTTGACTCTGTTGTTGTCTTTAACCCTCTCCTGTGCACACGCTTAAGAATCTTCATGCCAGAATAGCTACAACTTCTGTAGTTTCAAAAGAATTGTTATGTATACTTTCAACCCCAGATTCTACAGCAAGCTGATTGAAGGGTACTTGTGTATGTCTTTGATTTCCATCAAGAAGTGTAGGATCAGGTATGCCTCCATCGGAACAAACTTAAGTTTTCTTTTGGTGGTGAATTCACTACCATTTTGTTGCTTTTGCACCATTGTAATGGTTGTTTAGTACTGTACGGTAGTACATCATCTTGTCAGAAGTACTCAATGTCCCAAGTGTCGTCATAATTGTAATGAAAATAAAATACCATATACCGGGGGAAGTGTTCTATTATACGGAATTTGTGTTGCATTTTGTGGTTCCCTGTTAGCTTTATTATCTGTACGGTCTGTACATATTCTGTTATTTTGATTAGTATAACAATGGCAGCTATGCAATTGAAAAGACTTCATTTGGGTAAAAGTGCATTTGCTTTTAACAGTACAAAGAGATTAACATTGTGATTTCTCTCATTACATGGAGATCATATATAGTGTTTCTATCCATGAAGTCATCATATCAATCTATATCTGATGACCTGAGCTCCTCATGTTCTCTGTAAAAAAAATTTGAATTGGTGTACCTGTGGTTCCTGTTATCTTAGTGTTATCGTTCCCGTTGCTTCAAAACTCTGCTCGTTGGACTTCAGGAGAACACTCACCAGAATCCAATCAACAAGATAATGATAGAGTAGATCACTGTCGAGAACCCAAAAATGTTTTGACGGGCAGAGTTTGGTAGGAACGGGTATGCATCGGGAGGGGGAAGCTTGCATTCATCGCCATTAAAGTACACTTTCCGAGGAAATGCCCATCCTTGCTTGAGGGAGAAAGTGTTCTGGTCCTTCTGAAGTAGCACCTCCGACTGAAGATTTCCAAATGGGCCAGCTTCCATTAGTATGTCGTTGAAGAACTTCATGCCATAGAACATTCCCGTGTCATCTGCATATCCAATTCCATTTGTTTAAGTTAAGTATTTTCGACTTGATATCTTCCCTTTGCAATAGTATGAGAACAAATCATAATTGTAGGGGGATACTCACTGATGGACCCGTAGGGAATGAGAGGTTTGTAATCAAAGCTGAAAACTTGAGTCACGTTGTTCAGATTAGGATGCTGAACAACTAGGGCCCAGTTGGTGTAGTTCATCCGGTAGTTGAAGTTTGTTATTGTGACCTTCACACGCCAGTACTCCTTATAGTTGATCTTCACGTGCCAGTGAACCCGAACAGGGCACATGTGATGAGTGCACCGTAAGAGCGGTGAATTATCTTTTCTTGGAGTGTTCACTCCGACCACACTGAGAAGTTTGGAATCGCTCCTGGATCACAAACAATAGTTTAGATTCTGTACTTAAAACATGTGTACGTACATATCGGAGAGTGGCTTACTTGATGCATTTGTGTTTGTTTTCACAACCACATGCACAAGAAGGACAAGAAGTGATTGTGTCGTTGTAAAAGGATGAGAATGAGACACAACAGCTGGGGTGTTTCGAGGCAATAAACTGTGAATAAGTGCAGGTTAGGTTCCATGTCACTGCAAACAAAAGAGTTGAAATAGCTCAGCCCCATATTTTAAGCGATACAAACAACATACGATAGAATACGCAGAGTTTTCAATCAAATGGATGAACATAGAAGTATGAGAAAAAGTATTGCCTATATAGATTACCCCTTACAGACAACTCTAAATGGCAGAAGTTGTCGATTTGCAGTTTTTTGAAACCATTTTAGGGTGTTGTCAGTTGTCTCGAATTCGACCAGATTATATGGTGATAATCCGTTTGTGACCTGCACGACCTGATTGATTCGGTTAGCTACTGTTGCTTATGATAGGGTGTTTTTGTCTAATTCATGGCAGAGGTTTTTCCTATTATAAGGGGTTTTTATGGGATCTAGGGTCGTTATGAAAGAGTTACTGAACATAGAAGGCTCATCGTACTCTCTTGTTTGATAATGGTATTCTAATTATCTTCCAGTGGACTTATGGGTTATCTTCTTGTGTGATGGCTTTGTTTTTACATTGTCGTTTCGATGTATGGTATAACACATAGCATTCATGAGAAAGTACATTACATCAACCACGAATGCATTTTCGGGCACAAAAAGATTGCATTGTGCAGTCCAGATTCATAAACCATCGAGTCGTGGACAAGAGGAGACTTACTCAGAGCCTGAGTCTTCCTCCGGAGATCAGCAGTGAGAAAAGTTGTAGGAGGCACGACCTTTGCTCGTCCACAAGTATACCCCGGTCCTGGACCTAACAAAGTGAAATTCTTCGGAAGTTTCACGGTCTTGTTCGAAGTACCGGCTAGCCCGACGCTGACCTGGAAGGCTGAGACAGAGGCTGTAGGGTCTTGGCCCCAAGCTGCCAACACCCCACCTTTGCAGCAGTTCTGGATTTGCTGGTTGTAGGGTACCCCAGGGAGTAAGTCCACAACAGTAGGACTCTTCTTGCAACAATGTGGGATGTTGCCTTTGAATTTGGAGCAGTCACCTTGTTCAGTGGTTTGAGCTCCTACCATGGACCATATCACTTCTTTCTTAGCCCAGGTCCAACCTAGGGTCCAACCAGGGGTCATGATATGTCGATACATCTGGAAATTGTTCATTGTGACCATTGCCTGGTGTAAAGCCATCAAAAACCTTACTAAGTAAATTGGGATAATTTTGAAAAAAATCGAACTTCGTAAGTATTTAAACTGATTCAATTTACATAAAAATAAAAGAAACAATGTAAAGAAGCAATTTGCCAATACGATTTCACGATTATCATCTGGGCTATTGACGACATTATCCAAAAGATTAAGGGGGTAAGCTAGTAGAGTGTAGCCGCGTAGCTTGTTATTGTGTTTGAGTTGATCTAGCGGTAAGCTGGAGATAGTTATCGACCTGAACCTCTGTTATCAAAACCATAGGATACATGATACTACTTGTACGAGTTGATTTGATTCACCAAGCATAGATTCGTATTTGTGGGGTGAACCGGCAAAGCACAAGAATCATACAATTTCTGATACATATTGTACAATTGGGTACGATACGCATAAGAGCCTATTCATTATATCACCGTATTTTACGTGCCAAAGGAATCATATGATGTCTTCAGACGAAATTTGAAAAATGTAGGGATTTGGCATTTGGGTTTTGATTCTTGAAATTTGAAGAAATCATATATATGATGCCTTTTGAGGTGATCAGTAGTAGGACTATATGAACTGTAGAACCGTATCCGTAGAATCCATCTTCCTTATTAGACCCTGTGATGAACAATTCATCACTCAAGACTAGTTTCTTATTGACATAGGCTCAACATAATCACTTTTCCCGAGGGTGCGCGCACGCACCCCATACACACACATATATATTTCAACATATCGTAGAAATCGAGACCGAAACAGTTCAATTCGAATAACAATGAGGTTGTAACGAATTGAAAACAAGTTGAGCTTAAGTAGATTGGTTCCTTTTATAACTACAGTGAAATCGGGGCAGCACTCACCACATAGCCATCAGGGGTCCAGGACATGATATCCCATTTGATCGTTATGTTTCCGGTTGGATCCAAGGGATCATAAGCATCTGCACTCGAAACAATCAGAAGAGAATCGCGCGAACAACGCAAAATCGAAACAATCCAACGAATTATGAAGCTTGAGAAAGTAAAAGGATTTACCTCCATAGGAGAAGAAAACAAGAAAGAAGAGAACTGGAATGATCGCAAATCTCATCTCTTCAAAGCTGGTATGTGGTTTGTCTCTCTTCAAGACAAGAAATGGGTTCTGATCTTATTCAACTTTCGCGATTTGGGTATTGAGGCTTTCGGTGTTTTAAGTGCTTTTAAGAGAGAGAAAGAGATGTGCAAATCGAAGGAAATGTCAAAAGAAACTGGGGATGGGTTACCTAATGGTTGTTGGACACTTGAAGAGTGTATCAGCTTCCACCACCGCTTCCCCTCCTCCTTCAACTCTCATGCTTATATATCTGTTTGGTTTTCTGTATCGTCAAGCAACAACTTTGGAGAGAGAGAGAGAGAGAGAGACAGAGAGAGAGGGCGGGAGATTTAAAGGATGAACACAACATCTCAACGGTCTCCTTGACAACAAAGGTGACAGGTAATGTAAGAGGTGGGTTTTTTTTACCTACAAAATTACCCAATTGCCCCTGTTACGGTAATTCTGTTAAATCTAAAATATAGCGTCTGACATTGCTATTCATGTCCATATCCAACAGTCCCACAGAGGGGCGGACACAGAATTCTAACATACTAAGGAAAAGTTTGCAGCATATGAAAAATGATATGAGTGCATATGAAAGACGATACGAGTGTATATAAATACAAATTGTACAATACTACCCAAAAAAAAATTATCATACATACATACATATATACATATATATATATATATATATATATTATCAAACTCAACAATTACAAAAGAAATGGTACGTCAAGGTAAACTAGATGTTTACAATTAATATTGTACATCCATTTCACAAGGAAAAATAAAGAACAAGAGAACAAGTAGTATACAATGTTATGACTTATGAGGGCGTTACTAGCTTTTTCAAAAAAAAATAAAATAATGATGGGTGTTAGATTTGTTAGAAAAACTTTGAGCGTTTAAACTGATATAACATTAAAGTTAAAAAGCTACAATCTCAAAAATATATATATATATATATATAAAATTTTGGATAAGAGTCATAAGACGGTCGCCCAAGATTATAGCGCCTCTCAATCTATCCTTGGTCCCAGATGATATATTTGCTTGGTTATCAAGGCCGGACACTCAGCGTTTTGTTTTCTCCTAAGGTATCAAGTTCGAAACAACTTAGGCGCCATCAACTCTTTCAAAAACAGTCCATACAGGGCATTTGCTCCAACTTTAAGTAGGCTCCCGATAGTAGACGACGTGAATTGCTTCGATGCTCAGTCACGACTCTTAAAATGATATGCAAAAAAAGTCTTTGATAATTAATGTGTTAATGCTGAGGGCCTTTTGGTCACAATGGGTATAATAACAGTGTTAGCTTTCTTGGATTTATGGCTTTCTTGAATTTCCGTTCAAGTGCTATTTTCAAATCTCTTGTGTGGGGGCTTGCTTCTTGTTAGTTCCACTGTCACGTTTTCAGTCCAGAAGGAGAAAGAGTTTCTGTGAAGTAAACAGAGGTGGGGACAACAAGTGATCCGGTCCCCTATAGCTTGTTATTCTGATGAGGAGACATCTCAACCATATTCCGTTCAATTCACTCGACCATTTTTTTTTGGTAATGCAGGATGTCCCGGGCCAGTTTGCGCTCACCTCGAACTAATCCCTACTGCCCCTTTCCCACAGCCGTTTCACACGCTTATGCATGAGTTGAGATGGCCCCAATAGTTGTTGTCAAGAGGAATCGACTTGCGACCGTTCAAGCTAATGAATAAATTAAGTCAAATTTGCATGTTGTTCACAATAATTAATAAATTGTGCATCTCCATTTATTCCCATTCACAACTTATTGTTTAGTGTGAATAATTTGCGATTATGGATGACTAAGATGATATTTTCACTAATGTTTTTGGTTGCAAATTAACATTTGCGTGTTGATCACGCTAATGAATAAGTTGTGCATATTATTTATTAGCGTGAACGCCGGTTGGCCAATTCCTTGAGATTACAATTCGCTAGGCTTGTTGGATTCTTCAAACAACAATAAAATCCCCACAATGTATAGTCTATTTCCAGTTTTGTCCATAATTCCGTCGGTGATCCTCTGTACTAAATTGTCACAAGCTGGTTAAGGAAAACTCTTTCACCCATACACGAAAGTCCGAAGAATGATTTGGACGTTAATATCGCGGGCGTGCCGCCACCAAAATCTCTTCTGGCTTCGCCGCCACAGGTATATACAGGAGACTGTGTGGCGTACATGGCACGGGGGTGCAATTGTAATGGTTTTGTGATAGGAAAGGTTTGTACGAGACTTGAGTTGTGGGAACTCGGGAATTGGCTATCCGCGTATCTCCAATACAAATGCATGCAGGGCCAGCCCAATGGTGGTGACATTGGTGGCAGGGTGGAGGGGTGCTGGATATTGTTGGGAAAAACTACCCGACACACTACGAATATTTTTCCCTCCTTGTGCAAATAGAGAATGAGCTAAATTATCGCAACCACAATAACCAACAAGCAATCTAGGAGCCGAAAGTAAAATATGCAACAACAATCAAACCACGAGACACCGGGATTTTTACGTGGTTCCCCCTAAATTAGAGGTACGTCCACGGGAGCGTATTCGCTACCAAATCTTCCACTATAACGATAATGGGGTTACAAGAGTTCTTCCCTAGCAAGCTACTAGAGGCATACAAACATCACCATAAGGTGGATTTCAACAATATCAACAAAATACAAGTTTAGGTCTCACCAAATGTGGATATCCCAAACTCCTAGAACCCGAGAGAACCTTACCAATCTGCTCCGATCAATGCGTAGAGCTCGACGAGGTGAAGAACATACCAGAATCTCATCAAAATCAGAGAAGAAACGGTGGTCTGATCTTGGCTTGAACAGAGGAGCAAAACCCTTGCCCTTTTCTGCGTTTCTGGAACTCTCTCTGTATCTCTCGGAAAAACAGCAGCAGTAAAAGGTGAATGAGACAAGTCTCCTGACTTTCTTTTGTAATCCCATGGAGGAAATTACAAGTTCTCCCTTTGCAATTCCAAGAATAGCAAGATAACCCCATGACATTTTGGACTTAATTAATAAGCCCCCTTGTGGACCCACCAACTAGGAGGGACCCACCCAACAAATCTCCCCCTCCCGACTTAGGTGGGGGGTTCAACCAACCCCGCTTGGGAACAACAAAACACATGCTTCTCCTTAGGCAAAGATTTAGTCATCATATCGGAACCATTCTTGTCCGTATGGATTTTCTCAAGCTGTAACAATTTTTCATCCAACGCCTCACGAATCCAATGATAACGCACATCAATATGTTTCGACCGTGAATGAAAAGTTGGGTTCTTGCTCAAATGAATAGCACTTTGATTGTCACAATTGAGAACATACCTCTCTTGTTCAAAGCCCAATTCTTGAAGAAGCTTTTTCACCCATAGCAAATCCTTGCAGCCCTCTGCCACTGCAATGTACTCGGCCTCGGTGGTAGATAATGCAACACATTTCTGTAACTTGGACTGCCAAGATACAGCTCCCCCCGAATAAGTCAGCAAGTAGCCTGAAGTGGATTTTCGAGAATCAATATCTCCCGCCATATCTGCATCCGTATAGCCTTCAAGCAAAGGCTTACCATTTCCAAAACATAGACACATTTTGGAAGTACCGCGGAGATAACGCAAAATCCATTTTACCGCAGCCCAATGATCCTTTCCCGGATTAGCAAGAAATCGACTTACCACACCAACCGCATAGGCAATGTCGGGCCTAGTACATACCATTGCATACATCAACGAGCCAACCGCCGATGCATACGGGACATTCCTCATTTCAATTTTTTCCTTCTCACTTGCCGGACTTTGCTTGGAGCTAAGTTTAAAATGATTAGCAAGTGGAGTGCCAACCGGTTTAGCCTTATTCATGTTAAACCTCTCTAGCACCTTCTCAATGTACCTTTCTTGCGATAGCCAAAGCTTGCCATTCTTCCTATCACGAGTGATCTTCATGCCAAGAATTTGCTTCGCGGGACCCAAATCCTTCATAGCGAAGGATTTGCCAAGCTCCTTTTTCAACCTCTCAATTTTTCCCGCATCATGGCCAATGATCAACATATCGTCCACATAAAGCAATAAAATGATGAAGTCACCGTCGGAGAATTTCTTCATGAACACACAATGATCCGAAGAAGTCCTATTGTACCCATGTTCAACCATGAACGAATCAAACTTCTTGTACCATTGTCGCGGCGCTTGCTTTAGCCCATACAAGCTCTTCTTTAGTTTACAAACTAAGTTCTCCTTGCCTTTGACTTTGAATCCCTCCGGTTGTTCCATGTAAATTTCTTCCTCCAAATCACCATGAAGGAAAGCGGTTTTTACATCAAGCTGCTCAATCTCGAGATTCAAGCTAGCGGCCAACCCAAGAACAACCCGTATAGACGGCATCTTCACCACCGGTGAGAAAATTTCTTCAAAGTCAATGCCCTTTTTCTGCCCAAAACCCTTCACAACCAACCTTGCCTTGTACAGTGGCTGTGAGCTTTTCTCTTCAGTTTTCAAGCGATACACCCACTTGTTTTTAAGAGCTCTTTTACCGTTAGGCAATTTCACCAAGTTATAAGTGTGGTTCTCATGTAAGGATTTCAACTCTTCTTCCATGGCTTTCATTCACTCCCCCTTATGCTTGTGAGTTAGAGCTTCTTCGTAGCACTCAGGTTCTCCACAATCTGTAAGCATCACATACTCATCAGGTGGGTACCTTCTTGAAGGTTGCCTTTCTCTAGTTGACCTTCTCAACTGTTCTTCTTCAGGTGGTTCGGAAAGAACTTGTTCTTGTTGCACTTCTTGCTCTGTTTCCTCAGCTGCAGGAGTTTCCTCAACATCATCATCATTCTGCACATCTCCCCCATAATCATCATGCACAATGGGTGGAGGAATCGGATCAAGATTCACTGGGTACTCATGTGATGGTGTTGGCTTCTCATTTTTGTCCAAATCTTCAATGGTTTGATCCTCAAAGAAGACGACATCATTGCTTCTCACAAGCTTCTTGTCAACTGGATCCCATAATCTGTAGCCGAACTCTTCATTGCCATACCCCAGAAAAATACACTGCTTTGTCTTGCCATCAAGCTTTGACCTTTCATCCTTCGGAACATGTACAAATGCCCTGCACCCAAACACCCTCAAATGCCCATAGGAAACTTCCTTTCCTGACCAAAACCTTTCCGGCACATCACCATTCAGTGGAGCTGAAGGAGAAAGATTGATTAGAGCAACTGCTGTCCTCATTGCCTCACCCCAAAAGGATTTAGGCAGCTTTGCATGTGAGAGCATACATCTCACTCTTTCCACAATCGTTCTATTCATTCTTTCTGCCACGCCATTTTGTCGAGGTGTCTTGGGAACGGTTCTTTCATGCTTGATGCCATTTTCCATGCAATACCGATGAAATGGGCCTCCGTATTCACCCCCATTATCAGTTCGGATATATTTCAAAGTCCTTCCAGTTTCCCTTTCAGCATTCACCTGAAAAAGTTTAAATGCTTCCAACACAGCATCTTTAGTTTTCAAAGCATAAACCCATACTTTTCTAGAATGATCATCAATGAAAGTAACAAAGTAACGTGCACCACTATGTGTTCTAACTTTCATTGGACCGCAAACATCAAAGTGTACCAAATCTAGAACATTAGGCTTTCTAGATGCAGGAGTTCTATTAAATGCAACTCTATGTTGTTTACCAGCTAAGCAATGAACACAATGCTTTAAACATGTACCTTTCACCTCCGGAAGAAGTGCTTTCCGAGCTAGAATTTGCATTCCTTTCTCGCTCATGTGACCGAGCCGCTTGTGCCATAGCTCGGTGGAGGCTTCATCCCCAATGGCATTCACCTCCCCTTTGCTTAGCTTAGCTTGCATCAAATAAAGAGTAGAACTCTTCTTTCCTCTAGCAACAACCAAAGAACCCTTGGAAAGCTTCCATTTTCCATCACCAAATTGGTTCTTGTACCCCTCATCATCAAGCTTACCGGCGGAGATCAAATTGAGCCGAATATCGGGAACATGTCGAACATCTTTGAGCAAAAGCTTACAACCCGTGTTGGTCTCTAAGCAAACATCTCCCATCCCCACAATCTTGGACACACCTTCATTACCCATCCGGACATGGCCAAAGTCTCCATGTGTATAGGATGCAAAAAAGTCCCTTTGTGAAGTAACATGGAAGGAAGCACCGGAGTCGATAACCCAACTCAAGTCTTGCCCCGTGAGCCCAACAAAACCATCATCGCAAACAATGATAACTTCTCCATCGGAGGCAACCGCGGTTGTATCTTTCTTACCACTAATTTCGGCACCTTTCCCTTTCTTTAGCTCCTTTTGAAGTATTCGACACTCCTTTCTCACATGCCCCATTTTATGACAGTGGAAGCATTCGATTTCACTCCTCGGCATGGATGTTCCTCTTGACTTGCTTCTTGATCGGTCTTTGGACTTGTTACGGTCACCACCAGAATTTCTAGTTCTGCTTCTGCCCCTGTTCTGAACAACTAGAGCCTCAGTGTCAACCAAAGTACCTTGCTCTTTTCTCCTTGCCTCTTCATTGAACATGCCATCTTTCACCATGTCCATGGTTACCATCCCACTTGGAGCCGAATTGCTGATTGTAACAACCAGCGTTTCCCAACTGTCAGGCAAAGAACTCAGCAATAGTAGTGCTTGCAACTCCTCATCTAGCACTAGTTTCATTGTACTCAACTGGTTTATCAACCCTTGGAAGTCACTCATGTGCTCCGCAACACTACGGCCATCTTTGTACTTCAAATTAACAAGCCTTCGGATCAAAGAAGCTTTGTTTTGTGCCGTTTTCCTCTCATACATAGCCTCAAGTTTTGTCCATAACTCATACGCATTAGTTTCTTGAGCCACATGATGGAACACGCTTTGATCAACCCAAGTACGAATTAAGGCAACGGCTTTTCTATTCGTTACCTTCCAATCCTCATCACTTGTACCCTGCGGTTTCTTTGTATCACCATAAATCGGCAAATACAAGTCCTTCGTATAAAGGACATCCTCCATTCGTGGTTTCCATATCGAGTAATTAGCAGAAGTCAATTTAATCATGGCCCCCGAATTTTCCTCCATTCTAAATTCACACAAGATCAGACGAGCACACCCCCAAACCAGTAGCTCTGATACCACTTGTTGGGAAAAACTACCCGACACACTACGAATATTTTTCCCTCCTTGTGCAAATAGAGAATGAGCTAAATTATCGCAACCACAATAACCAACAAGCAATCTAGGAGCCGAAAGTAAAATATGCAACAACAATCAAACCACGAGACACCGGGATTTTTACGTGGTTCCCCCTAAATTAGAGGTACGTCCACGGGAGCGTATTCGCTACCAAATCTTCCACTATAACGATAATGGGGTTACAAGAGTTCTTCCCTAGCAAGCTACTAGAGGCATACAAACATCACCATAAGGTGGATTTCAACAATATCAACAAAATACAAGTTTAGGTCTCACCAAATGTGGATATCCCAAACTCCTAGAACCCAAGAGAACCTTACCAATCTGCTCCGATCAATGCGTAGAGCTCGACGAGGTGAAGAACATACCAGAATCTCATCAAAATCAGAGAAGAAACGGTGGTCTGATCTTGGCTTGAACAAAGGAGCAAAACCCTTGCCCTTTTCTGCGTTTCTGGAACTCTCTCTGTATCTCTCGGAAAAACAGCAGCAGTAAAAGGTGAATGAGACAAGTCTCCTGGCTTTCTTTTGTAATCCCATGGAGGAAATTACAAGTTCTCCCTTTGCAATTCCAAGAATAGCAAGATAACCCCATGACATTTTGGACTTAATTAATAAGCCCCCTTGTGGACCCACCAACTAGGAGGGACCCACCCAACAGATATGTGGCGGTAAAATATGGTGGAGGTGTAGTAGTTGAGGTGGAGATGCAGGTGGAGGTGCGATAGTCGTAGCGGTGAAGTGGTGATAGTGGTTAAATGTTGGCGGTGGTTGTGGGGATGAGGTCTAGTGGCAATGTAGGTGGTAGTGAAGGTGAAGTGATGGCGGTGGGTGAAGTGATGGCGGTGGGAGGGGTTGTGTTATGTACGTAGTGTTCGTGGCGGAGGGGTGGTAGTATTCTAACAATGTATGTAGCGATCGATTTTCTATCGACTTTTTTTTTTTAATCTGCAAAAGAAAATTTTATTAAATTCGAGAAGAGGGTACATCGAGTAAAATGGAAGGGAGAACCAGAAAGTTCAACCCAACCCTACAAAGATAAAAAAAGACAAGGTAAATAAAAGGAAAAATACACCCAAATACTCCTAAATAATGAGACGTCTAGCACCATCAAGATTTCTTTTAATATCTTCCACCGTATACACCTTGATATCAAATCTGGCTTTAATCCATAAAGCTGCCCTTGTTTTGGTTAGCTCTACCACTTGGATACGATCTGCAACTTTGTTGTTGAAAATAACATCATTACTTACAATCCAAATAGACCATAATGTTGCACAAAAGCAATATTCCCACATATGTTTTTTCAAATTTTCGAACCCAGACAAAAACCACCAAGAAGATAAATCCAACAAATTTGAATGAGCCACCCAAGTTAGGTTCCACCAATCTGCTATTTTTGTCCAAATGTATGTAGAAAATGGGAAAGAAAGAATCACATGTATTGGTGTTTCCAGTTCCAGTGAACAAAATGGGCATGCCAATGCTTGCTCGTCCAATCCCACAATTATATTTCTACTGCTCAAAATTGACCTTGTCACAATCCCGCTTCGACAAGCCAACCACGAAAAAATCTGCACCTTTGGAGGGCTAAGATTTCTCCACAAAGACCCAAGTCTAGAATTTGTGTTAAATGCATAAGCTTCCCAAACATCATATATAGACTTAACAGAAAATAAGTTGTTAGAGCTACCTGTTCAAAGCATCTCATCCAATCTTGACGGCACTAAAGAAATTAACATTCTGTAATCTGCCACTTAACACATCCGTAATCTGAATTATTCATATTATATACCAACTCATCTTGTTGTGTTGATTTAAAATAAAGTCTAGGAAATTCCTCCCGTAATGTTTGATCTTCCATCCATCTGTGATTCTAAAAAGAAGTGTTATTCCCATAGTACACTTGAATTCTGAAACCAACTTGAATAATGTCCCCCACATCACTGTCCATATTCCCAATTGAGCAAATATCTTTCCACGCTCGACCAGAAGATGGTAATTGAGGAAGTAAGTTTTGCCGTGAAAATCCATATTTTTTGCACACCACCTTAGTTCATAAGGAATCATTTTCTCTACTGAATCTCCACCACCATTTTGCTAAAAGAGCATGATTTTGTGCATGAAAGTTCACTTTCTAGGATATTCTTTCTAAGTGAACATAAAAAAGTATATTTTTTTCTCTTTCTTGCATTTTCTATCATTATCTCGCTAATCAAATGGACCCTGAAGAAAAAAAATGTTGTTAAGATGCAAAATTTCAAGTCTCTCAACTGGGGCCTATTTTATTAAGGCTTTCTGTTTCCTTTTTTAGGGAAATAAAAGTGAGGCAAAACAAATCAAAGTATGGTTCTTTCTTCTTTATAAGCCTTACAATGAGGTTGAATTTCTATCAAATGATTTGAAAGATGTTATAATTAAATCAAATGGCTTACATAAATGTATTTGGGGTTCTGCTTTCTGAAATAAGGCCTGACTTTTTCCATTAAGTAATTGTAGGATACGCGGTCGTATCGTAGAAGTTATACAGAAAGATGGGATACATATCGGCCATGTTCGTTTGAGTATTTGAGTTTGTTTTAACTTTGTTTTCCAATCATTACCCTATATCTTTCTTCAATCATTACCCTATTTCTTCAATTATTAATTTCATTTCTCTCTCTATCTTTCTCCAATCATTACCTATCTCTTCAATCATTATCACATTTCTCTCTCCACCCACTACCAAAACTAAAATACCCAAAGTTTCAAAACGAACAAAGCCATCATTTTCTGAAGGAGACGACACAGACTATAGGATACGTATCAATCGTAGATTTTTAACAACTATGAATTTCACATATAGTTGCGGAAATCCCAGTTAGTCTCTATTGGAAAAGCTAGAATTCCACTAGTGATGAGAATAACATGTAAGGACCAGAATACCCACGCTTGGGCATGCAGCTGCACTTACATATATTACTGAGGCCGTGATACAAACTGCTATGGAGATGAAGTAGCCAATCTTGTTGATGAGTTTGCTCAGAGTTAGCGTGCTGTAGTATAACATGTGATATAAAAGTTGGTCTCGGACTTGCGATTGGGTCTCGAATGATGTGGAGACTAAATTCTTTTTGTTCTTATCCTTTTAATCTTCGTAATTTGCCAATAAAAAAAAAAAAAAACATGTGATGTAAAGGAAAAAGAATACGAATGAAATATAGAGTACAACTTTAGTCTTTGTTTTATACGTGAAGCGATTCATTGACATGGTCTCTCTATTGTTTTCTAAACGATTGTTTGTCCCTAATATTGTTAATCCTTCTTTATTTTTTCCGTCATTAATGATATTTTAAGGATTGCGGGTAATGTCGGGCCATATATAAAAGGGATGCGATCGGAACGATTTACTCATACTCTAATATGGGTGGGTAACCACCTAATCAGATCATATTTATCTCCAAAAAATAGACGGCTATTTTGAAGACGAGTTTTTTTCAAGCCATGCAACTGGGATTAGGTACTCAATCTAATTTGTTATATGGAGTTCTGACAGGCCGGTCCCCTTTTGTTTTCCTTTAGCTGTCTAGACCCATTCCACGTCAAATTCTACCCACATAAACCGTGTTTTAAGTTATATGTCCAAAATACCCCCGCTCAAATTGAAAGCCGTACAGCAACTTCGTCTCCTTCACTGTGCAACGTGGTCGCCTGATGCCGGAGTTACAGCGTCGTCTTCGTGTCCACCAGCCCACGTTCCCCACCGTCTTCCTCCTCCATATCGCTTGCCGATCCGCTGTTGGGTGAGGTCAGTGGGGCCGTCGCGGTGTTGCTACTACAGTTGCTCTTGTTGGTAGCACTGGTCTTTCCCGTCTTCAAACACCTGCAAAATTGTTGCGTTTGAAATTTGTGGAGGTCGGGCGGAAGGCCGGCCAGGTGGAAAGTATTCGGTGAAAAAGAATTCACAACGGTTCTTTTGTTTTTTGTCTTTTTTATTTTTTCATTTTTTATGTGTTGTGAATTCTTGAATTTCTGATGGTGTGAAGATGGTGTGTAAATTCTGGATTTAGGCGTGTGAATATTATTTAATTTTAGGACGTGAATTCTGGATTTAGGCGTGTGAATGGTGTAGATGGATGTGAATTCTGCAAAAAGAATAAATTCTGTAAAATTATGTGAATTCTAGAGTGTGAATTCTTTATTTAAAAAATTCACATGTTCAAAAAGGACAGAATGCAGACCCAAACAAAAAATTTACACCTTCGAAAAAGTTAGAATTCACACCTTTTGCAGTACACCATTTTATAGAATTCACACCCCTAAAAATTTTTGGTGTGAATTCTTGGGAGTGTGAATTTTTAAGGATGTGAATTCTTTAAGGTGTGAATTCTTCAAAATGGCAAAATTGTTAAAGTAAAGCACTTTTAAAAAAGATCTGGAAGGGATAACACATATAAAAGGGGGGTCCGCATGGAACCCTAACAAAAAGAATAGGACCGGTCAGAAATTTCCGGTTGTTACATAGAGCCGGTACAAAATGGCCCGAATAAGTCCACAATATTCTTCTCGATGTGGTAAGAGATGCATACATTTATATAAGGAATATAATCCTTTTCAGATTCTCTTGAGGTCTTCAGTCCATTTGTGAGTTCTTTTCAGACATACTTTACTTATGGCATTCAATTTTTTTTTATTTTTTTTTAAGTTTATCGAGAACATATATCATGCATTACAATTTAAACGGAAGTTGTTTAATTAGTCATTTAAAGAATGTATTTATTTATCATTTAAATAGGGCCGGCTTTTGGCCAAGTCAGGGAAAGTCTGCGCTTCCGGCCTCCAAAAAAAGTTAAAAATGAGAGCCTCAAAAATTTTAGGATCCATATATATAAATATATAGTCTCGTTCTCTTAAGGACCACCTTAACTTAATAAAATAAGAACTTCCTTTTTCCGATAGAATTTTGATGATCCAAGCCGCTCAATGTGTTCAGAACGTGATCTTAAGGATACCTTTAAGAAATCAGCAAAAAAAAAATGACCGGAAAGGCTTCATCCGAGCAGTTTTTTTTTTGTTTTTTATCGAACGGTTCAAATAAAAACTACTCAGATAAAGCCCTTTCCGGTCTTTTTTTTTGCTGATTCCTCGCGAGTACTCTTAAAATCACGTTCTGAACACATTGAGCGGCTCGGATCATCGAAATTCAAATGGGAAATGAGAGAAATGGAGAGGTTCTTATTTTAACTAAAATAAAGATCTTCTCATTTGAAAATGACTGTGTGTGTGTGTATATATATATATATATAATATATATATATATATAATATATATATATATATAATATATATATATATATCCCAAAAAAAATTTGCCCTAACCTCCCTTACACAAAATAGACCCAATTGAAATTTAGGAGCCACAAAATAGCCCAAAATGATGGAATTACTCATTAGAAACACTAAGGCATTAAAAAAAAAATTTTAAGGGACAGGAGGATGATATATTGCACGGCCAATCAAAAAAAGAAGAAAAAGGAAATGCCGCAAGCTGCAAATGCTTCATGCTTCACGCTTGAGGAGTCGAAGGGAAGGGAAGACAACGACCGACGACCATGGACGGCAAATACTTGCATACGGAATTTCTTGAGGTCTCATTCAAGAGGTTCGCTTCCGGTCTCTAAAATTTATAAACCGGCCTTGCATTTAAACTTACTCCCAATAAAAATAAGTTTTGCAGGGGTTCAATGTGACTTATAATAACCCGTTCAAACATCGTACTATCAACAATATCTTCATACTTAATTAGACTCCATTCTTGTAAATTTATTAGTATTTTTTTTCGTTCTCTGTGTTTTGCTCGTTTTTTCTAAATTTTTATTAGATTCATGTCATATTTTTTAGATTAATAATCCGTCTTGATGAACAAAACATAAGTGCAAAAAAATGCCGGATGAAAACTTACTGAGAGTTGCACCCGAGAACTATTCTTTTAAGTCTCCCCTTAAATTTTGTATCCTGAAAAATTATTTGAGCCTTATTGAATTCAAATTGTGCTGCCACAAAATGGGTTATATATAGTTTCCTTCCTCATCTGACTCTGTTCTATCTTTTGTCTTTGATTGGAATCGTTGGATGGCCAACTTCTTCCTCGTAAAACAAGAAGGCCCGGGCTTTTTTTTAAAGGGGAAAAATTTTCCCTTTTTTTTAACTTTTTGTTTTTTTTCCCCAAAAAGGGGGAAAAAGGTTTTTTAAAATCCCAATAAAAAAAATTTTTTGGGCAAAAAAAAAAACCCCCAATTTTTCCCCAAAAAAAAACCCAAACCCTGGGGCCCCCCAAAAAAAATTTTTGGGGGGGGCCCCCCCCGGGAAACCCCCCAAAAAACCCCTTTTTTAAAAAAATTTTAAAAATTTTCCGGGGAAAACCTGGAAAATTTTCAAACCCGGGGGCCCCCCAAAAACCAAACCCCAAATTTTACCTTTGGAAAGGGGTTTTGGGAAAAAAATTTTTCCCAAAAAATTTTTCCCCTTTGTTAAAGGTTTTTTTTTCCCCTTTTTTTCCCCCCCCCAAAATTTCCCTTGGGGGAAACCAAAAAATTTTTTTTTTGGGGGGGGGAAAAGGGTGGAAACCCAAAAAATTTGGAAATTTGGGTTTTTAAAAAAGGAAATTTAAATTTAAAAATTTAAAATTTTAAAAAAAAATTAAAGGAAAATTTTTAAAACCCAAATTTTTCCCGGGTTTAAAGAAATTTCCAAAAAACCCCGGAAAAGGGGGGGGAAATTTTTTTTAAAGGGGAAAAAGCCGGGAATTTCCCTTTAATTTTTTTTAAACCCGGGTTTGTTAATTTTTTTAAAAAAACCGGTTTTGGGGTTTTAAAAAAAACCCCCCCTTCCTTTTTTTTTGGGGGGAACCTTTAAACCCTTTTTTTCCCAAATTTTGGCCCGGGGAACCCAAATTTTTGGAAGGAAATTTAAAATTTTTTTTTTTTTTTTTTTAAAAAAAACATATTTAAAAAAAAATAAAACCCAAAATTTTTGGAAACCCAAAACCCCTTTTTAAAAAAAAAAAAATTTTTTTTTGGGGGTTTTTCCCTTTCCCCCGGGGGGTTTCAAAAAACCCTTTTCCCTTTTTAAAAAGGGGCCATTAAATTTTTCCCCAAAAATTTTAAGGAAAGGGTTTTTTTTTTTTCAAAAAAAAAGGGCAACCCAAAAATTTTCCCCCGGGAAAAATTTTTCCCAAAAATTTTTTTTTCCGGGAAACCCCAAAAAACCTTCCCCAAAAAAAGGTTTCCCAAAAAAAAACCCAAAAAAGGGTTTTAAGGGAAAAATTTCCCCGGGGGAAAAGGAAAAAAAATTTTTTCCTTTTCATTTTCCCCTTTTTTGGGTTTTTTTTGGGGGTTCCCCTTTTTAACTTTAAATTTTTGGGTTTTTGGGGGCCTTTTTAAAGGGGTTTTTTTTTTGGGGTTAAAAAGAAGGGGGTTCCCCTTTTTTGGCCTTTGGGGAACCTTCCAACCCCCTTCCCCCCCTTCCCCCCCAAAAATTTTTGGGTTTTTTTAAAAAAAACTTTGGGAAAAAGGGGGGGGGGTTTTTTTAAAAAATTTTTGGGCCCAAAAAAAAAGGGGGAAAAAGGTTTTTTTAAAAATTAACCCCCCCTTTCTTTTTTAAAAAAAAATTCTTTGTTTCCCCTTTTAACCTTTCCCCGGGGCCCAAACCCCAACCCAAAAAAACCCCCCAAAAAAATTTTTTGAAAAAAAAATTTTTCCAAAGGGAAAAATTTTAAAAATTTTTTTCCCAAAAAAAAAATTTTTCAAATTTTTAAAAAAATTACCCCAAAAAATTTTTTTTTTTTTTTTTAAAGGGGGAAAAAAATTTTAATTTTTTCCCCAAAAAAAATGAAATTTGGGGCCCGTTTAACCCCTTTTAAAAAAAAAATTTTTTTTTTTTTTTTAAAAATTTTAAACTTAAAAAAAATTTAAATTTTAAAAAAAAATTTTTTTTAAAATTTTGGGGAACCCAAAAAACCCCAAAAACCCCAATTTCCCCCCGGGGGGAAAAAAACAAAGGTTTTTAAGGCCTTTTTAAAAAGCCAAAAAAAAAGGGAAAAATTTTTTTAAAATTTAAATTTTTTAAAAAAATTTTTTTTTCCTTTTTTTTTTCCCCCCCAAAACCTTTCCCCTTTCCCCCTTTCACCCCTTTTGTTGGGTTTTAATTAAAAAAGGGGGTTTTTTTTTTTTAAAAAAACCCCCCCCCTTTTTTTTAATTTAAAATTTTTTTTTAAAATTTTAAATTTTTAAAAATAAAATTTTGGGAAAAGGGCCCCAAAAAAAAATTTCCCCTTTTTTTAAAAACCCCAACCCCAAACTTGGGGTTTTTTTCCCAAAAAAAAAAGGGGAAACCCAAAAAGCCCTTTTAAAACCATTTCCCCGGGGTTCCCAATAAAAGGGGGCCCCAAAAAACCCTTTAAAAAAACCCCCTTTGGGAAAAAAAATTTAAAAAAAAAAAAATTTTTTTTTTTAAAAATTTGGGGTTTTTTTCCCCCTTTTTGACCTGGAAAGGGGTTTTTTGGTTTTCCCTTTTTTTAAAATTTTTGGAAAAACCTTTAAAAAAATTTTTTTTTGGGGGGCCCCTTTTTAAAAAAAAAACCTTTTTTTTTTTCCTTTTTTTAAAATTTTTTTCCCCTTTTTGGGGGGTTTTCCCTTTTGGGCCCTTTGGTTTTAAAAAGGGGAAAATTTTGGGAAAAACCAAGGGGGGGAAAAACCCTTCCCCTAACCTTGTTTTTGGGAAAAATTTTTTTTAAATTCAGGCCCCCGGGCCCTTTTACCCCCCCTTTTAAAAACTTTTTTTCCCCCCCTTTTTCATCCCTTAAGGTTTGGGGAAAAACCCCTTTTTTTAAGGGAAATTTCCCCCTTTAAAAAATAAAATTTTAAAAGGCTTTTTTTTTTAAAATTTTTTTTTTTTTTCCCTTTTTCCCATTAAATTTAAAAAATTTTTTTAAAAGGAAAATTTTTTTTTTGGTTTAAAAAATTTAATTTTTGGCCCCGAATTTTTTTTAAACCCAAAAAAATTTCCCCCCAAAAAGGGGCCCCAATTTTGGGAAAAACAAAGAAACCTTTTAAATTTTTCCCCCAAAAAATTAAAAAAATTTTTCCCCCAAAAACCCCCTTTAACCAAAAAAAATTTTAAAAAACCCCCAAAACCCTTTTTTTTTTCCCCAAATTAATTTACCCCCAATTTTAAAAAATTTCCACTTTTAAGGGAAAAAAAAAATTTTTTACCCAAACTTTAAAAAAAATTAAAAGGGGAAAAAAAAATAAAAAAAAAAAAAAATTTTTTCCCTTTTTAAAAAGGGTTTTCCCAATCTGCCCAAATTTAAAGGGAAAGGGGCCCAACCCCAAAAAAAAAAGGAAAAGGGTTTTCCCGGGGGCCCAAAAAAACCCCCCCCCCTTTTAAAACCCCTGTTTCCCAAAAACCGGGGGTTTAAAAGGGTTTTGGAAAAAGGGGTTTTTTGGTTTTGGGGAAATTAAATTTCCCTTTGCTTCCCAAAAAAAGGGCCCCCCAAATTTTGGACCCCCCCGGGACCCCCCGGGGGGGGGGAATTGGGGGAAAATTGGGGGGGTGGTAAAGGAGGGGGGGGGGGGGGAACCGGGGGGGGGGGGAAAAAGTTGGGGGGTTTGGGTTGGGGGTTTGGGGGTTGGGGTTAGTGGGTGAAGGGGGGGGGTGAAGTGATGGCGGTGGGAGGGGTTGGTGTTAGTAGTAGTGTTCGTGGCGGAGGGTGGTAGTATTCTAACAATTTTTTTAAAATTTTTTTTTTTTTTTTTTAAAGAAAATTTTATTAAACTCGAAGAGGGAACATCGAGTAAAAGGGAAGGGAGAACCAGAAAGTTCAACCCAACCCTACAAAGATAAACAAAGACAAGGTAATAAAAGGAAAAATACACCCAAATACTACTAAATAATGAGACGTCAAGCACCATCAAGATTTCTTTTAATATCTTCCACCGTATATACCTTAATATCAAATCTGGTTTTGATCTATAAAGCTGCCCTTGTTTTGGTTAGCTCTACCACTTGGTTACGATCCGCAACTTTGTTGTTGAAAATAACATCATTCTTTAGAATCCAAAGGGACCATAATGTTGCATAAAAGCAATATTCTCACATATGGTTTTCCAAATTTTTGAACCCAGACAAAAACCACTAGGAAGATAAATCCAACAAATTTGAATGAGCAACCCAAGTTAGGTTCTAACAATCTGTTATTTTTGTCCAAATGTATGTAGAAAATGGGCAAGAAATTAAGAATCACATGTATTGGTGTTTCCAATTCCAGTGAACAAAATGGGCATGCCAATGCTTGCTCGTCCAATCCCACAATTATATTTTTACTGCTCAAAATTGACCTTGTCGCAATCCTACTTTGACAAGTCAACCACGAAAAAATCTCCACCTTTGAAGGGCTAAGATTTCTCCACAAAGACCCAAGTCCAGAATTTGTATTAAATGCATAAGCTTCCCAAACATCATATAGAGACTTAATAGAAAATATGTTGTTAGAGTTACCAGTTCAAAGCATTTCATCCAATCTTGACGGCACTAAAGAAATATTCTGTAATCTACCACTTAACACATCCGTAATCTGAATTAATCATATTATATACCAACTCATCTTGTTGTGTTAATTTAAAATAAAGTCTAGGAAATTCCTCCCATAATGTTTGATCTTCCATCCATCTGTGATTCTAAAAAGAAAGTGTTATTCCCAGAGTACACTTGAATTCTAAAACCAACCTGAATAATGGTCCCCACATCACTGTCCATAATCCCAATTGAGCAAATATCTTTCCAGATGATAGATGCTCGACCAGAAGATGGTAATTGAGGAAATCAGTTGTGCTGTGAAAATCCATATTGTTTGCACACCACCTTAGCCCATAAGGAATCCTTTTCTCTACTGAATCTCTACCACCATTTTGCTAAAAGAGCATGACTTTGTACATGAAAGTTCACTTTCTAAGATATTCTTGCTAAGTGAATATAAAAAAGTTTTTTTTTTCCTCTTTCTTATATTTTCTATCATTATCTCGCTAATCAAATGGACCCTTAAGAAAAAAAATGTTGTTAAGATGCAAAATTTCAAGTCTCTCAACTGGGGCACGGCCGGCCTATTATATTAAAGTTTTCTGTTTCCTTTGTTAGGGAAATAAAAGTGAGGCAAAACAAAATCAAAGTATGGTTCTTTCTTCTTTATAAGTCGTACATTGAGATTGAATTTCAACCAAATGATTTTGGAAAGGTGTTTAAATTTAAATCAAAAGGTTACAAATAAATGTTTTTGGGGCGCCTTTCTGGAAATAAGGTGATTTTTCCATTAATTTAATTGTTGGGAAACCCGGTCCTTATTGGGTAGAATTATTAAGAAAGATTGGGAATACCCATTGGGCCATGCGTTTAAATTATTTGAGGGTTTGTTTAAAACTTTGTTTTAATAATTACCCAATCTTTTTAATTTCCCAATTTCTTCAAATTATTAAAATTTCTCCTTCATTTTCTCCAATATTAACCTAAATTCTTTTTTCTTATCCTTTTTCTTCCACCCAATAAAAAAAAAAAAAAGTTTAAAAAAAACGAAAAAAAGATCAATTTTCTTTGAAGGAAGCGACAAGACATGGTCTTCAATTGTTTTTAAACAATTGTTTTCCCAATATTGGGAAATCCCAATTTTTTCCTCATTAAAATGAATTTTAAGGATTGGGTAAATGTGGCCAAATAAGGGTGCATGAACGATTACTATATTAATAGGGTGGGTAACCAAACCTAATAGATAATTTACCCAAAAATCGGTATTTTGTCGAGTTTTTTTAACCATGGAATGGGTTGGACTCAATTTTTTAATATTGGAGTTTAAATTCCCTTTTGTTTTTCCTTTTAACTTCGAAATTTCCATAAAAAAAAAAAACCTTTTAAGTTAAGGAAAAAGTAAATTGAAAATTAAGCAACTTTGTCTTTTTTTTAACGTGGGCCGATTCCATTACAGGTCCTTCTTTGTTTTCCAAACGTTGTTTTCCCTAATATTGTTAACCCTTTTTATTTTTCCGTCCTTTGTATTTAAGGTTGCCGGGTAATGTCCCTTTAAAAAGCAAATTGGCGTTTAAATTTTGGGGTGGGGAACCCCAATGGAAATTTTCTAAAAAAATTAAACGGTTTTTGGGTTTTTTGTCCTTTTTTATTTTTTAATTTTTTATTGGGTTCCAAAAGGGGTCCCCTTTTGTTTTTTTAGGGCTGTTTAACCCATTCCTAAAATTCCACCCAATAAAAACCGTGGAAAAGTTTTGCCAAAAACCCCCTAAATTAAACCCGGTACAGAATTCGGGTTTTATTTGTTTGCAACGGTTCGTTTGATTGGGAAGACAGCGTTTGCTTTTAAGGAGGTTTTAAACCGTCTTTTAAACCGTTGGATCCCTTTGGGTAAAGGTTCATTCCGTTTGGGTTTTATAAAAGGTTGGCCTTGTTGGTAGGGGTTTTCCCGGCCAAACACTAAAATTGTTGGGTTTGGGAAATTTGTGGGAGGTCGGGCGGGAAGGGGATTTGGAAATATTCGGGAAAAAGTTCAAACCCCTTCCCGTTTTTTGGCCAATTTTTTCAATTTTAAATTGGGGTTGGGAAATTCGATTTTGAAGGTTGAAGAGGGGGTAAATTCTGGAAATTTACGTTGTGAATTTATTTAAATTTTAGGAGTGGAATTCTTTTTTGGGTTGAAGGTTAGATGGATGTTTCGAAAAAAATTTTCTTAAATTTTTTAATTTTCTTAAAGAAAGTTGTTTGAATTCCTTTTATTTAAAAAATTTTCACATTTTCAAAAAAAGAATGGAAAACAAAATTTAACCTTTGAAAATTAGAATTCAATTTTTTGGTTCAACCATTTTTTGAATTTCAACCCCTAAAATTTTTTTGGTTGAACCTTGGGAAAAATTTTTAAGGAGGTAATTCAAGGTTAAAATTCCTTTAAAATGGCAAAATTTTAAAAAGTAAAAGACTTTTTAAAAAAATTTGGAAGGATTAACACCCAAAAAAGGGGGGCCCAAGGAACCCAAACCAAAAAGAATAGGGAACCGGGTGGAAATTTCCGGGGTTGTTAAAAGGCCGGCAAAAGGGCCCGAATAAGTTTCCCCAATTTCTTCCGAAATGGGAAGAGTCCCATACATTTATATAAGGAATATAATCCTTTTCAGATTCTCTTGAGGTCTTCAGTCCATTTGTGAGTTCTTTTCAGACATACTTTACTTATGGCATTCAATTTTTTTTATTTTTTTTTTAAGTTTATCGAGAACATATATCATGCATTACAATTTAAACGGAAGTTGTTTAATTAGTCATTTAAAGAATGTATTTATTTATCATTTAAATAGGGCCGGCTTTTGGCCAAGTCAGGGAAAGTCTGCGCTTCCGGCCTCCAAAAAAAGTTAAAAATGAGAGCCTCAAAAATTTTAGGATCCATATATATAAATATATAGTCTCGTTCTCTTAAGGACCACCTTAACTTAATAAAATAAGAATTTCCTTTTTCCGATAGAATTTTGATGATCCATGTCGCTCAATGTGTTCAGAACGTGATCTTAAGGATACCTTTGAGAAATCAGCCAAAAAAAATGATCGGAAAGGCTTCATCCGAGCAGTTTTTTTTTGTTTTTTATCGAACGGTTCAAATAAAAACTACTCGGATAAAGCCCTTTCCGGTCTATTTTTTTGCTGATTTCTCGCGAATACTCTTAAAATCACGTTCTGAACACATTGAGCGGCTCGGATCATCGAAATTCAAACGGGAGCTGAGAGAAATGGAGAGATTCTTATTTTAACTAAAATAAAGATCTTCTCATTTGAAAATGACTGTATATATATATATATATATATATATATATATATACACCCCAAAAAAAATTTGCCCTAACCTCCCTTACACAAAATAGACCCAATTGAAATTTAGGAGCCACAAAATAGCCCAAAATGATGGAATTACTCATTAGAAACACTAAGGCATTAAAAAAAAAATTTTAAGGGACAGGAGGATGATATATTGCACGGCCAATCAAAAAAAGAAGAAAAAGGAAATGCCGCAAGCTACAAATGCTTCATGCTTCACGCTTGAGGAGTCGAAGACTCGAAGGGAAGGGAAGACAACGACCGACGACCATGGACGGCAAATACTTGCATACGGAATTTCTTGAGGTCTCATTCAAGAGGTTCGCTTCCGGTCTCTAAAATTTATAAACCGGCCTTGCATTTAAACTTACTCCCAATAAAAATAAGTTTTGCAGGGGTTCAATGTGACTTATAATAACCCGTTCAAACATCGTACTATCAACAATATCTTCATACTTAATTAGACTCCATTCTTGTAAATTTATTAGTATTTTTTTTCGTTCTCTGTGTTTTGCTCGTTTTTTCTAAATTTTTATTAGATTCATGTCATATTTTTTAGATTAATAATCCATCTTGACGAACAAAACATAAGTGCAAAAAAATGCCGGATGAAAACTTACAGAGAGTTGCACCCGAGAACTATTCTTTAAGTCTCCCCTTAAATTTTGTATTCTGAAAAATTATTTGAGCCTTATTGAATTCAAATTGTGCTGCCACAAAATGGGTTATATATAGTTTCCTTCCTCATCTGACTCTGTTCTATCTTTTGTCTTTGATTGGAATCGTTGGATGGCCAACTTCTTCCTCGTTTCTTCGTTGTTTCCCATGCCATCCTAGTACAATTTTCCTAGTCCCCAGTCTCTTTCTCACTGCCAGAAAAAAAAAAAAAAAAAAAAAAATCCCTTACAATTGTTGCTTATTTTTCTCATCCTCATCCTCATCAGTCACCTTAATTCAAATTGAGTTTTCCGTTTTTTCCTTAATAATTCCAAACAAAAATCGCCCATTAATTCCCACCAATTCATTTCCCTTCCCTTCAATTCCTTCAACTTAATTAGTTGTGCATTTAATTTCTCTTCCTCTCCTCCCCAATGGGTATTGGGAAGAAGTCTCTGTTTTTGTCAGCCGTTTTGGTGTGTTTCAGTGTTGCCAGAGCTTGCTCCAATGGACAGTGCAAGGTCTCTCTCTCTCTCTCTCTCTCTCTCTCTCTCTCTCTCTCTCTCTCTCTCTCTCTCTGTTGTGATTTTTCTTTGGTAGGTATTTGTTAAGA
Organism: Rhododendron simsii; assembly: GCA_014282245.1. Classification (NCBI taxonomy): domain Eukaryota; kingdom Viridiplantae; phylum Streptophyta; class Magnoliopsida; order Ericales; family Ericaceae; genus Rhododendron; species Rhododendron simsii. Next base: position 6,551,161 of record CM024962.1, read on the forward strand.
TTTGAGTTCTGATTGTTTCATTTGAATGATTTTATAGCTGCTTGATGAGTGCACAACGGATGGGGATTGCGAAACAGGGCTGTACTGCTTCTCATGTCCTCCAGGGTTTACGGGGTTTAGGTGTGTAAGATCCGCCTTCACTGATCAATTCAAGCTTGTGGTACGTCTCACTCCACTTTCTTATTTCTCCTCATAAAAATCAAATATTCGGGTTAGTTTACGCATACCACATACTTACGCATAGAAACGTTCGTCCTGGGATTTTAGTCATTTACAAAAGTTTGCATATGAGTTTGTGCTATTTTCATTAAAGAAATGAAGTACTCTTGCGCATGAGTTTTTGCATTTTTCGTACCCATTTAAACAAGTAATTGAGATATTTAAATTGGTGCAAAGTTTTTTAAAAATTTTGAGAAAAGTACTAAATTTTTTTATCCAAGAAATAGCACAATTTCTTTTGTTAACAAGCATGAGATGGAAGGTATGATAGGTTTCTGCTATAAGAAAACCATACGAATTTTCGCAAGTGAAGTGGTAGGCAGGCACAATGTATTCCCATGCATACGACAAGGGTTCAAACCTCACTAAATACAACTAAAAATGCCGACTTTGCACAACCAGCTACTCCTGACTCATCATCATCATGACATCATTTGCTCTCCCACCCGGTAACAATGCTGACAATACGAATTTTTTTGCCTTCCCAATTAGCTAAACCATTTTGAAGGTGAATTCTTTATAATAATTATTTTTGTGTTTTTGGTTTTTTCGAACAGGGAAAAGAAAAAATGAATAAATTTAAGCCGAAGTGGGATTCTTGTATCACAGTTCATAAAGGAACCGTTTACACATGGTCCGCCGAAATCCTGACCACATCACTTTTACAATATGAGATAATGCCAGCCGGTCCCAGTTTTTAGTTGATGGCTGGGAGAATCATTGTAATATAAGGGCCTGTTTGGATGGGGTATTGTAAAGGGGTGTTGTGTTATACCCCTTTTAATACCTGGGACCCACCGTAATACCCCGTTTGGCAGTCAAAAGGGGAGGGGGTATTCCCTTCACCGGTGTTCCACTACACCAGCTAATACCGCCTGAGGGGGTGTTGGCGATGGGCACCCTTCGACCAGTCGTTGCATAATCCCCCCAAATCTCCCTCTTTCCGGACGAATCTACCCCTCCTAATCCCCCTTTCCCACCTTGAGCTACCATTTTTCTGTCTCAACTCTCACCACACTGGTTCGATTTTTCTTGTGACTTTTTCAGTTTCTATTCTTCCCACACAGAGAGAGAGAGAGAGAGAGAGAGAGAGAGGGGGGAGTTGGATGATTACAGTGAGACAGAGCAGAGCGTCGGAGATTATATCGCCGGAGAGAGTAGGACTTCGTCGGATTTTCTTCGCCGGACGGATGATGCGGCAGAGGGATTAATTGCTCTGGGGAGAAAGGCATAGTCGTTGGTGATGGGCGCGAGAGAGAGGGAGAGAGACCGTGCCAGAGGGAGACACCGACGAGGAACTCTGAGAATGTGAGGGACTTGCAGATCTTAAGAAGAAAAGAGAGATCAAGATAGTTGTCGATAATAACAATGAGAAAATTATCCAGTGCTTTGCACCTAGGAAATCAAGACAGTCCAACGGTCCAATGTTGATTCGTGAGCAAATTATCCGGTGCTTTGCACCTAAAAAACGATTTTTTATTTTTTAATTATCAAATTAATTAATATATTGCAGATAAAAAATAAATTAAATACTATATTAGTTAAGGAATTTATTATTGGTTAATAGTGAAAAAGTATTTAATTGTATTGGATTTCGTAATTATATATTTAATCAAATGAATAATCTAATTCTAACACTGCACAAGGGTAAATAAGTCATTTGACACATTTTTACATCATCCAATTTTTTAATCCCTTTCTCTAATACCCCATCCAAACAACCTACTATTTAATACCCCCTCCATAAACATCACATCAATGTGGGCCATCCTTTATTAACCAATACCCCCTACTATCCAATCCCCCCTTATTACATAACACCTCCAAACCTAATCCCGCATCCAAACGAGCCCTAAGTGTAATGCTATTGTAGGTCCTGTAGGGTGTAATTTCGCAATATCACCCCAATTTAATAACTGCACTAAGATTCTGAATACAGTATCGGTTTGAGTATTTGTTTTTCTGCTGGTATGTATCGGTACCGGTGAGATACTAGATACCGTTTCAGATTTATTGCCATTAGTGTTATTTTCTCACATAAAATAATTTTTAGTACAATATACACATTTATTAAAAATAAAAATAAAAAGTAGTCCGGTACTGAATGGTATTATCCGGTACTAGGAGAAAAAAATAAATTTTAAAGTAGTGTGATATGGTCCAATATTGACCGGTACAGTTCAGTATTTGAGCCCGAAAAAAATTAAAAGTGTAGAGTACTGAATTTGAATACGATACGAGATTAATAACCTTGAACCACACAGCAAATGCACATGCACTTTTTTCCGATTTGTGCGCTGGGATTTGGTGGGGTGTGGTCCACCCACGTAGGACTGGCCAGGAAAGAGCCCTTACAGTATTCATAGGTTGGGCCCATGTTTGGATTTGTGTTAGTGCAGGCCTAGGCCTAGTTAGTTGGGCTTTCCTTTTCAACAGGCCTAGCTGATATGATCTGTATCCGCAAGGCTGAAAGATGCATGGACTAGACCATGATCATTTTGACCATTAGTTATTCTTTCCCTCATCCATTTGGGAATCATTCATCTAGCAATGTTGTTGCCTATTTTGGTTGAAAATCATGCTGGCATTAGTAACATCTAATGCATACAAGATGGGAAATGCAACTCTGTTCGGAGTTCGGCCCGAGTGAAGATGTTGTCACATTTGTCCCTTTTTTAGGCTTGTAGCATTATTCAGTTATTCATTCAATGGAAACTATTGTCAGATAGATAAAAGTCAGAATTTAATTGGCCTCTTTGTGGCTTGAAGATTCAAATAAGTACTTATTTTTTAAATTAAAAGTGACGTAACTGGTTATCTTTTTTCCTTTTGGGCACTAGAATGATTCTGTTTTTTATGTTTTGGTACTTGTACTACTCCAGAATGATTCGCTTCCATTCAACAAGTACGCATTTTTGACAACCCACAATGCTTACGCTATCGACGGGGAGCCATCTCACACCGGAGTCCCGAGAGTTACCCTAACAAATCAAGAAGACAATGTCACTCAACAGCTAAACGTAAAATCCATCCTCAAAATTTTCTTTATGATCCTGGACACTTTTTTCAAATCCTTACAAACTTGTTTCTCCTCTAATCGAGTATAATTTCTACTGGCATTGCTCTTTTGTAGAATGGCGCTCGCGCCTTGATGCTCGACACCTACGATTTCAAAGGTGACGTATGGTTGTGCCATTCCTTTGGGGGCGAATGCTACGATTTTACTGCATTTGTAAGTTTTCTTGCTTCCTTTCTTTGTTTCTGAATCATCACCATTGCAAAGGAAACAATTGTAACCAAAAATTGCTATTTTAGGAACCAGCTATAGATACCTTGAGGGAAGTTGAGGCCTTCTTATCTGCCAATCCATCTGAAATAGTCACCATTATACTGGAGGACTATGTTCATGCCCCTAATGGATTGACCAAAGTCTTCACCGATGCGGGTTTGATGCAGTATTGGTTTCCACTGACAAGCATGCCACAAAATGGTCAAGACTGGCCTCTGGTTAGCGACATGGTCGCGAAAAACCAGAGGCTTCTTGTTTTCACGTCGATTAGATCTAAGCAAGAGAGCGAAGGGATCGCTTATCAGTGGAACTATATGGTTGAAAATCAATGTAAGAAGCTTTTCACATCTGATTCCCCATGATGTAGTAGTAACTGTAGTATATAGTACAATTATGGACTCTAATATGTTAAGATCAATGTAGGAATAACGAAATATATATGTCAAAAAGAACAGGTTTTTCTTCTTCGATCACATTATATGCAATGGAATTTGCAGATGGGGATGGAGGAATGGAGGCAGGAAATTGCTCTAACAGGGCAGAGTCATCGCCGCTTAATGACAAGACTAAATCACTGGTTTTGGTAAATTACTTCAGGACTGTTCCAATCAAGCTGTCCGCCTGCGTTCAAAATTCCAAAGACCTGACTGACATGCTGCAAACTTGTCATGGGGCGTCTGGGAATCGATGGGCGAATTTCGTTGCTGTTGATTACTACAGGGTATATATTACTATCTCAAGTCTTCGGTGTGATCATAGGGGCTTGTTTGGATTATCAGCACGCAATGTAGAAAGCGTGATTCTGATTCATTGTTCAATTGTTTATGTCAATGACGCAGAGGAGTGAAGGAGGAGGAACATTTCAAGCAGTAGATACTCTAAATGGGGAGCTGCTGTGTGGCTGTGAAGATGTACATTCTTGTGTGGTAAGTGCAGATACATTCCAGCATTACTTAACAGTAAGAATTCGTAAATCATGCTATAACGGTCTACTTGATGAAGTTATTTCTGGTATGTCTCGCCACGATTTTGCATACTAATTTCTTGGCCCGTGAACTTTTTTGGAGTTAAAAAGGTCGGAGAGGCTACTAGCGCGTGAAAATTCTTCCTTTGGCGCGACCAAAGAAACTCCTTCCTGCTGGGAGTTATAAAAGGAGCCCAAATGGGTCCAACAACACGGGAGAATCATCAACAAAAGACGGGCTTGAATCATAGCTTAACCCCGTTCGCCACGAAGACATACCGACAGAATGACAGAAAGCAGATTTGCTAATATTGGCTATCGAGTCTACACCTAAATAAGAATTAAGAGTGGAAATTTTTATTTTGGTTGAATTGAAGGTTCTTTTTTACTATCAGTATTCTATGTAGCAAATTTAAGTGTGCTTGAATTTCTAACTCGACGAACACCACGCAAGCATAGGTGGTTTGTTCTCCTCTCTCCTCACTGGTGATCAAGATTTGAGTCCAACGAGGAGCAGGTTTGGGGTTTCGGGGCTATGGATAGCCTCTGAGCCTTCCGTTGATTATTAGCATTCTAACACCCCGCTAACCTCCACTGATGTATATCATTTGGCCAAAAAAAGAAAAAAAGAAAGAATTTCTAACTCTACTGGAGTCAAGATTTATGACATATATTCTTCGATTTTTTCAGCCAGGATCTGCACCGGGCGCCTGCAATGCTCCTCCCCCAACGTGATGGTAGCATGACGAATTTCACTTTGCCAATCAATTCGAAATCAGGATATCCTCGTGAATTTTAGTTACTTTTAGCAGTTTAAGTCAAATACAATCCCTTTTGTAACAATACAAATAAGTAATGAATGGAAAATCTTCTCTTTTTTCACCCTGTTAACCAGAGCAATTGATAACAATCTTCCCTTATTTTACCTTGTTATAACCAGAGCAATGGGAATCTTTTTCTTTTACCTTGTTAACCTGACCAGGGCTCAGTTGGTCTTGTACCGGTACTTAGGTGTTGGGAGGTTCTAGTTTCGAGTTGGTGGAACAATGTCGACACCTTTTGACTAAATCTTATTTGACTAACATACTAAGGTTGTTTTGGTAATCAAAATTAAAACTTAAAATTAAATGAATTAAGTAATAGGTAATTATTGTGTTTGGTAACAACATTTTACATTACTTAAGCTATTAAGTGCCTCTTAAAATGTAAGCTAAAAAGTTGATAAGATTAAGTAGTTTTGAGCTACTTAATTGTAATTGAATTCATGAGTTCTTGCATTCAATTCTTTTCTCCTCCACCACTACCCTCTGCACCGCTGCCACTATCATTGTTGTCATCACAGTGGCGGCTCCAGGAATTCTTCTAAGGGTGTTCAGAAATTGCACTATACTATCTTGAGAAACCATAACTATATATAAACATAAAGTTATACATAAGTAGTCTCCTTCTTATAAGGAAGTCTTTACTTAAGGACTTCACATTTTTCGATTGAATTTCGATGATCCGAGCCGCTCAATGTGTTCAGAACGTGATTTTAATGGTACTCGCGAGAAATCGGGAAAAAAAATGACCACGAAGGGCTCCATTAGAGCAATTTTTTTTAACCGTTCAATAAAAACTTCTCGGATGAAGCTCTTCTTGATCTTTTTTTTTTTTATGATTTTTTGCGAATACTCTTAAAATCACATTCTGATCACATTGAGCGGCTCAGATCATCAAAATCCAATCTAAAAAGGGGACGTCCGCACTTTTCTGAGTGCATAGGCCCTTAGGTGAAGCTATACATAATATCTAAAATGCAACCCAAAAATAGCAAATTATATAAGCTATTACAATTGTCCTCGACGAGTTTTCATTTTTTGAAACCGTTGCATGATATCCTCGTTATCAACGGTATCAAATACATCACTCTCTATATAAATAATTAAGCAATCATTTATCCATTGATCTGTCATTCGATGGCATAAATTGCTTTCAATTTCAAGTGGATTAATTTGTGGGCTATTTTTGGGGTGGGTGTTCATTAATATTTGGATTGGGTGTTCAAACAATTGGGTTGGGTGTTCATTGACAATTGGATTGGGTGTTCAAAATACCACTAGTCCAAAAAATTTACATGTATTCTAAGCAAAAAAAAAAAATTTGGGTGGTCAGTTGACCATGGAACAATACACATGGAGCCGCCTCTGTGTCATCACCACCACCACCATCTCCACCATCACCACTCTGGCCACCACTAGCACCAGTGCTACTGTAGATACCACCATCACTCCCACAACCGCCGTCGCCGCTCCCACTAGCACGCCACCACCCTCCACCACATCTGAGGAACACTTCAAATAACAAAAGGCTAAGAAGATTGATTATTCATACATAGTCACATTTGAGTTCAAATCATCGGAATAGAACCATGTGAGGCATATTTTCGAATAACATGAGGAAAACAAGAGTGAATATTCGCACTCATAGTCACAAACGAGTTCAAATCATCGAAATAGAACCACGCGAGCATAATTTGAAATAACAACGGAGAAAAAGAGTGATTATTTGCATATAGTCACAGACGATCCTAGCTAGTCCTGCATTAGCAAAGCTATAATTTCTCCCGTGAGAATAGCATGTAAGGACCAGAATAATTAGTCCAACGCTTGTGTAGCTGTATCAATTTAGACAGATGATCCGAATGTGCACAGCACCATCCCCAATCTGTATTTAGATATGTGGCTGCGGATTACATAGAGCCGTACAAAATGACTCGAATAAGTCCACAATGCTAAGGGATTGTAATTGTGCGGTTCGGTTTAGTTATTGGCAAAACTAAAACATATATTTAAAACCAAAATCGGTGGTTTTCATTTTACTTAAATCATAACCAAAATCATAGTTATCGATTCGGTACGGTTTTTCACTGAAACCAATGGTCAAAATTTTTAGCGAAAAACTTATTCGCAGAGCTTCGTGAATATGTTTCTACGGAGGTGAATCACGCGCGTCTAAAAGTGTTTTGGAAACTCTTCTCCGAAAAAGTTTGTTTTGAAATCTGGACCATTGATTTCTGAAATAGAAGGATGAGATCCCCTGGGTTCCATTTTAAACTTATTCACGGAGCTCCGTGAATAAGTTTCACTCAAATTTTTAATAGAGTTAAAGACACAAATTATCAAATAACAATAATAAAAAAAACCAACAAACTAATACACTATAACACCATAGGTTCAAAGACACCAAAAACCATTTTCCAACAACAAAATACCGGAAAAAACAACAAACTAACACACCATATGTTCAAAGACACTTAATAGTCATTGTCAAAACAAAGGGTATATATGGGTCAGTATATAGGGGGGTATATATACACATATATATTAGCGTATTTATGTAATTATATTCCAGTTCGGTTACGTTACAGTTCGGTTTTCAGTTCAGTTATCATATAAAACCAAAACCGAACCAGCCGGTTTTTAAAATTCAATAACCAAAAGAAAAATCACGGCTAAAATTTTGGCTAAAACCACACCAATCGATTTGCTACTGTTTGGTTAACTGTTTGGACTGAATTGTCATCCATGCTTGTTGACTAGTTCACATTACGTTTGGTAAGAGATACCTTTTCAAAAGGATATAATTCTCACCCACTAAATCCTTAATTACAAGCCAAAACACATGCGCTACATTAAATCCTTAATTACAAGCCAAAACACATGCGCTACATTGTTAAGGTTTAGTGGGTGAGGGGTGTAGTCTTTGGACTGAGTTCCCTCCTACGTGGATTCTTGATCCCTTATTAAAGGATCGGAGCTCCGTTTGATATTTTGATGCATAATAATATTCTCTGTTATTGATTTTGGCCAAAAAAAAAAAAAAAAGATATAATTCTCAACAGATTCTTGAGAGATTAGGATGATTCTGTTCAGTCGACAGTCCATTTTGATTTCTTTCAGGTCCACTTTACTAATTGACCTTTTTTTTTTTTTTTTTTTAAAGTTTACCGACAACATCGATCAAGATTTCATATCAAACAAAATATAATCAGATAATGTTTTACATATTCAATGGGGATCAAGTCAGGACGTCCTGATTTAGTGTTAGGTCCGGACTTCTCCCATAACCGTCGGATTGTGTTTTTAATGGTCCAAATCCGTGGAAAGTTTGTTCATGTGAACAAACTTTTGTTCGGGGGTCCAGATTTCTCCCACAGCCGTTGGATTGTGTTTTTAATGGTCCAGATTCAGGGAAAGTTTGTTCACGCGAACAAACTGTGGGAGAAGTCCGGACCTAAGCTCTAGTCAGGTCGCCCTGACCTGATCCGAACTGTTTACATATTTTCAAAATATATCTATTTATCATGTAAATTTATACTCTGGTTTTCAGAATATATTTATCTATCATGTAAATTTACTCTCAGTAGAACAAGTTTTGTAGATGTCCGTATGAACTACGATGACTCGAATTATCTTCTTAATTTTCTCTGGAATTTGTCAAAAAAAAAAAAACATTCAACAATAAGTGGTAAAATTAAAAAAATATATATTGGGCAATGGAATCTCACCAATAGTGCATTACTCAGGCCAACAAATCTTGCTCATGAAGTAAATCATCGCACTTTTGATCCAACCAATTGACAGAGACTCAATGGATTGCTTTTTGGGTCCATCTAGGTCTAGGTGTTCTAAATTGAAATACCTGTATTAAAGGATTCATAACGACCAAAACTCTATCATTTTTTATTTAGATGAAAAATGGACGCATCGTGAGACATAATTCTTTTTGCTCCGAACTTAAGTACAATAATTACTTTTAAAAAATTATCTAATCTGTTTGATCCTTATTGACGATTTGGACTCCGCCAGTGCTAGCACAAAATTGGAATATATATCAGTGGAGATTAAATTCCTTCCGGCAGCGGCGAAAACTATGGGTTTTCCACCACCATCATTTGGGTTCCACGGTGCGTTAATTACTGATCTGAACCATTTATCTTGCAAGGCCCGCAAAATAGTATTCTCATTCAAAAAATTAACTTCACGGGACATCGATAGTTGAATCAAATTGATATTTTGGTTTGTAGAACGGATAGTCATGGACAATTTTAACTTTGATAGGATCAAACCGTGCATTTTATAAACTAAAATTCAACTTATAATTAATCTATTGATATCTAATCAAGCTGATTTTTTTGCGTAAATATATACTACACTATGGACCCTATAAGACGAATGTATGGTTCGAATTGTACCAATAAACGCATTGCGGGGTCCACAATGAATGGATTGTGGTGAAAAATCCAAACTTGTACACCGCTGACGGAAAGAATTTAGTAGAATTTAGCCTCAGGTAAGTGTGGATTCATGTCTTGACTAAAAAAAGGGTAAATTATATTTTGCCCCTCTAACCATCATCTGGTTACATTATGCCCCCTCTAACTATTTTTGTTGGCACTTAGCCACCTTTAACTACCAAAACCTGGTAAACTGTGGACAGCGTTAATGGTGCAAGCAAAATCCCATTTATACCCCGCGGCATATATGATTGGGGCTTTTTCATTGAGAGAGAGAGAGAGATGATGATGATGATGATGGAGAAGTGATTGCTCAAATTAGGGCATTTTTAGAAAATTGCCACCAGAGACTCGATCTTCCAGCGACCATCCTGATTTCCCGGCGTCGTTGATGCGGCAGCGGGACCAGTCCTGGAGCGCCATTGACCTCCACGAGTACCAGGTATACAAGGCTGAATCTCCCGGCCAATCCTCCACTGCCGCCACCGCATCCACTCAGACCAACGATAAACAGTCGTCGTAGACCTATCGGAGGAATAGATTCAGATGTGGAGAGAGAAGATAAAATAAAAAAAGAATAGCACGGAGTTGAGCAGAGAGATCTCTCCGCCGCCGTCAGTTTCGAACCCGAAACCCTAGAAACTCTAAAGAAGGCCGACGATCGACTAGTCCTGTGTCCGCCTGGAGAGAATGAGTATCGCTTTAAAATCGCCATTGAAGCTGTGTCTGATTGGACCTGTACGTGCCAGATTGGTCCTGTGTCATCAGTTTCAAATCACAATTACCATTTAAGCTTTGCTTGGAACTGCTTCCTTCCATTGGCAGAGAGAGTGAGATCAACAGAGAAAGGGAGAGAGCAATAGAGAGAGAGGCAAGAAAATGAAGAGAGAAGTTGGGTGAGTTGGACTGATTTGTAGAAGAGAGAGAGAGAGAGAGAGAGAGAGAGAGAGAGACGTTGGGGTGGAGAAGGAAGATGAAGGGCACATGTCTTAAAATTGATCTAAAATGACATGCGACCGGCACATGTTGCTTTTCATCAAAAAACATAACAGAATCTAAACCGAAGGTCTACTTTTACGAGGTTTTGGTAGTTAAAGGTCATTAAGTGCCAAAAAAAAAAAAAAAAACTCCAGTTAGAGGGGGCATAGTGCAAGTGTGCAACCGGGTGATAATTTTTTATTGTTTTTAAAAGAGCCGGGCGATAGTTAGAGGGGGCAAAATATAATTTACCAAAAAAAAAATGTAGATTCATGAATATTGAATAGTTGTGCAGCTAAAAAATGGGCGCAGCTATTCGCAGCCACGTATTTTCTTCCACAGCCCGTTAAAAATTTTCAATTAGACTCGACAGTTAGTTACCGAAATTGAGACACATTTTCAGCATCCAATTACCGAAATATGATATTTTTTTCAACCGTTATTTACCAAAAATGCATGTTTGGCAGTTGTCTACCGAAAATTGAATATATTTTCGACATTTAGTTACCGAAATATAATTTTATTTTCAACAGCTATTTACCGAAATGTTATTTATGATTTTCAACAACCACTTACCGAAATATAGTTGGTTATGAGAGAAAATAGGTGGCTGCGAATAGCCGGCCCCTAAAAAACGGCCATACACACTTTTTATTTTCCTTTCCCACCTGACTTTTTATTTTCCGTCCCGGTTCACACGGGGCGGTTCAATGGACAATATTTAGACACCTAAAAACACACCTCATAGTTTCCGATCAAATTTTGATGATCCGAGCCGTTCAATGTGATCAAAACGTGATTTTAAGGGTACCTTTCCGAAATCAGCAAAAAAGAAGACCGAAAAAGACTTGATCTGAGCAGTTTTTAGCTTAGATTTAATAAACGGTTCAATTAAAAATTGTTTAAAACAAGCACTTTCCGGTCTTTTTTGATTTTGCTAATTTCTAGCGTGCACCTTTAAAATCATATTCTGCACACATTGAACGGCTTGGATCATAAAAATTTGATCAAGAACTATATGATTGAAATTTGAAATGTTATTTTAGGTGTCTAAATAGTTATCCATTGAATTGTCCCGATGTTCACCTTTGTCCTTATTGGCTGGCCAACTTCTTCGTCGTTTCATCGTTGCTTCCCATCTAGTCATTCCTACTACCTTTTTGGTTTTTCCTAGTCCCCCGTCATTTCCTCACTGCCTGAAAAATTACCCTGCAATTCATTGCTTTCTCAGCCTCATCAGTCGCATTCAAATCGACTTTTCCCTTTTTCTTTCGTTTCCAAACAAATCCCTCACGAAATTTGCACCGCTTCAGTTCCTTCCCCGTCTCTTCCTTTTCTCCCCAATGGGTATTGGGAAGAAGAAGCATCTGTTTTTGTCTGCCGTTTTGGTGCTTTTCAGTGTTGCCAGAGCTTGCTCCAATGGACAGTGCAAGGTCTCTCTCTCTCTCTCTCTCTCTCTCTCTCTCTCTCTCTCTCTCTCTCTCTGTTGTGGTTTTTCTTTTATTTGGTGGGTATTTGTTAAGACTTGAATTCTGATTGTTTCATTGGAATGATTTTATTGCTAGCTACTTGATGGGTGCACAACGAATGCGGATTGCGGAACAGGGCTGTACTGCTTCTCATGTGCTCTAGGGTTTACGGGGTCTAGGTGCGTAAGATCCGCCTTCACTGATCAATTCAAGCTCGTGGTATGTCTCAATCCACATCTCCTACTACATAGTTAAGGTGCGCATAACCTTGTCCAGACACACATAACAGTCGGAAAAAAAAAAAAAAAAAAGCATTTACATATACTACAGGCATTCTGGTTCCCTACGTAGGTTTCGCAATAGCATGAATTTTAGTAGAGTTATAATCATAATCAAATACGCATACTTCCTAAAGCCTCAGGTTTAAAATTTCTCATGCCTACGAATTTTTTTGAGACCAGTTCATGCCAGCTCTGTGTCGGCTTTAACTATACGGCCGGATTGATCCCTCAATATTAGAGCATCCGCACTGCATTCCAAAAAAGACCAATCTTAGCAACAACTAGACCATACCCATTCTAGCAATTGCTTTCTGTCATTTGAGCAATTTTGTTGCCCATCATCTTAGACAATTAATAACATCAGATGCTTATACACAGGAAAATGTAACTCCTTCCAGAATTCAGTCCGAAAGGAAATCTGACTGTTTTGTCCTTTTTGTTTTGGGCAATAGAATGATTCACTTCCATTCAACAAGTATGCGTTTTTGACAACCCACAATGCTTATGCTATCGACGGGGAGCCATCTCACACCGGAGTCCCGAGACTTACCGTTACAAATCAAGAAGACAGTATCACTCAACAGCTAAATGTAAGATCATCCCCCAAATCTTCTTTATTATCCTGAACCACTTTTTTCATTTTTCACAGAAAACTTGTTTGTCCCCTAATTTGAGGAATTTCTCATTGCTCATCTCTAGAACGGGGCTCGCGCCTTAATGCTTGACACCTACGATTTCGATGGCGATGTATGGTTGTGCCATTCTTTTGGGGGTCAATGCCATGATTATACTGCATTTGTAAGTTTTCTTGTTTTCCCTGTTTTTTGTTTCCTCAATGATTACCATTGCAAACACAATTTAGTTTTAACCAAAATTGCGAATTTGTAGGAACCAGCTATAGACACTTTGAGGGAAATTGAGTCCTTCTTATCGGCAAACCCATCTGAAATAATCACAATAATCCTAGAGGACTATGTTCATGCCCCAAATGGATTGACCAAAGTCTTCACCGATGCGGGTTTGACAAAATATTGGTTTCCAGTTGCAAGCATGCCACAAAATGGCCAAGATTGGCCTCTAGTTAGCGACATGGTCGCGAAAAACCAGAGGCTTCTCGTGTTCACTTCTATTAAATCTAAGCAAGCGAGTGAAGGAATCGCCTATCAATGGAACTTTATGGTTGAAAACCAATGTAAGAAGTTTTTCTCATCTTATTTCACTTGATATTTTGCAATCTTGGGGATCTTTATTGCGAATTCTAATAACCGAAAATTAAGGTAAAAATATCAAAAAAATATGTTAAAGTACAAGCTCTTCCTTTCTAATCATAGTTTGTGCACTAATGCTTGTTTTTTCCTATGGAATTTGCAGATGGGAATGGAGGAATGAAGGCAGGAAGTTGCCCTAATAGGGCAGAGTCGTCGCCGCTTGATGACAAGACTAAATCACTCGTTTTGGTAAACTACTTCAGGTCTCCTCCAGTCAAGCCATCCGCCTGTGTTCAGAATTCGGAAGACCTCATTAACATGCTGCAAACTTGTTATGTGGCGGCTGGAAACCGGTGGGCGAATTTCGTTGCTGCTGATTATTACAAGGTATAAACTGTCTAAATCGTTAGTGTTGTTACGTATCCCGCTAGATATGTTATTCAATATTGCTTCACTATTAGTCTGTTATGTTATTCGTTTTGACCTATCTTCACTAGTCTACATCCCCAACACGAATGGGGGCAAGTCCCCAGTATCCGGAGGACGCTCACCAGATTAGCAGCCATGTTGAGAAGGATCCTCATATTTACTAAATTCATCGACACCAAATGACCGCACAACCGGAGGTGGGTCGTAGAACAGTTCCAGGGCACTTGGCTTAGAGTCATAGTATAGTGTCACTATAAGCCGGTCAATCAAGCATAGCCTTCCAATCTAAAAAAATACTAAAAATAACGAAAACCTGAGATAGCCTTGTGGGATGTGAAAATCCTAATTTCTTGTTAAATTGTTCATGTAAATGATGCAGAGGAGTGAGGGAGGAGGAACATTTCAAGCCATAGATACCTTAAATGGGAAGCTGCTGTGTGGATGTGAAGATGTACATTCTTGTGTGGTAAGTGCAGATACATTCCTTGCATTACTTAGTAAGAGATGTGAGTTCGCGTAACAATTTTTTTCATCGGTAACAAGTCAAGTTCTTGAAAACATAAATTTACTATATAATTGGGCTAATTTAGTGAAGTTATTTACGTTTTATCTCACCACAATCTTACATAGTAATTTCTTGGTCAGCGAACTTTTTTTGGAGTATGAAGGTAGGAGAGGCGGCTACTAGGGCGTGAAAATGTTTCTTAGGCTTGACCAAAGAAACTCCAAAGTCCTACCTGCTCGCCTCATAGCTACATAAAAGGATCCCAAATGGGTCCCATAAAAGGATCCCAAATGGGTCCCAGGGCCGGCCCTAGGCGCAGGCCCACCAGGCGGCTGCCTAGGGCCTCCCTTTTTGAGCCAAATAATAGGGCCCCCAAATAGAAAAATATAATAAATATTAAGTATGTGAAGTAATTTGCAATGAGGATGAAGTAGCCTAGTGGTGAACCACTCGTGACTGGAACGGTAGGTCGTGAGTTCGATTCCAAATCTCGAACTCCAGACCTGGTGGTTCTAAAGGTTCATACGACAACATTGCCACCAAGCTACAAGCTTGCTTGGTTTTTTTTATCAAACAACAAATTATTATACCGAAACGTAAGGCCCCATTTTCAAAACTCCGCCTAGGGCCCCGAAATTCTCAGGGCCGGGCCTGATGGGTCCAACAACGCGGGAGACTCACCAACAAAGAAGGGACTTGAATCATAGCTTAACCCAAAAAGCTGATTAGCAGGCTTGGACTCTTTTCAAACTTCTCCCAAAAAATCCTGACCCATGATTTTGCAATCACCAAGCCACGTACGGGGATGTGAACAGCTTAGCACCACACAACCACCCCAGGTGGTTCAGGCCCAATATTAGTGTTCCTTATCAAGTGAAGTAATTGAGTTTCAACTAGTTGGGCCCGAAGTTAGCCCAATTGAGTTTGTGTGCTTTCTCAACCCCACCATAGACTTGAATTTATTGGGACAACAAGATGGAAGGTTTGTCTTAAGGACCATTTTGCTAATATTGGCTATTGAGGCCCCGTTCCGCTAGGGTTTTGTATTTTTTAAATATTTATTTTTCACTTTACGAGACAAGTGTTTCTCTCACAATACACATCAGTAATTCAAAAAATAAGTACTACTTTAGTTAGTGGAACGAGACTTGAGTCTATACCAAAATGATAATTACTAGTGGAATTTTTATTTTACTTGAATTGCGGATCTTTTTAATCAATTTTGTGTTGCGATTTAACTGTGTTTGAATTACGAACTAGTCGAGAGTCGAGATTTATGACCTGTACTCTTCGGTTTTTGCAGCCGGGATCTACATCAGGCACCTGCAATACTCCTTCCCCAGCGTGATGGGAGCACAACAAAATGAATTTGAATCAATTAGTGGTTCAGGTTAAACACACAAGAATTAATACATGAATCCCTGTGTAACAGTACAGATCAATGGCCAATTATTGGATACTTCCCGCAAATAAAAGATTGTCACCGCATAATTTGAATTACTTCTTGTTGTGAAGAATGATAACGTCCTCACCGCCAAACTCGTCGCTACATAAATCGATAGGAGTACCCCTGTCACTCGTAACCAATGGAAATCTTTTCTCTATTTCAATAAGTAGAAAATAGGGATTTTCCCAGCTTGGTGAATCCAGAAATGGAGAAAACTGAACACTTGTATAATAATGCGTGGCCAATGTGGATCCTCAATTGGTGCTAAAGCTCAAGCATTGGTCCAAAGGTGTCAGTGAATTTCAGTGTTTTATATTATGCTATTATTGGCTCAACGCAACTTTTAACTCATCTTAAGCATCTTTTTTCCTTCTTTAATCCTGATTTTGTTCACAAGCATGTGCTGCAGATTAGTGGAGTCCAGCATTCCTTTTCCTCTTTAGGGACCATGATCAGGCTAAAATCTACTAGTAAGTGTGTCAAATAATTTCTACCTTTCGGAAGAAATTATAGTGTCAAAAATCCGTCGTCAAAGCCTAACGGATTCAAGAGCCAAAACCCAGGAATTCCATCTTCAATTACTTATGTTTCTTGAATAGTACAACTTTCATTTACGGATCACAAATTTTAGATATCTATAGTTGTCGATAGATGGATTTGTTATTGATATCCTTCGTGCATGCTCTTCTCTATGACTAAAATATGTGAAATCAAATATGATTGATTTTATTATTTATATTTTCAATACTGCACCATGAGTTAAAGGGAGAGAGTGCTTGAGAATGATAGAATTAGGGCTGTAAAATAAGCTGGACGAGCCAAATAGTGATTGTTTAAGCCTGATTTGAAATTTTTTTAGAACCTCGAAAAAATGCGCTCACTCAAATTAAATGGACTTTAATCTCGCAAATGACGACCTAACTCAAATAATTTGATTATTTTAACAATATAAGCTCTGACATACCCAGTAGTGGGGTTTTCAAGATTCATTTGAAGGTGCAACAAGTTTTGGAAAAATATCCTCGTTTTTAGTTTGTTAATGCAACAAATCGATCACAAATAAGATCTTAACAACCCAAATATGTGTCAAGCTCAAGAAAGTAGGGCACAACTAGGCACACTAAAAAAATTGGTACACTGAATCACGCACTTTCAGTCATTCGATTAAGTTGATTTTTCGCAAGATCGTTCGAAAAAATACTTTACAACTAATGATCGGTTCGCATCATTTTGTGTGGAGCATGAGAGTAAGCCCTGCACGCTGATCATCTATGCACCATCGACGCATGCATGGTCGGTACCCGTAGAATTATTCGTAGCCGAAATGGAGAGGGGAAACCTTTTAGTACTACTACTAGCCTAGTCCCGTCGCCCTACAATTATGGTGATGATGAAAACAACTACCCCAACCACACGATTACCATCCCGACACGACAGCCCCGGATTTGATTTAGTAGGCCAAAAGAATTTGGGGCTCTCTGTCCTCAATAATTGAGACGTGCCCTTAGTCCGATCTGATATCATGATTATCCCCTACATGGATAAGTACTTTATTTTCTGCACTTTTCATTCCTTTTTCCAATTCATGTATTGTTTTTTCTCTCTCTTTTTCCCCTCTTGGGAAAATTAGTGTCCATCATTAGAGGACATTGAAGAGGCTTACCATTTGTTTAAGGTATGGTTTGTCCCTTGATTCTGTAAAGCTATGCCCAAGAAAGGTATAAGAATGTATACCTACTTGTATTTATACCAGTGTTTGATCTAAAAAAATTAATCGCTGGTGGGACCTGTCCGACTAAGCCGATTACTAATTGCTATGGGTTGATTAATCACAGATTACTAAGCCTCGAAGCTCGAAGACGGCCGACCACCCGACTAGTGTTTAGCGACTTTTAGAACATTGATTTATACTACTAACTAATACATTTATAATCATGTAATGCAAGTGGATTTTTAGCTTTTTACAACTAGAGTGGGTTCAATTATGTTGTTGGAGCCATAGAGACAACTAGAATGAACTATTACATGATTTGAGCCAGATGGGATGCCAACTCTCCCTCAGATTCTCCAGAGCGGATCAGAAAAAAGCTAGCCTCTATTGAAAACACGTGAATTTTAATGACCAATAAAAATGCTTAACATTGGTTTTTCGAAAAAATTAATTATCACTACCCTGCCTTATTTTTTTCGTGATGATTATCGAAATTTTCCCTTCTCAATTATCTTTACCTCGGGAAAATAGATTTTCGCATTTCACTTTTGAACGCAGCCGCTCCGCTTTGTACTTTGTACATTCAATTACTAGTAACTTCACGTTAAAATTGGAATGTCTACGTACAAAAAAAGAGCGTCAAAATCAGCATCATTCCCTTCGATGTTGTTAACTTTGATAGAATTGAGTCTGAAAGACCTGGTACTTTAAATTCACGAAAGGATGATAGAAAGCTGTGTATATTTTCCCCACACTGATACAAAGTTATGGTTGTACCTGAAATCAAATTACACATCAAATTCCGAAGGAGGGTTGAGATCATTATTTTCAACCAACTTGTATTTCGCGGTTTGAGATTTTCTCTGTTACAAGACCGCCCATCTTTTGAACCGATGGGTCAGTAAAAATGCATCTTCACAGACAGTGGCAGAGCCAGAATTTTGGTTTCGGAGGAGCCAGTTTAATACACACATTTTTTATCGGAACCTGTACATATTATATCACATGGATTTTCCTTCACAATACATTACATTTAAACATTGAAATGATTTTAGCTTAGCGCACCAATCATTTTGTTTTGTTTTGTTTTTTGTCTCTAAGATACTTCAACTGTTACATGCTTATTTTTTACTTATGAAAGAAATCAAGAAATGAGAATGTAAAATAACCGATTTTTTTTTATCAAATCAAACGAAAATTATTGAGATTATAAGTAGTTATACATGAATAATTATTAATAATATTCAAAATCAATTCAAAATCAGGTATATATAAAATAAAAATTTTAAAATTCAGAAGCTCGGAGGCTGGGGTTGGGGGGGCCGGGGCCTAACATAGCTCTGCCTCTGTTCACAGACATGTCTATTTCACTGAGCCTCTCTTCGAGATAGTGCCTAAATCGTTACGCCTTGCCTGCGAGTCTAAACTTACTCAACAATTAATTTTGTTACCTTAGGACTGTTATAGTTACAGCTGCCGTTCAAATTTTCGTGCAGACATGCAGTTCAAACTTGACAGGATGAGCAAGTTGGCGAGTTTTTTTTTTTTGAATGGCAAAAAAATTTTATTTTATTTTTAAATTATTACAAAGACCCATAGGTACCAGGAAAATAGAATCAAATTTCTAACAAAGTTGGCGAGTTGAAAATGGGAACAAATAGGGGGATAGTTAGAAGAGAAAAAAAATGACAAGAAATTCCTTCTTCGTCTCCATTTCCCAAAAGATAACGTGAAAAAAAGAAGTGGAGGGGTCAATATACAGCCTGGTTGAGTATTTTTGATAGGTGAGCTAAATATTGTGTGGGAGGGTTTACGTTTCACTCCTACGATCCGTTTGGAACTTATGGAAATGAAAGGAAAATAAACGTTTTTTCTTCCATTTTTTGGAGTGATCAAAGAGAAGAGGAAATACAAAATTCTGGCTAGTATTGTGCACAGTATCCCATTTCCCTCCTATTTTCTTTTCTCCGGCTAATTTCATCAAGTTCCAAACACAGCGTTAGTAATTAACGTCTAAATAATAAATAGTTCATCATTGTTTCTATCCGGCTTCCATCTCGCTAAGTGTAGTTCCGCCTAAAGGTTTTTTTTTTTTGATGAAAAACGCGCATTTAACACTTTTAAAAAACTACGCCTTCGATATGTCACATATAGCCACTTTTTTGGGTGTTTCGATCTTCATGCAGCTATTGTTTGGGTTAGTCGTCGTAGAGCTAGTGCACACTATTTCAATATTAACTTGGGATGGAATGACACTAAATATGTGAAAAAATTATGTTTAATCCAAAACTAATTGACAATAGTTGAGGTTAATTTCTCGTGTTATTAAGTGATTTGTCATTCCATGCTCAAGCATGCATGTGAGACTATTCTCTACCACCCCCTCACGTTTAGCCACATGCATTTAGATCTATATCACGTGTACTAACTTTTTTTGGTTTATCCTCGTGCAGCCTTCGTTTTGGGTCTGTTGGGCGTGAACTATTTCGATTTTAATTTTGGATGGAGGAATAAGCCCACTCTTATACGATGTAAAATTTTTATATCCAATCCAAAATCAATTACTCAAACAATAATAAGTAGAGAAGTTCTTCATGCTATTAAATGATCTCGCAATGCATACTCAAGCAATGGAGGACTATTAATTCTCAGGCCCATCCATATGGGACGACATTTGTTCCTTTTTTTAATTGGGCCCCCTAGCAGACAGTAAGATTTCTCTCCCAAAAGTTATTCGAGGTGCTCATTAGTTGATCCTGACACCCAAAATTATAGAAAAGAATTACCATGCCATGCGTACATTAAAAATTTTCAGGTGACAAGAACTAACCGTCCCCCGGTTTCTTTCTTTCTTTTATATTTTTAGTTCGTGACTTCTGGGTAAGATTATTTCATTAATTAAAGAATTGATTCAAGTCAAATAAAACTGTAATTCGAGGTCAGTCAAACGTTGAAATTAAGGTAGTTTGACAAACAAGATCAACTTATAAAATACTACAATGTTATTAATTACTCTCTCTCTCTCTCTCTCTCTCTCTCTCTCTCTCTCTCTCTCTCTCTCTTTTATAGGCTTATTAATTACTCTCTTGATCTAAGGTTTGGAGCATGTGAGTAGGTAGGTTATTAGGTATCTAATCCACATGCTAGCAATTAATTTAGTAATTAACCAATAATCCCAATTAAAGTTTTGATATTTCTTTTTCAACAAAAGTTTTGACATGCTAGTCGGTGTAGGTACAACTTGTCCCTCTAAACTGTCGCACTTTCTCAAATGACCCTCTGAAACACAAAACCTTGCGTATTGAAGGAGGGCAAGAGGATAATTTCAAAACCTTGCGTTTGACCGCGTTCACCTACCCAAACCTTTTCACTCGGGCCATTTATTAGTCTTCAGTAGTATATAATGGCCGTTAAAAGAGCCCAAAATAATGCTCGAATATGTTCCGTATCAAAATCCATTAATTACCAGGTCTTTAGCTGGACAGCCATCTTCCATTCACCCTCACTGATTGATCTCCCCCTATTTTGTCGTCGTTGACATCTCTCTGTAACCCTTGTATCATCAAACAAAAATGTTAAAGGTACATCAGTGTGACACACCTTAGCCACACCCCTCTCACATACAGGGGGTGAGACAGATCTTCATAAAAAGAAGAAGACAAACAATATATCAATCTCTATGTTCTCATATTTGGAAGAAATAACATGGTAAACTATTTCCGGATCTTTAACGCCCATTAAGCCGACATAAAAAAAAAAAAAAAAATGCGATAGTTCAAGGGAGCAAGATGTAATCAGCCTGGGCCTTTACGGAGGGGGGAGTAGTACTGGCCTGGCCTCAGATTTCAAAATGAGTTTTATTTTACACTGGTAGATTGGGCTCTTTTCGATAATCTAAGAACTTGATTTTGCATAGGTGATCGAGGGGAAGATATTGATTTAAATTTTAAAAGATAAAGGGTTTGGATAATTGGATCACAAAGTTGGGATAAAGTCTAACTTTACGTTTAACATATAAAAAAAAACAACGAAAGTAGACTCCTAGCTCCATTAAAACAGTGTCACCTCCCAATTTAAACTGTGACTCCGCCTCAGAGGTCGAGTAGCTTGACTCATTTAATCGGCCTACATTTGCACCCTTCCTTGCTCTAAGAGCAACTTCCAAGGAAGGAAGCAAAACTAAAATTCCTTACAAAATTTAAAGACCCGGTTCAGCAAAAGGTTTTAGTGTTAGCTTTGTCTCGAACTCTTCAAGTATGAAGAAGGTTGAAGAGAGAGAGAGAACTTACTCTTCAACAGCTCAACTTGACAAGTCATTAATCTTCAATGCGAAGAAGCAAAACAATTTGAAGGTCTAAGTATCGATATTGCATAATCAATTTGCCATGTTTTTATATCTGATTTTGATCTACTTATAATTTTATTACCGATATATATCAGTCGATCACGCAGCATTGTTCGCTATTACCTAGTATGTTATGAGATCAATGTTGATACATATGATACCGCTATTTAAACTACGTACTGATCAATGATGTATTATAAGGTCAACACATGAGTCAAAAGATCAGTCCGTTTCCCATGAGGTTGTTCTCATTTTAGTTAAAATATGGACCTCCCCATTTCTCCCATTTCTGGATTGAATTTTGATAATCCAAGCCGCTCAATGTGATCAGAATGTGATTTTAAGAGTATGCGGAAGCAATCAGCAAAAAAAATGACCGGAAATGGCTTGATCTGAACAGTTTTTTATTGAACGATTCAATAAAAAACTTCTCAAATCAAGCTTTTCCCGGTCTTTTTTTTTCGATTTTTTGCGAGTACCCTTTAAATCACGTACTGAATAAATTGAGCAGCTCAATTATTGAAATTCGATTGGAAAAGAGGAGTCCGCATTTTAAGAAGTCCTCATTTGAAACTTTCCCTTCAAAAGATTAGTGGAATAGAAAAATGCCTGCATCCTCCAATAAAAAGAGTGCAATTATATTTATATGCATCACTACCGTAGTACTGCAAGGATAAAGCAAGATTTATTGATGACATAAATATAGTTGGAATAGAAATAAAGTGAGATGATGTGTTCTTTTTTGTTTTAGCTGCAAATATAATGTAAGGTTAGTGTCACTTCTTTTGAGTAGGGTAATAGTCAATTGTCCATTATAGCAACCATGGACGAACCCATACAATAAATGTGAAGTTATTCAGTATTCTGAGAGCACTATTATGTGGTGCTTCGAATCACTTCGCAATCACATATTTTTCTGGACTCCACGATTGAGTGCATAGAGTCTGCATAAATACGTGATTCTAAAGTAGTTCGGAACGCCCACGTGACGGTGCTCACGAACTGCTGAACAGCTGCTATGGATAGATACTCTCTCCCCCCACGAGGGAGTAACATGCAACTGAGATTGTATCCTTTTGGTGTTTGTGAAATAAGACCAAACCACAAAGCCCCCACCCAAATGCTGATTGTGGCCAAGCAAACCCAGGATCACATGGGTTTTTGTACCCCTTCCCCTTTTGACAAATGGGTACCCTTATTGGAGTAGACTTCTCTTTATGAGGATGCAACTTGTAGTTTCTGCACTTTGGGGCCATTATAAATCTACTCTTAATTATCAGAATTATTCACCTTTTATAAGCCACTTATAATTAACTCCATGAAAGATAACGCATGTTGATCGGATGCAGATAAACTCTTGATTGAATTAAACACCTTTTTTCTTAAAACATGTGTTGTGCACGTTGGATAGATCGAACCCATTTTTTCTTAAGATAAAGGCGTTCCGATAAATATTTAATGGTATCAGACCCACATAATGTTTGACATAGTTCATGTTCCTTGCAAGTTCTTAAAAATAAGCAGTTTCGATCATATATTATTATGGAATCGGGAGATACGAACACAAACAACACGATGCACGACTGTAGAGAAGCCTCCTGACTTGTGTGTGTGTGTGTGAGAGAGAGAGAGAGAGATAGAGGGAGAGAGGTATATCAAAACGATGAGAAAGACAAGCCAAAAAGGATGAAAACAAAATGGAATGGGGACCTTCAACACATGGGGGGTGGGGGAGCTTGAGCTTGTGCAGTGGAGCCAAACTCAAAGCTGGTACTGATATTCTTTTGCAATACGGTGGTTGGAACCACACACTAAGGCCATGTTGTACCTTGGCTGTACCTTGATAGTGATACAAATTTTTAGTATGTCAATCTTATTTTCTCACATTCTTATTTTCTCCTTTAATCTCCATTACATTTTTTTCGATCAGCAAAAAATTTATTGATAACTCGACAATGGGTACATCGAGTAAAGGATCCAAGTCAAATATAAACTACATGACATGCCATGAGCAAATACGTGATTAGGAATACATTATGTTGGTCTTGAAGGAGGAAATGGAGTATATACGTACATACTATATATGCAATTGAGTTGACATGATCCATTTCAGGGTCCTTTGTCAAAGAGCGACGCCCGTTCATTTGTTAGATTATGCTAAGCATGTCATTTATGCGAAAAGCGACAATTTTCCTCACAAAAAAGTCGTCTTTGTCCTAAACAAAACAGACAGCCAATATAGAATGGACTGTAATGTTTGCACGTACCCCCATGTTACTATCTGCTCTCCGAAAGTGGAGTGCAAAAATCAATCCCGGTCGAGTAATTTGTAAATTGAAAAATCTCTCTTCTTTCAAGACGACTGTGTTCCTATCTTTGGCCACAATACTGAAGACATTCCAGAAACTAATTAAACTTCACATAATCGAGATCCTAATTTCATGCATACACCAAATTTTGATGAGAATATAGTCTTTTTGTTAACCCAATTAGCTGCCGCCTTCAGCAATTCTTTTCCCCGATCTCTCCTCCTTGCACAAAAAATGGTTCATCTACCAATTCTAGGAAAATGCTACTCCTTCGTACCAGAATTGCTGGTTCTTGTTCACTGTTCCAGACCTTTCAAATAATTGTCCGTATCTTTTAATTTATAATATTTTTTATATCCAATATGAATCGTTTTTTTGATAAATCTCAGTTAATTTTATTGAACAAAATTTTTTAAATCATAGAAAACTTTATAAATTGTGAAAATTTAGATAATTATTTGAGTGACATGTCTGTCAAAAAGAACCAGCAATTTGGGACGAAAGTAGTACAACACACACCCCCATAGAAAGAGAATCACCACAGATTTATCCTAGGGACAGAAGCAGTAAAGTTTTATCCTGGGGACATTTCCACTCTCTTTCGAAGTCACCATAGATTTAAGACTTGGAATCGTAAAATCAACCTCATTTCGAATTCAAAAATTGATCTGACCTGTATCGTTTTGCACCAAATCAAATCGATCAAGTGCCGATAATTCTATGATCAGTGAAAATTATTTTGTAAGCATAATACAAATATCACATTTAGGGTTTATTTTTAAAAGGACGATGTACATATGTCACAGATATCAATGTATTTTTTTCACATTAACTATTGCTCAATGCGGTAAGTAGTTTCCACAACGATTGTTGGGACTAAATTCCAGCACCTTTAAAATTAAATTTAGAAAAAAAAAAAAAAAAACCTTTGCCTAAATCCAGCCCTGTTGAGTGGTGCAGACTCAGATCTTAACCGAGTAATAGACAGTTCTATTTGCATAAAATTTATATATGCTCAAATTCGATCCGAACCTCCCGTACCGAGATAAATGGCTGGATTGAACGCTCTGCACCCGCTCCCGCTCGGCCAATGATGCTGCTCTCAGGTCCAAGAAATATATATCATGATCTCGCAGTGGTGGGAAAATTTTACTACCGGTAGAAAGATTTGAAAGGAAGGGACAAAAGGTCAATGACTCCACTGAATAAAGAGAGAATAAAAACGGGTGCACGTGGATTTGACGGACCACACGTGCATTCAATCATCGTATATTCATATGGGCTTCTCTCTCTCTCTCTCTCTCTCTCTCTCTCTCTCTCAGTATTCTTCTAGGATAAGGCTTCATAGCAAAGCAACAAAAGTAACCCAGCTAATCTCTAGGGAGTGTGATAACAATCTTGGAATTCGAATATTTTCGATTTTCCTCTCATCTCATCACTCTTTCTAATGAGATTGTGCGTCTCTAGGCACTTTTTTTTTTTAGCTAGCCCCCATGACTCTCTACAATATGCTATTTTGCCACTGCTAATTTGAGCCCAAGCTAGACTGCTAGAGGGAGAGAGGGGAAACTGGTTTGTTCTTGAAAATGGTTGGGTAAAAGATCGCCTGGATTTTCTTTTCTTGTATTTTTGTCTAATAAGTCAGGCCCATATGACGAGGCAAAGTAGACGACTACTTGACGTTTCTTTACTTCTGTTCAACGTATCGATTTTCGAAATGAGTATGAGTAACATACATGGAGTGCATACGTGCGTTTGAGTCCCGCTTGGAGACCCGTACATATTCCCTGTGGGACTCAAAACGGATCCCAAAGCCGTATGTATGCAGGACTACTTGATGTTTCTAACTTCTTTTCAACATATCGGTTTTCAAAACAAGTATGAGTAACATACATGAAATACATACCCTGCGTGCATCCATGCCTTTGAGACCCGGTTGGATACCCGTACATATTCCTTGTGAGATCCAAAACAAATCCCAAAAGGGTATGTACGCAAGAGTATGTACCCTACCCCATGTATATACTCATAGCATGGTTGTTCTGTTTTTCACCTTTCATGTCATTCATTTTTCTCACATACACTTTTTTCGTCCCTTATTAAACGTC
This sequence comes from Rhododendron simsii, assembly GCA_014282245.1. Classification (NCBI taxonomy): domain Eukaryota; kingdom Viridiplantae; phylum Streptophyta; class Magnoliopsida; order Ericales; family Ericaceae; genus Rhododendron; species Rhododendron simsii. Next base: position 6,577,701 of record CM024962.1, read on the forward strand.
AAACATTGTAATTCCAACTTACTCCTTCTGTCCCAAAATTTTTGTCCCAATTAGCATTTTTTAGCTTCCTAAAAAGATTGTCTCATTTAAAAAGTAACGAGTTTACTCTTTTACCTCTACTTTTTGAAAGTAAGTACATGCAATGATGACAAGTTAGAAAAAATGTAACAAGTTTAATGATTATGTTCTCTTAGTGAAAGCATCACAAATAAGTTAGAATTCTTGAAAGGAACCAATAAATTGGGACGGGTGAAATATTAAGGAGATATCAATATTACTCATTATCCTCTAGTTTTTCTCATTAACTTTTCGAAAGGACAAAATGATAATAATACAAACATTTACCCATTTACTTTCAAAAAGAATGCTTATTAAAAGACAATCCAAAATAAAAATACGAGACTCTTATATGGGGACAAATGAAGTAGTTTTTTTAAGAAATTTCCTTTGGATTCAACAAATACATCAATTTTTTATTCGTAAAATCTTTTTATTCACAATATTCTCACTCGTACGCAGCTCAATTACGTCTGTTAGCAACCACCTAGCATAGTCCAACAAAATTCAAAATAAATCCAGTCTAACAAAGTTTGCAGCAAAAATATACAGAGCCACGAAATTTCGTTATATTTTTGTTTATTGCCAAATAAATTCCGGGAACCGTCCATAGACATAGAAAAATTGTAATACCTCATATTTTTGGGGAGGTGAGTTTTTGGGGACTGGGGGCCTGTGGTGACTTGAGTCACCATAGGGTTGTAGTGGGTCAAAACGGCGGCGGCGTTTTGTGGCAAAAAGAAGTGGAAAAAAGGGGCTACAACGTCCTGTTTGGTGAAAAGAGAGGAAAAAAATTAAATACTCTAATTTTCAATTCATTTGAATTAGTGCGAAGATCTTGTTTTTCTTATCATTTTATGTTGAAGGTCATAATTAATTTTTGGCTCTAAGATTCTCCTTAGTTAGTCCTAAGAGATATTTGGTTCTACGACTTTCTTAGGGCTAACCAACGAGAGCCCTAAAGTAAAATTATCTATGACCCCTTAGAATAAAATGATCATAAAAATAAGATTTTCGCACCGATTCAAACAGATTGAAAATTGGAGCACTTAACTTTTTAAGAATCTATAGACCATTTATATATTAAAAAATAGGGTTATAATCATTTTATTCTAAGGGGTCATAAATAATTAGCCAGTTCAGCTGGTCGCATAAATTTTATTTCCATAAAATCAAACATTGTGACTTTAAGACAAAATTTCATTGTAATCGTATTTTGATCATATCCGAATGGCCTTACCATAAGAAGAAACAAGCAGACTATTGACCATACCATTAAAAGAAAAGACAAACAATTTCATTAGAACTTATCTAACTTTGCAAAATTTAATGGAGCTATTGTTTGGTATATCCTAACACTGTTATCCAAGTATCTTAACATTATTTTCCGAAGAAAAAAATATTGGAAATAATTAGAAGGAAACAAAGGAATTCGAGAGAAAGTGGGGAAAGGCGGGAATGGGAAATCTGAACTACATGGGCTAACTGTAGGGTGGTCGATTCAGCCATTCATTTTGATGTCGACGTTTTAGATTTAATCTGAACTTCTATTGATTCAAACGATTATTTGAATTAAAATTTGAACCATGTATCCCTGAAATAGACGGTCAAATTGCCTCTCTGCCGCCGTGCAGTGCGGGCTGCACTGCAGGATGGGAAAGGCTATTGTTACCAAATTTCTTGGCAGCAGAAATAAATAAAAGCACAAGAGTACAAAAATTAAAATTTGAACCATTTATCGCTAAAATAAACGGTCAAATCGGCTCTCTGCCGCCGTGCAGTGCGGATTGCACTGCAGGATGGAAAAGGCTATGGTTACCAAATTTCTTGGCAGCAGAAGTAAATAAAAGCACAAGAGTACAAAAGAGAGGCCCTCGTGCAAACTGGAGGCTTCAATTTGCACATCTCAACAAATTAAAATGAATGAGCCCGGTCCCTTACAATCTGTACGTGTGGGTGGACATATCCCCACCCTCTCTCTCTCTCTCTCTCTCTACACTTATTAGTTATTCAAACCTTGTTCTGCCCAACTGTATATGCATCCTTTCCACAGTTCCGTGCACATCTTTTTTTTTGGTCCACCTAATTGTTCTATCATTCACTCTCCTCCTACCCCACAAGAATAAAATACAAGAAAAAACAACTCAACAAAACAAAACAAAATTATAAAAAGAAAAAAAAGGGTGCAGATCTCCGATGTCAAACTGAGCATTCCAGTGGAGGTGGGTGGAGGATCGCTGTTGGATCTTGTTCACACTGCAGTATCACTACTGGATCTGCCTCTTAACGCATTCACCGTCACCATTGGAGAGCTCAAGAAACCGTCGCCCGAATCAACTTTCTTCAAAAGCCATTACCCGGATCTGGAAAATTTGAAACTCTAGAGAATTGGGCCTCTGAAGCCCAAAAATCATAAGGAGAGTGAGAGATCTTCCCCCATTAAAATAGAAAGTCTCAACCATCTCACAACCATAGAGGTAGGAGATGAGAGTAAAGAGTGAGTCCAAACCAGTAGGGAATTGAGAGAGGAGAAGGAATGAAGAGATTGAAAAAGAGGGAAAAGCAAGGGGGTTGGGAGGGTGGACATCCACCACCTTGACTCTATCTCAAACTCATGAGAGGGGAAGAGGGAAAAGCAAGTTTGTTAATGTTAGTTTATGCAACTTGACTAATTTCTAAGGATATCAATTTCACCGTCTACTCGTTGGAATCTAATTATAGTCAGCGCAAAATCCCGTATAGGCTAGACCGACAAAGATTGATATGTAACAGGTTACAAGATTTAGAAAGAACTAAATTTCAAATTTTTGATCTCAATAACTAGACTAACCCCTAGGGCTAAATAGTCGATGTGGTGCCGTTTGCGTTCAATGAGACTCTTCCATACGTGACCATTAGCATGATTCAAATGATTTGCTTTGTTTGCCTAGTCAAGCTTGTTGGTCATTCAAAAATGACATTGATTAAATATCGAAAGTATCAATATTTCTTTCAATTGGCATGCCACGTCTTTGTTAACGGAGATGATCCAATACTCATTCGTGTATTGTCATTTGTCTTTTTTCTTCAATTGGTTCCTATCTGCTTCCTCTGTCGGCAATGGTTCAAAGAAATATACTGTTACATATTACTGTTACTTGGTGTTCCAAAATAGGAATCAAAATTAATTATGATAGGCATTGACCAATTTGATTGATCTCGTTATGGGGATTATAATGCCGTTTGTCAATTTATCAGCCACACATATTCAAATGACACAACCATTAGTATTCAAATTGTGATTTTTTATTTTTTTTATAAAGTAAGTATCTGATCCGCTTTCCCGTATCCTTACTCTTTTTTAGGAGATCAATTCCAACTTCCTCTAGCGGAGGGCTTAAAGTCGGAAGGGAGAAAATATCTATGTCTTGTGCTTTAACCAGAAGGTTATTCCGTTGTGTGGCTTGAATTTTTCGAGAGGGGCAAACCAGAAAATCATGTCCGAACGAGGCTGAGGGCCATTTAGATGGTCGATGCCACGAGCCAAAATATTTTTCAGTTTTGTATTTTCTTGTCCGGACAGTCGGGCACGGAGAGCACTCAGAGCAACAGTTTCTATGCGTGTTCTTGGTGAGGAAAACCTAGTAAAACACAGAGATAAAGAAGAGAAAAGATTGAAGGTTTTTATCCTTATTGATTATAGTAGATTGATTCGTTTCTGTCCCCAATGGATCAGTAGATACACAGTCTCTGTGTCGAACCACTTTAAATCTCGTGTTCTTGTGTGATTGTTTCTTACTTGCCATACTTTCATTCTTCTTTATCGTTCGCATTTTAGATAGAGTGTATGTTAAAATTGTCGTGTTTTCCACAGGGAGGACCGAGGGGGGTGCAAGCAAGGGCTCAAGCTCTACACTTCTCAATTATCCCACTGACTATACTATATTTTCTGATTAATTTGTAAAAGTTCTATAGAATTAGCCCTGCAAGTCTCCTGAATGAAATTTTTTTGGATAGAGTTTTTTCTATGTATGTATGAAAAAATCCATAAACTTTCAATTTGTCGACCACTTTTCAGTCGTGGTTATATAAATAAACGCGATTACGTATATGTACACAGTCTCGTCTCCTTCTCAAAAATAGTAAGTAGCAATTTATAGACTATGTTTATATTTTTTGTGTAAAAATACATATACTTCGAGCCTCCGCTGATTACAAATCCTGCATTTGGATTCATGCATTTCCACCACATACCACATACATGGAAAAAAATGCCCATAAATATGACGTGTTTGGTAATTTCTTTAAATTGCCAAAAGTGGGGTTTGTACCATCATTTTAAAAAAGTGTCAAATCCCTTTCCAAGGATCTCCTCTTGGATCCAAACTTTCCTTCAAGTCCCCATCTAATCCAACTTTTTGCGCCTTACCAAGACAAAACCCATCGGCCTCACCAAAAGTCAAAAAACAAATTGAGGGTCGGATTGATCAATTCGAAATTACAAGACAAAGAAACATCTCGTCTCGACTCATGATCGGCATATTGTGTAGCAAACGTACGTTGAGCGGTCTCAATAAGACCTTGTCGTATTCGAGGATGTGGTCTAAATGATTCATTGTGTAAGATTTGTCGTACGTAGAAATTAACAATGAAAAACAAGTTACGTTGATGAGGGATCAACAATTAGGCAACCATGCACATCACAGTTGTCATTAAAAGCTAAAGTAGAGTCTGAATATTCAAGCTGCCATCAATACGAGATTCGATCCAATTTGGCAATTCTCACTTTGCAATTACTTGATCTACTTGCCGAATTCTAATGTATCAATCAATTTTCGAATTGCGTCTTGAATTGGGGAGGGGTCTTTGTAGCTTTTATTTGGCTGCCCAGCTCGATGTGCAGCACAAAATTGTCCCTCTTGTTTGCCTTATAACCACAACATTGCCTATTGATTAGACTCATCGTATAGCGCACGTTTGAGTACGTCAAATACAGCAAAGCATGAACGCATGTGTGTGTGTGTGTTACACATTCTCACTTTGTTATTTTGACATGAGTGTTGAGATGATACAAGAGAAAAGGAAAAATTTTCAGTGCCGGATGGGTATCACGTGGTATTTGCTTAGCGCATCCGAGCCATCCATTGCAATTTTTGACGGCTCTTATTTGGAGAGAGAAAGTGTTATGGTGACAGGAGAAAGAGAGAGTTTCAATCCGAGTCGTCCAAAAGTGTATTGGACGGCCCGAATGTGCCTAGCAAGTACCACGTGAGATATACCCATTCGACACCAAAAAATTTATCCATGAAAAAGATCCATGAAAGAGAAATCAATGGCCCAAATTCACGTTTGACATGCATCTTTCATTTCTTTCTTCTTCTTTTTTTTTGTTTTTTGGAGTGGTTTTGATGGGGATAGAATTTTTTTTTTGGCCAAGATGATAAAGTATATATTAGCGGGGGTTAGTGCGGGAGTTAATAAGTTAGTGTACAGAGATTTCAGAGACTATCTATAGCTCTGAAGTCACAAACGTCCACAACGAAACTCAAACCCTAAATCTCCCACAACGGATGACCAGGGATGCTAAATGGGATAGAGAGCCCATTGGCATGGGGATACATCGATCCTTCGTCTCAGCCTTACATGTATCCATCTTTATGATTCGACTTACGCATATCCAATCATTTCATGACCCACAACTCAATAATTTAAAATCACGCACCCCTTTTTCCATTATCTTTTGGGAATTTATAATGCTGACTCTCTGAATTTATAATATCACTTTTAAAGAGGAGTGCGGTTATCAATTTGGGAAGTGACATTATCAATTTCTATATGAAATTGATTTTGCCACTCCCCAAGCTCCCCTCCTTTGAGAGTGGCATTATCAATAGCCTTTTTTTTTTTCAAACAAAAACATTAAAAGTAGAATTCTTTCTACTTCACTCCTTTGCGTGACCTTAAAAATAACACGGGTTTATTCCACTGCTGTTACAAGTCTGAAATCTTGAATAACCTGTTAGATTCAAACTTAGGTTGGGTTTATTTAGTGGCAAAAATCTTAAGAAAATGAGGATGTATATCTGAACTTTCGTGATCTCAATATCTGAAGTGAGCTAAAATATGAATCTCGCACACTATAATAGGATTTAGAAAGAAAAGGAAACACCAAATTGTAAAGAATATTTTTATAACCAGAATTAATCGTTACACTATAATAGAATCCTGATACGTTATACGAGTCCTTGACAATCTTGAATTCCAACTCAATTCTGAATCAAAATTAAGAGTGAAGCTTAATCAATAAAATTCTTATGAGAAATATTTTCTGGATAAGGTTCAAGAATTAATCCCAAGTACATGGATGACATGACGACAAGAATTAAATAGCTGGATACTGGAGAATTCTTGGGTAAGGAAATTCACAACAGGATCACCTTTGGCCGCAAAGCAAGGAGATAAAGAACGTCCTGATTTTGATACGAGAAGTGCTAGATACAAAGAAAATTTATCTTGAAAATGTCCCGAAAAAAACAATCAGTAGTTGAGATTCACTTTTGATAATTGGGTTCCACACATCAAATTGAATCTCAACTGGTAGTTGCTCTTTTCGGGACACTTTTGGTGTAAGTTTTCTTTGTCCCTAGCATTAATGTTTTGATATTGCAATTCCTTTCACAACAGTAATTTGATAAACCTGCAATCATATGAAAGTGATTCGTGGAAAACCAAGTATTTATCTCTCTCGGACAGAGGCATCCACCCAAACTTTTAAAGTGGTTTGGGGGGTTTTTTTTTTCCCTTCCAAGTGAAAGGGTGGGCTGGTAACCAACTAAGGGGCTGTTTGATAAAATTGAAAAGTGAAACTGAAAGCTGAAAAATTAAGTACTGGAAATTGAATGCTGAAATTTTTAAGCTGAAAAGCTGTTTGATAAATATATAAAGTACTGAATTAAAAAAATAATGAATTAATTTTGTTCCAATTCTATCTTAATTTACTAACGGTCACAATATATTTTTGGTAATGGTGGTGGGGGAGTCGTGGAGGTAGTAGGAGTGCTGGTAGTGGTGGTGGTGGAGTGGCGGTGGTGTGTAGTGATGGTAGTGGTGGTGGAGTGGCAGTGGTGGTGATGGTTGTGATGATGGTGGTGGAGTGGTGGACGTGGTGGTAGGAGCGGTGGTGTAATGATGGTAGTGGTGGAGTGGTGGTGGTGGACTAGTGGAGCTGGTGGTGGACTGGTGGTAGTGGAGGAAGTGGTGGTGGTGGTGGTGGTGTAGTGATGGTAGTGGTGGGGGAGTGGCGGTGGCGGTGATGGTGGTGGAGTGGTGGAGGTGGTGGTAGGAGCGGTGGTGGTAGTGGTGTAGTGATGGTAGTGGTGGTGGTTGTGGTGGATTTGTGGTGGTGGTGGAGTGGTGGTGGTGATGTGGTGGTGGTAGTGGAGGAAGTGGTGATGGTGGAATTGGTGGTGGTGATGTGGTGGTGGTGGTGGTGGTGGTAGTGGAGGGAGTGGGGGTGATGTGGTGGAGGAGGAGTGGTGGTAGTGGAGGTGGTGGTGGTGGAGTGGTGGAGGTGGTGGTGGTGGTAGTGGTGGAGTGGTGGAGGTGTTAGGGGAAGTGGTTGTGGTGGTGGTATGACGGTTGAGTGTAAGCACACAAAAATTCAGTCAGAATTAAGTAGCTCAAAGCTACTTAATTTTTTTCAACTTTTTAGCCTATATTTTAAGTGGTACTTAATTTGTTAAGTAATATGAAATGTGGTTATCAAACCTACTGAATCACTTATTACTTAATTGATTCAGTATTAAGTGCTGAATTTAGATTATCAAACAAGCCCTAAGTATTGCTCAGTTCGTCAGGAGTCTTATATTTCACTAGGAATTCAGGAGTTCGAATATTCTCTCCACATGCGTATGTTTGTTTTCTTCTTAGAGGGTGTTTTCTTTTTTCTTTTTTCTTTTTTGTTTCTTCTTTACAATGAGCTTATTTCTTGTATTGATTGAGCTGTTGGATTTGGTTATCTCGTGGATCTTCACAATCGATGTAGTGCTCCGGGTTTGTACTTTGTAATTCATGCATGATGTAAATGATCCTTCCTATCGATCGATTGATAAAAAAAAAATGGTTGGCCGGAATGAACTTCCCATCAACTGGAGATTCCATGCGACCTAGAATGTTGGGACATCCACACCCAACCCAGGAAAAAATATTGGTCCATCACAACGATGCGGACTCCATCATCAGCCCTCCATTGAAGTGTGATTTAAACTGTAGTCCCCTCTTCCAACTATCTGACCCCAAGTATTGAATGCAAGAACACTAAAGTGGAGTATGCTTCCTTTTCTCTATTTCCTCTTCTTTTTCTCATAATGTAATTCCAACCAAGCTCTATAATGCCCCAAATCTCTCCATTTAGCGAACAATTTGTAATTTATCCTCTCATTTCTTCATTTTTCGTACTTTATGGGAGAATATTGAAGGAACTCATTGTCCTTTTTCAAAGATTACGTCTCCAAATTTATTTTTAGGTCTCAAAAAATGAAGACATCACCTCTATTTTGGAGACTAAAAATCTCTAAAAAGAGGATAGATCCTTTCAAGATTACAAGATTTACCGTCAATATAGAGATTTGAAGCATTAGTGATTTTGGTTTGCCCTTTGCGAAAGAGGGATATAGGATTCTCTCCCGTCGTCTGCTTTAATTTTATGATCCAGTCCAGCCACGTTATACTCAATTGCTGGTTCCCCAAGTTCCGGTTGCCTTGGTAGAGCATTTTCATTGCTGGCGGCGTATTTTGGGTGCTGATGACAGCCAGAGGGTTTTTAAGGCTTATGTTTGGGGTTTGTTTGGCCATGGGTCAACATTTGCGTCTCGGGTAGTATTGAAAATTAAGTAATTTTAATTTTTCATTGTCCTTATCCTTTTATTTTTTGTAATTTGCGGAAATTAATAAAAAAATTTGCTGATAAAATTTATAAAAAAAAAAAAAAAAAACCCACGTTATATTCAACTGGGTTTTAGACTCGTAATTTGGCAATTGGAACTACTGATTTTGTGGGTTATTATGATGCACAGATCTTTTTTAAAAAAAATCTATTTTAATAGTAGAATATCAGCAAATACTTGTGCTATGTTTAGATGGGTTTTTGAGAAGTTTTGAGTTTGATTTTTAGGGTAATGAGTAAAACAAAAAATTAGGGCAATAATTAGAGATATGAGTAATGAGTAGAGAGAGATAGAGAGAAATGAGAATAATGATTAGAGATAGAGGTAATGAGTGAAGAAAGAAATGAGAATAATGATTGAAAATAGAGGTAATGAATGTTTTTTGAATTGAAATTCTTTTTCCGAAACTTGATCAAACAAGGCATTAATCGTACTACATTTGTACTGAGAAAATTGAATCATATGATCTAATTTAATGTTTTTGGGCGACTGATTCTAAGGGTGTGGGTCTGTTGTAGGTTTTTTATTTGTTGATATTTTCGTTTCTTCCTGTACATTTTCTCTCCCATTGTGGGGGCTTTCCTCACCCCTACGTGGGTGTTTTGTTGGTCACTTGTCTGGTGTCTGGTGTTGAACTGATTGGAGATATGCTCCATCTATTTTGCATATTTGGATGTGTGAGGTCCTAGATGTTCTGCTTGGTGTTTAGGCCTCCTTTGTGGTTGGTATATCCCCTCTCTTGACTTACTACTCTATGTATTTTATTCATTATTATCACCGAAATATCCTATCATTTGACCCAAAAAAAAAAAAATTTGTTTGGGAGCCGAGTTATACATTCTCATTGTGCATTTTTCCATTTTCTTTGTCTGGAAGCCGAATTATTGTAATGCATTATCTCGAAGTACATTTTCAAAAGTACAATTTAGAGGCACAATTTGAGAAACAGAACTGGAGGATTTTTTCCATTCTCATTTTTCAGGTGGGATGAAAAGACATAGTTACCCCTGCCTTTGTACCATAATTTCTAAATTGCCCTCATATTTGGTGATTATTCCTTTGGACTTCTTGCTGCGTAATTTTTTAATTTTTATTGTTATTATTTGTTATTTTTCTTGTTCTTATGGTCCTTGAACCCTTTCACGTTGCACCAATATTTGCTGTTTAAATTTTTTTAAGCGACCAAGAATTAAGCCTTCCACATTCCCAAAAAAAATTTTGGAGACTTTTTGTGAAGATATTTTAATTATGAGTATTTAATAATTAATCTCAAACTGAAATGGTTATTCATCATACTATAATACCATAATAAATTATAACCAAGGGTAACATGGTAAAAAATTAAATCATAATCTATTTTAAACATTATCCTCTCAAACAATACTATGTTGCAAAATCTATTTATCCTTATCTCCCAAATATTTTACTAGATTCATAATCTATTTTGGTCATAATCCAATATCAATAACTTCCAATCCAAAATACAAAATAATTAGTGAGATGGCTATCCATATCTAATTTAGCTAACGATCAAATCATTCAATTTTTTTCTCAAAGTGAAACTAGGCCTTTGCGGCTCGGACACAGAAAGGGTGTGTGGGCGTGGCTGTCCGGGATCATGAAGGGAGGCTTTGGGCGCTATAGCTGTTCTTATTCCAGATAGATCATCTGCAGAGGTAGTGGAAGCCGAGGTATTTCACACTGCTTTGGATGGTTCTATATGCTTGTCTGGGAGATCTTATATTGTAGAGGGTGATGCGCAAGCGGTGATTAATATGCTGTAAGGAAAATGCCAGATTAAAGCATGTCTAGAGGTCGTAGTTAGAGACACTTTATCTTTTGTTAGTCGTTTTCAATCTTGTTCTTTTCATTTTATTCCGCGAGATGGTAATAGGGTAGCTAATGCTTTAGCCAAACATACCCTATCTTTAGAGGCCCCTTTAACTTGGCAACGAGACTTTTCAAGCTGGGTTCAGAGGGAAGCTTCCTTTGATATTTCTGTTATGCAGTAATTAATAAAACCATTATCGATTGAAAAAAAAAAAAAAACTACTTTGTTATGAGGACTATCCGTATCAAACTCAGCTAAAATTTGCAACGAATAATTTACACTGAGCTTATCACAAAAAACAGTTCAGATTATCAAAGTATAATTGAACCAGGTCTCGCATCATACAATGCTAAGAGGAGACGTCATAGCGTTTTTGAGATCATTTGTGAGCCATTTCTAAGTCCATCTCACTAATCGAAATCATTCATATTTTAGAATCCATTGATAACATTATTTACGGAGAAAATTTCTTTTATATCCCTTCGACTGTGATCAAAAATTCATTTTAGTCTTTCACCTTTCAATTTCGGCATAAAATTACTTCGACTTTCCAATTTTTTTTAATGTCATCCTTTAGGGATATATACATAAATACACGAAAATAGGATGTTTGGATTAAGCACCCTACACACATCGGATGCCGTTGATTCCCGTGTTGGCCACCTCGTTTTTTTTTTTTAAAATCATTTTTGGACAGCTCAAATCGGCCGTCCGGTGGCCGATCCGAGCCGTTTTCTTTGAGTCTTGCTATAGGGATCGACGGTCGCGCCGGACCATCTCCGGCCACCGGACTGTCGATCCGAGCCGTCCAAAAATTCTAAGAAAAAAAAACGAGGGGGCCATTGCAGGAATCAACGGTATCCGATGTGTATAAGGTGCTTGATCCAAACACCTTATTTTCGTGTATATATGTATATATCCCTAAAGGATGACATTGAAAAAGATTGGAAAGTCGAAGTATTTTTATGCAGAAATTAAAAGGTAAAGGACCAAAATGAATTTTTGGTCAAAATCGAAGGGATATAAAAAAATTTTTCCATTATTTACGACAAAAACCTTCCTCATTGGTTTTGAAATAAATGATCTTAAATTCAGTGTGTCGACAAAATCTTTTCAAAGCAACTGTGTCAATGTATCATGAAGCAATACTGATCGTCGCACTTCAACCCAATTTTCCCATAGTTCATTGTATAAATGAACTGAAAAAAATACTAAGGTCCCGTCCTGCTAAATTTTTTATTTTTTATTTTACGAGACAAATTATTAGTACTATTTTTTAATACATCACCTTTAGCAGTACAGGACTAAGGCTCCGTTTCAGAACATTTTTTTAAAAAATAAGTACTTATTTTACATTTTTCAAATTAAAAAATAATGTAAATAAAAAATAATTTTTTGATTTTTTTACACCGTATAAAAGATCTCGATAAATTCTATCAAACAAGATCCATATTAGTAGGAAAATTATTTGTATAAACACATTATTTTGAAGCTTAAAATTCCTTTCTTAAAAAATAAATACTTATATCGAGTTTCGGAACGGTGCCTGAATGACTTCGATCATCAAAGTTAAATTTGAAAAAGTCCAACAAAATCTTCAACTCTCGCAGTGTCCAGTCCCAATCTATCCTTGACTTTAGGTTTTTATCCTTTGGTGGCATGTGATCTTCAAAAACATTTTTTTTAAGGAAATGTGTAGACATTTCAGCCAAGGGTACTGTACTAACCAAGTCAGTAGCATCGCATTTTTTCAAGGAATTACAGTTCCCCAGTTTCAGACTACTACTGTGAGAGAGGCAGCTTGCTAATTATAGCCTAGGCTTCAAACTTTGCAGTTTAGAGCAGAATCCCCCATCTACCACAACCCTCCCCCCCTCTATCGATCTCAATCTCGATCGAGACCGTTTTCGGTAGTGAAAATTTTATAGATTTTTATTTGTGGTTGAGATATTATTAGGTATTTTCGGTAGTGAATAAGTTGTTGAGAAATGTCAAGTTATTTCGGTAGTGAATAAGTTGTTGATAGATTCGTTAGTAGAGTTACTGTAGCAAAAAAGTTTCTGTTGATATCTTTTTTGTTATTGGAAACGAGATGATAAATTGCTGAAACTTTTTTGTTAGTGGAAGCAAAATGGTAAAATGCGTCAAGGTTTTAGTGTTTTTTTGTTAGTGAAAACACCCAATCTACGCAATGGGTCAGGGTTTGATTTTCGAGATTAGGCTGCCAAATTTTTCTTTTCGTGAATCTCCTGGCCCCGGAGTGTATTGTTTGTCTTTGACTAGACCGGAGACAAAATCAATCAAGATACGAGTAAACTGACCCGTACACTCCCGAACATCAAACAAAAACAAAGACTATTCACATGGTAACCAAACCAAGAGTCAGTTGTCCCCTTGTGTGATGTTTTTTTTTTTTTTTCCTTGTGATTCGCACGGGGGCTAGGGTGAAGATCTTGACTGACATGTGAAGAAGCACTCTGCCTTTTTCTTTTACTTTTTTCTGTGAAGCCCCATTGGGGGTGGTATCGTGGTATGCATGTGCCTCTTCCAACCCACTCTAAGCCCTATAATAGGGTACAGTACTCCTTGCTTTGGCATGGAAAGCCATTTTTAATCATGGCGGTTTCTGAAACACTTAAAAAAAAATCTCAAATCTCAATCTTATTGAAATTTTGGATTTAGATTTATAGATAATGCATATAAAAAGAAATAGCATAATGATTGAAAAATAGAGGTAACGATTGAAAAGAGATAGATAAAAAAATGAGAGTAATGATTGGAGGAAAATAGGGTAATGATTAGAATTTAAAATTCAAAATCTTTAAACGAACGGAGTCATAGTTTCCAATCAAATTTTGATGATCGGAAAAAAATTGCCTGAAAGGGCTTGATTTGAGCAATTTTTATTGAACCATTCAATAAAAACTGTTCGGATGAAGCCCTTAAAATCACGTTCTGATTATATTGAGCGATTTGGATCATCGAAATTCGATCGGAAACTTTGGGGTATTTTTTTAGATTTTTTTTAGGTGTCTCTGGGACTGTTCGGATGAAGCCCTTAAAATCACGTTCTGATTATATTGAGCGATTTGGATCATCGAAATTCGATCGGAAACTTTGGGGTATTTTTTTAGATTTTTTTTAGGTGTCTCTGGGACCGGCCTGATTTTTAATATACTCTAGTTTATTTTTTTAATTTGTGCCATTTTGATTGCTTATATGTTTTAATATGAATTTTAGAAAAATTTGTAATATGAATCTTGATAGACTTCAATTAGTTCTATTATACAAAATTTGCAAAATCATGGAAACCATTATAAATTGACAAATATGAGCAATAAAAATAGCATAGATTTCAAAAATGGATCAACAAATGCGGACATAGGTAGTACATTATTTTTTTTGGTCTCCAATCGTGCGGACCAAAAAAAGTACTTACCAATATTCGACGGAACTGATTTTTTATAGGAACTCTTTAAAAAATATTTTAAACAAATTGGAAGGCTTGGAATACTTATGTGGGACCTCAGAATAGATCCCACACAAAATTGTGTACAAGTGTTGTACCCATAGCAATTTCGTTTTAACACCCCAATAAAAAAAGAAGAAGATAGCTCTAGGTAGAACTCCAATTTAGTTATGTACTACTCCATCCGTTTTTAAATGAGTGACATTTTTGGGATTTTGTGTTATTTTAAAAAGCTTGTATATATCTTTTGATTTATGAAATTTTATGTGACTTTGAAAATTTTATTTAATAGAACCAATTAAAATCTATCAAACAAGATCTATATTACATATTTTTTAACATTCATCTAAAAAGATATAAATAATTAAAAATGACACGGTTTTCCAAAATGATCACTCATTTTGGAACGGAGGGAGTACTAGACGTGGGCCCAACCAGTTGGGCTTGCAACTAGTTTGGTCCAGTTATGGACAGTTTGTGGGTTCTTCCTAGGTCCATAATAATGATCAGAATTATTCACTTTTTAGCGCTCGTCCAAAACATTGACACGCCAAAAAACCACGTCGATTGAATACTGTTTGATAAGACATTGAAATGCATTAAGTTTGTAAGAAAAAAATGTGCAACACTGGATTGTAACCAATTTTGACACAATTATATGAAGATCAATACTTTTCGATATCATATAAAATGGGATCCGATCAAATTAATTTTTAACGTGATCAATGTTTTCGACAAACTCTAAAAATTAAACTATTCCAATTATTATTGTGGACCCTCGAAGGGCCCAAAACTGAACCAAAGTGGTTGGAAACTCAACTAGTTGAGATCCAAGCCCCTAGATGAGGGTAAAAGTCACTCCAATTTTCCTTTCACTAGTATAGTAGTAGTATTTTACGTAGCTTCTCTGTCCCCCTTTTTCTCTCTCTCCTTTTTTTTAATATAGAAATACTCCTAGCTCATAAACAATTTACGTCGATCATAATTTTTAAAAATAATTTTTCGAGTCATACCTAAAACATTAGCTCATTCGAATGCCTATAAGTTTTTAATTCAATCTTTTAAATTTTTATTCAAAAGTAAGGATCTTGAATTTTGAAAGAAGTTGAAAGAAAAGATTATATGATTCAATCAAGTACTTGCATGTATTCAAATGAGCTGATTTTAACATGAGGAACTCAAAGGCGGAGACTACGTAGATCAACACACCCACTACCGCAAGAACCACCTTGCCGTTAGGCTGAGATTTGATCAACCCATTAGAAAAACAGACGGTAGCACAAAACGGGAACGAAAGGGAGATCGAGAGTAGGGGAAGCAGATAGAGAGACGATTGAGACAGAAAAAGCGCAGTGAAGTAGAGAAGGGGGTTGGAAAAAAGAGGGAAGAAGGAAAGAGAACAATAGAAATCAAGAAAACCTTACCACTGTTGATCTCGTCGCCGATCGGAGATCCATTGATGAACGCCGAGAAATCGCCATTTCGGTTCCCATAAACGCTCTGGAGAACCCCAACCGTCGAGATCCATAAAACCCCGGGATCTATTGCCAGCGCCGTCGCCTCCAACCTACTCGATACTTTGCTTATCGTTTTTTGAAATAAAAAGAAAAAGAGATTAGAACGGAAGAGGGAAAAGATGAAAAAGATGGACATAGAGAGAGAAAAAGGATGAATGTCGTCTGACGGCGACGCCTCCCCCGTCCAAAAAAATCCTGAAGTTTGCAGATCCATAAGTGAATGAATTGATCAATTTTTAAAATTAAATTTACAGGACTAGAATTGAATGAATCAATCAAGCGATTTTCACATTCAACTGTTTGTGATTTTTTTGCAAGGTCTCTTTCGAATGCGTTAAATAACTTGAACAATTCTAATCATTTCTAGGGACCTTAGTTCCACATAATGTGGGGTACGTTTGTTCTGTACACCAAAATGGTGTACCGATATCTTTTGTTCGATAATTTACCTGGACAAGCTTTTATTACTTGGGGTTACAACTTCGGGGCCCCACCCCTGGCAGAGTGCATGCTTCATTGGCAGTATATGCTCTCTCTCTCTCTCTCTCTCTCTCTCACTCTCTCTCTAACACATGGACACACCCCCACATTCCACAGCTCCAATATATATATATATGCACAGATTCTATTCTAACTAGCTTTAAACTAGAGCAAACCCATACCATTTCCAGCTCTCTTTCAAGTGGGTTTCTCTGGGGAGCTTCTTGGGAGGAAGCCAATGGCTGTTTTCTTGGTCATCCTATTGTGTGTTTTGGGACTCTGTTTCTGCATAGCTCTGTTGAAATGGAATGAGGTGAAGTACAGGAAGAAAGGGTTGCCTCCTGGCACAATGGGTTGGCCTGTTTTTGGGGAAACCACTGAGTTTCTGAAACAAGGTCCTAACTTCATGAAAAATCAAAGAGCTAGGTAAAGTTTCTGTTGCTCTGTTTTCCTCTGTTTCTCTCTCTCACTCTCTGTTTTTGTTCTACTTTATAGCTCTGTGTTTTCTCCAACCGAAAAGTCTATAAATACAACTCCGAACACAACTACGCCCGGAGCCGTTCGACGCACGCGGACCAATGTGCATTGAACGCCTCCGGACGTAGTTGTGTTTTAAAGTTGTGTCGGTAGCATTGCTAGCAAATAATCTGCAGATTTCTGATGTCGAAATGCCTCTTCTTCTTTTTTTCCTCTCTTGATGGTGTAAATGGACAAGCACTTCCCATTTTTACCCTCTGGGTCAAAAGATGGTAACTGAAACCCTAAACAGGAAATCCATGTTCATGAACTCTGTGGCCTGTATGTTTTTTTTTTTTGCAAGTCAAGATTTGACCTGAGCGGTCTTGTATTTTACTGTACCATAAAGAGTTACTGTATAGGTATGGGCTAGAAAAACAGTCCTGCTACACAGCAATATGTGCACAGATTCTGGACAGATTTCGTTGTGGGGCCACCATGGGTTTCACACAAATCATCCGAGCCGTTCATTAAATATAAAATATTTTTTCAAGAGTCCCGTAAAAAATAAACTCAATCCAATATCTATAGGTATTCCATTCAACCATCTAACTTTTCATTTAGATTTCCGAATAATGAGAGCACTTATAGGTATCGGATTGAGATTATTTTTTATGGTGACCCTTGGAAAATGTTTTACATTTAATGAACGGCTCGGATGATTTGTGTGGAATCCGTGGTGGGTCCCAAAATGAAAACTGTGCACAATTTGTGCACAGATTGTATGTGTGTAGACTTTTTGCTAAAAAAAGGCAGCGTGCGAGTTTTCTTTTCTTTCTTTCTAACTCGTACCTGTCCGATTCATTGGATCGATTAATCCAGGAATCAATCCCACCGTCTACTAGCAACATCCAATAATAGAGCTGGGACAGAGTCGGTGGGGAAAGACACAGTCGGTTTGTTTTGCCCCACTACAGTTATTGATAATATGCGAGTTTATTTGGACTCTGGACCAAAGACTTTCTTAGGTTCCGGTCGTCAAGTGACTACCACTGCGTTCATATGGCTGTTTGTGTGGATCGAAAAAAGGTACTTAAAAAATAAGAATCTTAGTGGAATGGACCCTATTTTTGTGTCATGTGTCTATTTGTGTTGATGGAAATTTTTTATTTCAAAACTGATAACCAAACAAGGTGAATATATTTGTAATTTCAAGTGTTAAACTTGTGTTAATTTGTGATAAATCTGTGACTAATGGCAGGTTTGGAAGTTTTTTCAAGTCCCACATATTGGGGTGCCCTACCATTGTATCCATGGATCCAGAACTAAACAAGTACATCCTCATGAATGAAGCAAAAGGCCTGGTTCCTGGCTACCCACAGTCTATGCTTGATATACTAGGGAAATGCAACATTGCAGCTGTTCATGGTTCCAATCACAAGTACATGAGAGGGGCATTGGTTGCCCTAGTCAGCCCTTCCATGATCAAGGCCCATCTTCTGTCGAAAATCGACGATTTCGTGAGATCCCACCTCAGCAATTGGGATGGCAAAATCATTGACATCCAACAGAAAACAAAAGAGGTTCGTTCAATTGTCAAATCACCAAAAGCCATAATCAGGGTTCTAAATCATAGTATAGGGATCATTACCATCGGTACGGTTGTCTATTGTCCGATGTCAAACAATATCGCTCTATATACTAAGAAACATTGGTATTGTAGGTGCCAAATTCCTTTTTGTATCGGTTATACAATTAGCAACAACCGATATGTAGAATGCTTATTTCGTGCTACGGATCTTGCGTTTCCGAAAACTCTGTGTCCTTGTCACAATGTACTCCTATCACACGGTCTAGTAGCTTGAGACAAAAATTAAGGGGCAGTGATTTCGGGAATATCGATCTCTTGCCTTACTGTAGTTTTACTCATTTTCCTTCTCATGACATACCACGTCTTTTGTTCAGATGGCACTTCTCTCATCGCTTAACCAGATCGCCGGTGTTGATTCCATATCCATGTCCAAGGAATTCATGCCTGAATTCTTTAAGCTGGTTTTAGGAACCCTTTCGCTTCCAATCAACCTTCCCGGCACAAATTACCACCAGGGTTTTCAGGTAAATTACTTGCCTAATTTCATTAACCCACTTCAAGCAGTTTATACAATACCGAAGCAACTTGGTAGCTAAGAAGTACAATTTCACAGGCCAGGAAAAACATAACCGGCATGTTGTCGCAGCTGTTGGAGGAGAGAAGAGCTTCCGGTGAAACCCGAAATGACATGCTTGCTGGCCTAATGAATGGGGACGAGAATAATAGATATAAACTGAGTGATGAAGAGATAATTGATCAAATGATCACAATTTTGTATTCTGGGTATGAGACTGTTTCCACCACGTCAATGATGGCCGTAAAGTATCTTCATGACCACCCCAATGTTCTTCAAGAACTTAGAGTAAGTTCCGCGCGTGTAACTTTTGCATCGATATACATTAATACATGTGTTCTAGTGCTTGTGAATCCGACCAGGATCTTCTAACTTCGTTTTCGTTTTTTTTTTTCAGAAAGAGCATTTGGCGATTAGAGAAAAGAAAAGGCCAGAGGATCCGATCGACTGGAACGATTATAAGTCGATGCCCTTTACTCGTGCTGTAAGTGTTTGGAACTATTGTTGCCAGTATGTTTTTCAAGTGGAATTTTGCAGCTGAAAAAGGGTTGTAAGAATTTAGTTTTAACTCCGGTTTTCGCGGTGCAGGTGATTTTTGAGACGTCCAGACTTGCTACAATTGTTAATGGGGTCCTAAGGAAGACTACAAAAGACATGGAAATGAATGGTAAGTCTCAAGATATTCGTATAGCCATGCAAATGCAAGCTAAGATTTAGCTCTGCGTCGCTCCGATTCTAAAAAGAAAAAAAATATATATATATATATATATATATCTTAGAATTTCTAGAGTTTATGGTACGTACACTCATAATTTTCTTAACCACACAGTGAAATGTGTAGGTTAGATTCAAATTTTATGCAGTGTAGGTAAAATTAGAAGCACCAAGTCCTTTGCATCCAAATTCAGGTGTACTATCGTTCTTGTGTATTCTCAGCCGTAGGATTCTCGTTTGAGATTCTCGCGCTTAACTCTTTTGAGATTCTCGTGCTTAAAGAGTCTCACATAATCTCACAGCAAAATTTACCGATACAACGATTCACCAAGAGGCACGAGATACTTTTGAATCTATGTTTTCTCGTTTAGACTGAATTTCAGCCACACGATCGCACATCAAGATTTGTGCATTTTCGAAATTACCCCGGACTCACAAGGGGAGCAACAGAGATTCTTGAGTTTATGGATCGAAGAGCCTCTTTTAGAAAGCTTTCCCTTTTAGGAACCTAAATAAAAATCCAATATTAACCTATTAAATTTTTGAGATCAGCACCTCCAGTGGACCCCCCTTGTATCATGATCCACATGGGATACCTACTATTCCAGCCAGAACATTCCTTCCATGGCCCACCTTCTTCTAAAATGAATAATTGACACAAATGATATTTTAAAGAGTCAAGAGGAAACTCAAATCTCCATTTTATTGAGGGCCAATGGGCCATAAAGTTTTATAGGGTTATTGAAAATTACCTAAATCACATGATTTCTCACTTTTCTTGCAGGGTTTGTTATTCCCAAGGGGTGGAGAATATATGTGTACACAAGAGAGATTAATTACGACCCGCGTCTGTATCCAGATCCATTCACCTTCAACCCATGGAGATGGATGGTAAATGACCGCAAAATCTTAAACACAATTTCTGGTTTCGTATTGTTCTAAATATGTTCATTATTGGCCAAATATGTATAGCTAAGTTGCTGATTCCAGCCATGAATTGGTAAATGCAGGACAAAACCTCGGATTCGCAGAACTATTTCTTTATATTTGGAGGAGGAACGAGGCAATGTCCGGGGAAAGAACTGGGAATGGCGGAAATCGCTACATTTCTTCATTATTTTGTAACTAGATACAGGTAAAATACTAATTTGAACGCAAAACAGAAGTTTCAAAATTTTTTAATTTTATTGTTATGCGTAAATTTACGAGGATTTGTTTTTTGAAATGCAGATGGGAAGAAGTTGGGGGAGACAAGTTGATGAAATTTCCAAGAGTGGAAGCTCCAAATGGGCTTCACATTAGGGTTTCAAATTATGACTAAATGGCCTTTGTTAATAGTTTTGTACAAAAGAGATATATATAGCATAGCACAAGGAACATATAGGGATGTAAAATAATTTCTTGCACATAAGAGGTTGAGTGAAATTGATTCAAAATTTTGGCTAAATTTCAGCGTATTGTTACACATATTGCGTGCAATCAAGCCAAACAATTTAAGTTATCCGCTTTTCTATCTAGTAAGAGACATGAAATTAGCAAAGAATCAATTAACACAGGTTATATGAATATGTTAATGAAAAATCAAATTACTCTAAATACACGAATGGGCGTTCCATCTATTTATTTGAACTCTGGATCCTTTCAGACCTGAAGAAAACGTGAAGCCGGGACCAAAAAGCCATTCTTCATATACCTAAACTCTGAGAATAGAAGCGATTCTACGAACGAGGGCGGTGCCTTAGAATCAATCAGAACCTACATCACTTCACCTTCCTCTGTTCTTATAGATAGGAATGATTACATTGCCCTAATCCCAAGTAAATAAAACTCCGAACTAAAACTATTCGAAACGGCATAAACTTCGTTTTCAAGAAAAATTACACAAACGTCGCGCCCATCCGCTACTATGCGTACGAGCTCAAAGTCGAGCTGTTGGAACCATATGTGCTTCAGTGCATGATTAATAGAGGCCTAATTCTGATGAAAAAAATGTACTGTACATGTTTTTTAGGGTCGTGAAGAAATGTGTGCTAGTAGTGTTGGCAAAGGCCAGGCCTAAGCCCACTTTCAGAAACCATTTGAGAGAAGTATAAATCTGGAAGGAATGGACTTCATTATATCAGCAAACAAGCGCCCAGTAGTTCGGCCCACAAAAGTTGCGGTACGACAAATTCCGGCATAAAAAAAGTTAGATGACTGCTATTGGTACCGACAGGCCCATTATGGATCCCGCATGGCTAATACGAGTCGTTCAATAATTTAAAAAAAAAAAAAAAAAACGAGTGGGCTTGCAAGGAATAAGCTCAATCTAATATGTACAGGTGCTCGATCCAACCTTCTATTTTTCCATTTAGATTTCAATTCACGCCATTTTGTTCACCGTTACCTAGGGTGAAGGTAATTTTACTAGCATACGGTGGGGCATGTTGCAGCTATCGATCCGGGAATCATAACCGCTTACTTGCTATAAATGGATTTGTTACAAGACCAGACAAAAATTTAGCTCAATCAAGCAATGGCCGGTATGCTAGTTTTGAATTAAAAGTCAATAAATCACAAAAGTTTGACTCAAAATTAATAAATGCGATTTTTTTTTGGTTTAAAGACAAAAAAAGGTCAACTTTACTTTTTAATCCAAAACCACCCTAATTCTAATTCTTGGGTTTAGAAGTGGATATAGCAAATTTAGGTTTTCGACCGAGTAGTTATCAATGTCTTCTAACAAATAAAGTCATAGCAAATACACTGTTGGGATTATCGAATTGAAACCCACAACATATTTCATCGGATTGAATGTGGGTAAAGTTACCATCACTCAAGGTGAAGGTGTACAAAATTTTTCTTAGACCCAATTTAGGTTTTTCGGTGGAGTAGTTATCGATGTCTTCTAACAAATCAAGTCATAGCAAATAAGTTGTTAGGATTATCGAATCGAAACCCACAACATACTTCACCAGAGTGATTGTGGGTAAAGTTACCATCATCCAAGGTGGGAGTGTACACAAATTTTTCCTAGACTCCGTTCCGCTAAGCACCTTTTTTTTAGCAATTTTTGTCCTTATTCAAATTTTGTTCGTGTTCATTAGTTTTGCGCCAAATTTTTTTTGCGCATTTTTTTAAAATGAGGACAAAAACGGAAAAAAGTCTTAAAACTCCTAAGAGTTACTGTGGAACAGGGTTTTGGTTGGGTTTTCTGCACAATCAAACCCATTGGAACCTTCAGAAGGAAAAATATTAGGGCTGACCAATTTAAATTATCAGTGGCTCCACCTCAAAATCTTGCACAACGTAGCTCGTCCACGCCGGCAACGATCGAACAGGTGGCCCTCTCTCTCTCTCTCTCTCTCTCTCTCTCTCTGTGTTTTGAACAGCACTCTCTCTGTGTTTGTGTGTCTATTTGTCTCTCCCTCGCTCTCTGGATTCGTGTATCGCATTCTTTTGTGTGGCTTTCTTCTGCCATTTGAGTAGTTCTCTGATTTTCCCTGTCTAAAAGCATGTTGGAGCTGAAATTTAAATTGACTATTTTCGTTTCATTATGGCTGTGGAAACTCTCAAAAAGAGTGTCTTCTTCTTCTTCTTCTTCTTTTGTTTCATAGGGCTATATTTACTACGCGTACGTATGTATGTCAGTATGCATTATGAGAATATCTGTTTCGGAGAACTGTTTTTGTTTCGATGGAGATACGCTGTGTGTAACGACTAAGAAGAAGAAAGCAGATAAAGAAATGAAGAAGAAGCAACAGGTTCTTCTTATTCCACCAGAAAATTACTACTGCAAGAATTACAGGCCCCTCCCCTCTTCCGTTCCACTCGTTATAGCTCGTTACTGGAAACAGAATTAACTACCAACGTAACAGAATTAACAAACTAACGTGCCAGCTCAGCTGGCTCCTAACAAACTCACTAACTCCCCTCTCAACCGAGAGAGTTAACCAACTAAAGAAAATAGAACTTCTTCAGTTCATAACATTTCCTTCCCCTTAAGCAGACTTGACCTCAAGGCTGGAAATTAGGAAATTTTGACACCAGCTCATCATAGTCCATCCAAGTAGCATCTTCTGGGAAGGATCTGGACCATTGCACCAAGCATTGAACTATGGCACGGTTGTTACGCTTAACCATTCTTCTTTCCAGCACAGCCACTGGTTCTATCTGCAAAGCACCTTCTTCACTGACTGGTGGAAGAGCCTGAGTAGCCACCACACCTGTCCCTAGCTTCTTTTTGAGTAACGACACATGAAAGACAGGATGAATTTGAGCTGTATCTGTCAATAACAGCTTGTAGGCCACTGTACCAATCCTAGATATAATCTGAAAAGGTCCATAAAATCTTGGTGCCAACTTCATGTTCCTCTGCAAAGCTAGGGTTGTCTGTCTATATGGTTGGAGCCTTAAGTACACCCAATCTCCCACGCAAACTCCCTTTCAGTTCTCAACTTGTCAGCATATTGTTTCATTCTATGTTGGGCTGTATGGAGATTTTCCCTGAGCATCCTCAGAATGGAAGCCCTTTCCCTGACCCAATTATCTACTGCGGCCAAAGGAGAAGTCGTCATGTTCATAAAGGTGTGGTCAGGAGGTTCTTGCCCATACACAGCATAGTAAGGAGTGGTCTTGGTAGAAGAATGATAAGAGGTGTTGTACCACCACTCTGCCAAGGGCAACCACTTAGCCCAGTGTTTTGGACAGTCCCCACACATGCATCGCAAGTAATTTTCCAAACACTTATTAACAATCTCAGTCTAACCATCTGTTTGGGGGTGATAAGAAGTGCTGAGGTTGAGTTGACAACCCTGCAACTTAAAGAACTCTTGCCAAAATGTGCTAGTAAAGACCACATCCCTATCGGACACAATGGTAGCAGGTAGGCCATGCAGTTTATAGATGTTATCCAGAAATAATTGTGCCACATCTTTAGCGGTGTATGGATGAGAAAGAGCCAAAAAATGAGCATATTTGGTCGACCTATCCACCACAACAAAGATAGTAGTTTTACCTTGTGACTTAGGAAGCCCTTCAATAAAATCCATAGAAATATCTGTCCATATCCTTTCTGGTATTGGTAGAGGTTGTAATAACCCTGGCATATGCACATGCTCCCCCTTAAACCTCTGACAAACATCACATTCTGAGATATACTTCTGCACATCTTTTTTAAGACCCTTCCAATAAAATGTCCTTTTAATTCTCCTTGTGGTTTTGTCAATTCCTGAGTGGCCTCCTACTGATGTGTTATGGTATTCTGGAATAATGTTCCCCTTCAAATCAGTTGAATCCCCTACCACTAGACTCCCTTTGTAGGTAAGCACCCCTTGTTCCAACAGAAAACCTGGATGTGTTGCAGCATTTTGTGTCAAGTCTGTTAAAAGCTGTTGTATGTGAGCATCTAGTTGCCAACTTTGCTGTAAAAGAGGCATCCAAGTTGTAGCAACAGATGATAAGGCATGCAAGGTAGCAGTAGGTAAGAAGAGATCCTCCCTTCTTGATAAGGCGTCAGCAGCCTTATTCTCTTGCCCACTCCGGTAGACAATGTCGTAATCATACCCAATGAGCTTAGTGATCCATTTTTGCTGAAAAGGGGTAGCAACCCTTTGCTCCAACAAAAACTTAAGGCTTTGGTGATCAGTTCTAATGAGGAAATGCCTGCCCAATAAGTAGTGCCTCCATTTTAGGACTGCCAATACTACTGCCATCAATTCTTTCTCATAAGTAGACAGTGCTTGATTCTTCTCTGATAAGCCCTTGCTCCAAAAAGCAATTGGGTGGCCTTCTTGCATGAGCACAGCTCCCAAACCTTTGCCAGATGCATCAGTTTCAACCACAAACAAACTAGTGTAATCAGGTAAGGCCAATACTGGTAAAGAAGTCATAGCATCCCTTAACTCATAAAAAGCTGCTGTAGCTGCACCAGTCCATGGGAATGAGTCTTTCTTGAGCAATTGATTCAAAGGAGTTGAGATCTTACCATAATTTTTAACAAACCTTCTATAATAGCCTGTCAAACCCAAGAAACCCCTCAATTCTTTGACTGTTTTTGGCACTGGCCAACTCATCATTGCTGATATTTTGGTAGTTTCTGCAGACACCCCTTTATCAGAAACCAAGTGCCCTAAGTACTCCACTTCTTGTTTGGCAAAAACACACTTTGATTTCTTAGCATAGAATTGGTGTTTCTGTAACAGTAGTAAGGTTTGTTCCAAGCGTTTTAGATGGTCCTCCAAAGTTCTGCTATATACCAATATATCATCAAAGAAAACCAAGACGAATTTCCTGAGGTATGCTTTGAAAACATCATTCATAAGACTTTGGAAGGTAGAAGGAGCATTAGTCAATCCAAAAGGCATTACGAGAAACTCATAATGTCCTTCATGTGTTCTAAAAGCTGTCTTAGGAATGTCCAAGGGGTGAACTCTGATTTGGTGATAGCCGGCCCTAAGATCCAGTTTAGAAAAGTATTGGGCACCACACAATTCGTCTAATAATTCGTCTATGGCTGGAATAGGGAATTTATCCTTGATAGTGACATTATTTAATGCCCTATAGTCCACACACATCCTCCAACTACCATCTCTTTTCTTAACCAATAATACAGGAGAAGAGTAAGGGCTCACACTGGTTTGTATTACCCCAGACTTAAGCATATCTCTGACCTGTTTTTCTATTTCAATTTTCTGGAAATAGGGATACCTGTAAGGTCTTGTGTTAGTTGGCTCCACTCCTGACTTTATTGGAATATGGTGATCATGTGCTCTTGAAGGGGGTAAATCCTTGGGCTCTTGGAACACTTCCTCAAATCTGGTTAACAACTGTCGTATTTCAAGAGTAGGAGGTTCTGGTTGTTCTTCAATTTGCAAGGAAAAAACCTGTGCCACCACCCCTTGTGGTTGTTTCTGGAGTAACTTGTGCATTTTCTCTGGCCCAACTACTTGCAGTCCCTCTTTCTTTCCCCCTCTGAAGACATGTCTTCTCCCATTGAGAGTGAAATCCATACACAAGTGCTTGAAATCCCATGTTACTGGCGCCAAAGTTGCTAGCCACTGGATGCCCAAAACCATATCACAACCCTTGAGCGGCAATACCCTCATGTCAGCTTGAAAAATGGTCCCTTGCATCTCCCATTTGAACCCCAAACAAACTGCTGTGCTTATCAACTTCGTGCCATCAGCAACTGATACAGGTAATGGATCTGTTTCTGTAATACTCACTCCTGCCCTCTTTACCACGTCCAAATTCAAGAAGTTGTGGGTTACCTGAGTCAATCAAGATAATTATCAGCTTCTTCTTCACATTTCCCCCATTTCGGAAGTATGCCCCTCGAACCCTTCTTTGAGCAGACGAATGGATTCATCCAATTTCTTGAACTCCTGGCCCCTAGTTCCATCGGCCATTGCAATGGTTTCTCACAGGTGAAGAATCGCTGGCTCTTGATACCAATGTAACGACTAAGAAGAAGAAAGAAGAAAAAGAAATGAAGAAAAAGCAACAGGTTCTTCTTATTCCACCAGAAAATTACTACTGCAAGAATTACATGCCCCTCCCCTCTTCCGTTCCACTCCTTATAGCTCGTTACTGGAAACAGAATTAACTACCAACGTAACAGAATTAACAAACTAACGTGCCAGCTCAGCTGGCTCCTAACAAACTCACTAACTCCCCTCTCAACCGAGAGAGTTAACCAACTAAAGAAAATAGAACTTCTTCAGTTCATAACACTGTGCATGTTAACAAAGACTACATCCCAATGGATGAACAGGCTCCGATAAAGGAATAAAAGAAGATGAACTGTCTTGGAATTTTTTTTATGAGGATTCCA
Organism: Rhododendron simsii; assembly: GCA_014282245.1. Classification (NCBI taxonomy): domain Eukaryota; kingdom Viridiplantae; phylum Streptophyta; class Magnoliopsida; order Ericales; family Ericaceae; genus Rhododendron; species Rhododendron simsii. The sequence goes on from CM024962.1 coordinate 6,605,127, forward strand.
ATTTCCTAACGCAAAAATACGTAAATTATAAAATGTCATGGATTCTATTTGAGTAGTGACGCTGCAGCCTTAAATTTTGATTAGCTAAAGTAAATTGTACATTCTGTCAGTCGCTTATTGAGTAAATTTCCTATCCTGTAGTGGTACTTATGACCTAAGTGGCCAAGTTGTTGGTAGTTACATTATTCTTGCTCAGTTATGAGCACAGATGTATATGGTCCTCCTGCCACTCGACAAAGGACAAAGTTCGCCTCAGTTTTAGAGGGATCCTTAAACTTAAAACTTGGATTCATACTCTAGATAAGGTTTCCAGTTGTGATTATCAGCACATTTACGCATTGCTGTGGTCTGTTTGCTGTAATAAGGAACATCACACAGATCTTATCGAGCTGACTATTATACGGGTATCAAAGCTCTGTCCTTTGGGGTCCTACCACCACAGTACAGCCATCCAGTCATTATCTCCCTTAGATGTGTGCCACATGTGTTATGCGAAAGATGGAAAGAGGAAATCATTAATCTGAAATTTGGGATGTGAAAGTAGGAAAGAGGGGAGAAGAAATTTGGGGTGGCAGTTTTTTTCTTCTTGGCGGTTTTTTTAGGTAGTTAAAGTGGTAGTTTGGGAAAAAGAAAATGTGAGTCTTCCCTTTATAATAATAGACGGAGACACAACTTCTTCGTTCAATACATTTTCAGCTAGTTCTTTGCTGGCCTAACCATCATCTTTGTATTTTCCAGGATAGATGGCTGCTACTGCATTAAGCAAGAGAAAGGAAGCGAAGTCACAAAAACCTCCACCTAGAAAGAAGCAAAGGAATGAACCTCCACCTAGAAAGAAGCAAAAAAATGAATCTTTCCCCGCCAAAAATCCAATGAAGGATGATCTTATTAGAGATTCTGATGACATGGATGAAATGGTTGATGAACATGGCCAATTGCATGAAGACCAACAAGGAAGCGATTCAGGTTCTGAGATGTCTTCTGATGGGGATGATCCGTTGGCCGATGATTTTCTCCTAGGAAGTGTCGACGGAAATAGTGATGGAGGTTTTGTTGGTTTTCTTCTTGGGCAAGTTTTTTTGTAGTATTTTATGTAGCTGTTATTAGATTCAGTGTTTTGGTATATCGTGTTCTATTGCAGAGAAAGGTTCTGATTTGGATTCTGATTCTGATGAGTCTGATATTGAGGTAAAGGCAAGAGCCGATGAAGAAGAAAAGGTGAGAGAAGAAGAAGATGCCCTGGAAGAGTTGAAACTGAACATTAAAGAAGAACCGGATGAATTCAGATTGCCAACGAAGGAGGTATCGGTCTGTTGTTGATTCTTGTTCTGCTAATCACTTTCATTGCCTCTTCTTTCATTTATCAGATAGGTACTTCTTTTCGCCGTTTTCATATGGTTATGATTTCTTCCTATGTAACAAAGGAACTTGAAGAAGAGGCAAATCGCCCTCCTGATCTCCAAAGTCTCCAAAGGAGGATAAAAGAAAGTGAGTCATGTGTCCATTATGAGGCATGACTGCATGAGAGCCTTGTCCTTTATTTTTTTGAAAATAGCTGTTTTTGTTTTTTGTTCAAATGCATTTTACTATTTATTTCAGTTGTTCGGGTGCTTTCAAATTTCAAGTCTCTAAGGCAAGAGGGGGCAACACGAAAGGATTATGTTGAGCAGCTTACGATGGATTTAGGTTCATACTATGGCTACAATGAGTTCCTGATTGGGGCGTTGGTGGAGGTAATCTGCATTTTCCATGTGTTCACCTATATATTTGCTTGTTGCCCCATGATCCATCTGTTGCGGTACTTATGTTTTTACTTGATGATGATGATGATTTTATGTTGCTCATTTGCACTTCCTACAGATGTTTCCAGTTAACGAACTTATGGAACTTATTGAAGCTTTTGAGAAGCCTCGTCCAATATGTCTCAGAACCAACACCTTAAAGGTGTAATGACAAATGAATTTGTCCTTCCACTGCTGACTTTTTTTATGTTTCTGTGCTGAAATAAATCCTTACTGATTCAATTTACTTCTTGCCCGTAAAATTAGGCTCGCAGAAGGGATTTGGCTGGTGTTCTGTTGAACAGAGGTGTAAACTTGGATCCATTAAGCAAATGGTCAAAAGTAAGGTTACATTGTGTCTGCTCTATAACCTCTATTGTCCTCTTTATCATTTTTGTTAGATAGTCTATTAGAACTTCATTAACGTTGCAGGTAGGACTGGTTGTTTATGATTCTCAAGTTCCTATTGGTGCCACGCCCGAATATATGGCTGGTTATTACATGGTATCTTTTTCCTTGTTCTCCCTCTTTTCCCCTATCCCAACCTACACACGATGAAACAAATATATTTTTGGCTTATGTGGCGTGCTTTGTGCTGATATCAAGTTTGCTCACAGTTGCAAAGCGCTAGCTCATTCTTGCCTGTGATGGCTCTTGCTCCTCAAGAGAAGGAAAGGATAGTTGATATGGCGTAAGTAAATGTATCTTGCTCATATACAAACAGTAGTTTCTTAGTTTCGTTTAAGCAGGTTTGATGGCGTGTTTTCTTTTCCTTTAAATAGCTGTCTACTTCTCTTCTTCCTGTCAATGTTTTCATTGACAATTGCGTAACCAAAGTATGCACGTCCATGTGTATCAGTACTACTACTATCCATCATATCAGGAAACTAGTCGAAGGAAGTATGGCATTCCTTGGAATCCCAACTATACAAACTACTAACAAGAGTGTTTTTAAGTTCTTAGGGTTTTGTTGGTCATTGGACAGTGCTTGGGTCTCAGGTAGCCTTGGAGATTAAGTAATTTTAATTTTCAATTGTCGATTAATAAAATTCTCTTGCCGATAAAAAAAAAAAAAAAACAATTATATAGAGGATTCTTCAGTCCATCAAAATATCAATGATTCCTTTTTGCCAAATAATCATTTCCCAAAATCTCTTTGTTCTTTTCCCCACTCTTGTCCCGGTTCAACAAGGAAGAAGTTCATAAACTTCGTCTTGAATCATAACATACTTTAAGACAATTTTTTGTAGCTAGCCTGTGCTTCATTGTATAGTTCTTGTCTTGAAACTTTGTGACATATTTAAGCTTTTCATTCATTACATGCAGCAAAACATTCGCTTTAGGAGGCTGGAATATGTTTCCTTTAATCATATCACCTGCTTGTATTGGACATGATAAAAGCCTCGTTATGTTGGCCCAGGTTATTTTGATTGTAGCATTCATCATAGTTCAGCCTCACACGAATGCAAAGACATTTCATGCTACACAGAAGCATTGTTTGATTTTCTTTGGTCCACAGTATTTCATTCAATTTATACTCTATTGCAGCGCTGCTCCTGGGGGTAAAACGACCTACATTTCTGCTATTATGAAAAACAGTGGTATGTAGTAGTTCTCTGTTAACTCTATTATTTTTTATATAGTCCTTATTCTCTTTGGTTTACACACAACTTGCCGTCGGAGTTTATGATGTACCCGATATGTTTGCACTGTACTTGTTTGTTATAGTCTCTCTGTTCTGTGGCATTATCCAAACACATTAATTTGCTGCTATGACAACTAGGTATAATTTATGCAAATGAAATGAAGGAATCAAGACTCAAGTCACTTGCAGCAAATTTGCAGCGAATGGGCGTGACAAACACCTTAGTTTGCAACTATGATGGAAGAGAGGTAAGCTTTGTCTTAAATTTCCCTCAACTCTTACATACTACAATTTAAATTCCATTTCTTCTGTTCCTAACCTAAAGAACTTCGCTTTGAGTTGAGATTGTTGTTCAATTATGTTTTCTTGAGAGCAAGACATCTTAGTTGATGTTAGGAAGAGGAAATCTGATCCCAGATCTTCATTTTATTTCTTGCTGTTAAGTTTTGATATACTGGCATCAGTAAATGGACCTCTGCTTTCTTTGGAACTTGTGAAAAATGAGAGACAGGAAGGGAAATTAAAAAAAATTCTCTCCCATTGTTTGGTTTGGAGAGAAAGAGGAGAGAAAATAGAAAAATCTAGAAGTGTGCATAGTACAATCCCCCTCTTATTTTCCTTTCATTTTTCTCCCATTTTCATTTCTCTCACTTTTCTCATGTTCCAAACAAAGCATGTGTGATCTGTTTCTTTTTATTTTTTCAATTTTGCTTCTTGTTACCTTTTAAAAATGTTGAGTTCACTTGTTTCTGTAAAGCCCTCTTCAATTCAAGTGAATATCTATAATACCTTCTTTTTCCTGCCTGACTCCAGCTGCCCAAGGCTTTGGGTCAGAACACAGTTGATAGGGTTTTGTTAGATGCCCCGTGTAGCGGAACTGGGGTAAGTCTCTCTCTCTCTCTCTCTCTCTCTCTCTCTCTCTCTCTCTCTCTCTCTCTCAGATTCTCTTTGTCATTATTGGTCATAGAAATTAGACCATTTCACCTTATTTTGCAGGTCATTTCTAAAGATGAGTCTGTCAAAACGTCTAAAACCTTGGAGGACATACACAAGTGTGCCCATTTGCAGAAGGTGTATATATTTATTCGTCGTTGATGAACATTTTCTTTATCTGCTACTCGTCATCTAAATCTGTTGTGCCGCTTTTGCTTGTGGATTACTGGGGAAGAAGTTATGCTGATTCATATATTTTCCCCACCGCTTGTGGATTACTGGGGAAGAAGTTATGCTGATTCATATATTTTCCCCTCCTCTTTTTTTAATTTTTTAGGCCATGCATCTTGAAGTATAAGGTTTTTAGGGGGACTATGGAAATATTTTTAAGCCAATATTTTAGCTGGTAGATTTAAACAATTGAGAAATAACACTTATCTAATCCTTTGCAGGAGCTGCTGCTTGCTGCCATTGACACGGTGGATGCCAACTCAAAATCTGGAGGATACATTGTTTACTCCACGTGCTCAATAATGATTCCTGAGGTTTGCTTCTGGGAATTCCCTTAGGATATTAAGGTGTGACATCTGAGATTTATTGCTCAAGGATTTATTAGATTCACTTAAATCTTGCAGAATGAAGCAGTCATAGATTATGCTCTCAGGAAGAGGGACGTAAAACTCGTGCCGTGTGGCCTCGACTTTGGACGCCCAGGGTATTGCTGACATTTTATCACCCTGATTATGCGAACATGCCTTGTCATTGTAAACATTGTTAAAATTCGTGACTCTTTACCAGGTTTGCTCGCTTTAGAGAAAACCGTTTTCATCCTTCCTTAGAGAAGACACGACGTTTCTATCCCCATGTACAGAACATGGATGGTTTTTTTGTGGCTAAGGTACATCCTTTCACTGAAAATGATGCTCGACATTATAACTATTCTCCAATTTATTCCTTATCTGCTTCCCGGGAAGTCAAAAGTATGTGTTTCTTGTTGGTCAATGCTTGGATGATGGGTCGTGCATTCATATATGTCACTATATCAGGTTGTTGAATTTACTGGGATACTGCTCTACAAGATGCACATTCATTGGGTCAATCTTCCATCGGTTGTTCTGTCATTTCTGCAAGAGTGCCTATGTGGAGCATACCCTGCATGTCTAGAATGGAAAGTGCACCAGAAAACCGTGCAAAAATTATAAGCAATCAAGTAACAAACAAGAATATCCAGGAACACACCACCGTTGGTCAAATATACAAGAACACGTAATATCAACTGAATAGTCCCTTTGCGGATATTAATTGAGAATATGTAATTTATGTGTCAAAGATGTTTTCTTGGTCATATCAAGCCTTTATGCAGCATGAATCACAGCCTTCTGTCTATGTTTTGCAGTTGAAGAAAATGAGCAATTCCAAGCTGACTCCAACAGCTCCTGAACCATCAGCAACAGTAGAACAAGGTTCCGAGCTAATTGATAGCGTTGACATTAATTCTGATGAAGGAGAATTTCAAAGGCATTCAAGTAAAGAAAGCATTACAACAGAAAGGACGAAAATCACCATAACAGGAAGTAAAGAAAGCAATATGAAGAAGAGTAGAGAAATCGGGAAATTGCAGAATGGTTTTCCAGAAAAGGGGAAGCACGTGCCCAAATACACTGCTGGATTTTGGAAGGAAAGAAAACAGCAACGCCTTTCTAGAGAGGAAATTGCAAAAGCTAGGTACGTACCTCTCTTTTGTTCTCTTCTGTTAGATCATTGCTTTTTTAACACCCATTGAGCTGAAATTGAACTTCTACTTGTTCTCTTCTTTCGTTTCTTTTGTAATTCCTCCAGGGAGGAGAAGAGGCAAGCTTTGAGGGAAGACAAGAAAAAAGCTGAGGGGAAAAAGAGGGCTGCAAAGTAGAGTGGTGGAAATGTCAAATGATCTGTTTGGGGCAATGCGACATGGAACAGTTGATATGACTAATTCCTGAAGAGATATGTTTTGCGGAGCCATGGTTAGGCACCTGCTTCGGTAATTCGAATGGCGATTTAAGAGCTACATAAGCTTCTGCACGGCTATCGTCGTTTGTACCGAGGAATGAAATGAACACCTCAGAAGTGCAGCCATTCTCTATAGCTCTGGATTTTTGCTACTTCGACATTATCTGTTACAGCTTGCAGTGTTTCGATGGAGCATGCTATGAGAATACTGATTCGTCTTAGTAAGGTCATGAAGGCCTAAAAGTTTTGTTTTCTTATGTTTCTGCAAGTCTTATAATGCTAAGAAATTGTTGTAAACTTTATCAAATCAGGCTTTTATCACAGCCCCATTCGGTTATTAAAGAAAAAAACAATTATTGAACAGCTTAAATCATCAGTGCAGGACACAAAGTGGGCCCTGCCTGCCCATCGGTATTCTACATATCGGTACCAATAGTAGGACTCTTAGCAAAGAGGCATAATATTTTACCATAAAAAAGCGTAACATTTTATTCCAATAGGTGTAATACCTATAAGCATACCATGTGCACCCTTACCCATAAAAAATGCATAACATTCTTCGAAACAAGGCATAACATTTCAACTACTCAGATCACATCAATATTGAAAAAAATATACTGAACACACTGGATAGATCATAGAATCCACCTTTTCCTACTTTTTTTCAAGATGAATGCTTTTCGATCGGGTAATGAATGGTATGCATGCGATCAAAAATGTTTTCTGCATGGTTGATTATTTGACGAGATTTACATAATGAACAGTTCCGATCATCAATGTAGGCCGGTATGGGGCCCAAAAAAAAGTAACCGGACGGAAAGCTCCTCTCCCATTAGCCAGATCCTAGTTAAGGCGTCCTTGAACTTCCGATCAAACAAAAAGAAGTGTCCTAAGACTTCCAACAAAAGCAAGTGGAGTGGAATGGAGTGGAGTTGTATGTTCGATTTCCGTAAGCACTCATCCTTCTTTCCAAATCTTCTATGATAGAGTAAATTAAAATTACTGAATGACAAAAAAAAAAAAAGAAAGAAGGGAAAACCTTCGAACAAAGCCACTCTGTTCACCATGTGCTTCATGGAATTTCCGCAGTGAGATCATTTTGCGGCGTACGTTTTGCTTTGATAATTGGTTCTGGAATCTCTAAACCACCTCCAAACCCCCAAACGTTACATATTCATATTTTTACAAGCAAATAAACAAAAACCAAAACGTTTTTATAGGCAATTCACGCATTTGGAAAACAATCCATCATCCATTTCAAATGATTGAGCGCTCTAATCGGCTTCGATACCTCTTTGCGGTAAACCTTCTTTCAAGACTTTCAATTCCGAACATTATTCTCTGCTATAAGTCTTAGAAACGCCTTCGTGTTTCAAAATATTTTCTAGCTTGACGATTTAAGGAAGGCCTAAAACGGTGACACCTTCACTGCTTCAAATATCACGTGACTCTTTGTCCACGTCGAAGGGTACTTCAATAGCAGGCCTTTACTTTCTTTTTATGTGCTCAAATCTTGGAGTCGTCTTTCGAGGGGTCAAGATTTGCTGATGTTCGTATATCTTTATGTGAAGCCAAACGGAACTACTAGAGTCTTACTTCACCATATATCTACTTTTCCAAACAAACCACATTATGCTAACGAGTTTGTAGTCCAATGACACTTTTTCATTTCTTTCGTATAAAAGGCGAGGGTTCGAGTCTTGTCAGGAGCGCGAGTGTTTGGTTTGGTAGTTGATACCCTCTGGGCTTGCCCCACCCGTATGCCGTTTAGCGGTACCCTTTTCCTATCTCCTTAGGAGTAGACTAGACATTTATCTATAGAAAAATAAATAAATAAACAAACCACGTTATCAGCATGTGCTATAAACTCACTTTCAAATTAAATTATAGTTTGGAGACCAAAATTAAAGAGGATCACAGCAAGCAAAATCGACCTTTAAGATAGAGATTATCGTGAATATTCTGATACAGCCCATTAGAGAAATTTCCCCAAGGATATATGGAAACCCAGTACTATGGTCATATCTCAATCTTAAAATTTCTCCCTTTATAACTAGGCAATTCACGTGTGAAATTCTTGACAAATCGCTGCAAAAGGTAAACAGTTACGTTGCTGCTGGTAGAAATTTAGAGCAATGCTACAGGCACATGGGATTGCATAGATTTAGACGTCGATGGATGCATGTGTTGGAATTGTCTGATGCACGAGAGTCCCACACAATAAATATGAGGCCGACAGTACGCCTACACATTGGACGATTTCAGGCACATCTGTGCCATTTTGTCTGTGTCCGTTGCATCTTTGATATACTCCGTCCGTTCCAATTTGATAGTCTATCTTTCCATTTTTGGGTGTTCCAAAATAAAGGTCCATTTTGACAAATCAACACAAAAGGGGCTAACTTTTCCTTTTTACCCTTCTTCAAACCGGACAAAATTGTATGTGTATGAGAGATTTTGTATGTGTATGAGAGAGAGAGAGAGAGAGAGAGAGAGAGAGAGAGAGAGAGTTGTATTCAAAATTAAATTCTTAAACTGACTTTTGGACTTTGCGGCCTAAACAACCTCTGATTTGTTTTCTTCTTGTACGGAAACAACCAGTTTCCATTTAAATTGTACTAAAGCTATTCAAAAAATGAGGGGCAAAATTGGAAAGTTAAAAATCTGTGCAAGTAGTAATAATTACACTTCTTTGAAAAGTTGGAATCCCGAAGCGGAGTCACAAATTGAAACGGAGGGAGTATTTATTTATGAACACCTTTTAATAGTTATCAACGTTGTACGTACAATCTCGCTAGAGATCAAGGGGTTTAAATGTTGCAAAAGACAAGAATTAGCTTTACGTACAAAATTTCCAATGTGCCAGAGTCTTTCGTTGTTAATTTATATTACTTTTTCGTCCCAGGTTATTTCTTGAATTGTTCTGTATGACCTGATTTAGTTATTGCAGATTTTACAAAATTGATGTAGTATTGACCTCAACCTTACAACTCTTGACATAGAAAAAAAACGCTCAGTTAAAATCCTTCTGATTTCAATAGATGGTAGGCGGCCCGTGGACCCATCTCGCATGGTGCAATTCAACCAGATTAGCGATAGAAATTTAATCTGCCAAACCCAATTAACCATTTGGAAATTGCAAATATGCCCAATTCACTAACTCTTTCCAAGATGTATTTATTGCAAGTTAGTTATACATCCATAAATTTCAGAGGGCAGTTTCTTTTCAGTTCATAACGTTAAGGTCTTCAAACAACAACTAGAGGGTCTCATTATAAAACAAAATGAACATTGAAATAAGAGCAACGGTACGGCCTACGAGAAACTAATGTTTAGACACAGATCCGAGCACAGATGTGTTAGGAGTCGTTAGACACACGTAGACTAGCTCCATACATATGCACGTGAATCCAAACACGTCCATCCATGCATGTCCCAAGCATTTTCAATTGAATAAATAGCTTTGTTACATTGTAACATTTTTTTTATTAGTCCCAGAAGAAATTTGATTGCAGTTGAATAAATCAAGTTAGGGTTCACGTACTCTTTTGGTACTTTGCGTGAAAAGGTATTAACGTATAGTAAAGCCATGCACATGTTATGCCCATATGCTAAAGTTGACTAAAATTCAATCAGATCGATCCAGCACATTAATTGCCACCACCATATTCAAATTAAAATTTGTTTCCATTTGTCAACTTGGATCCAGAGCAGTTGTAGATACCAAAAAAAGAAAGAGTGTTTTCTATTGGCATGTGAATGGTACGGTGAAACTCAAACTGTATAGAAAAAAAAAAAATGATGTGCAGCTCCCCTCCAATCCTTCAAATGGAGGATAAAATTTCAGCCCAAAAGGCATTCTTTTGGAGCCCATTTGAACGATTCGGACCGTTCATTTAGTTTAGATTGTTAAGAACATCAACTTTCAAAAAAATTGAGTTGATTCGTTATTGTTTGAGATGATTTTAGAACACATTTATCTTGCCAAAAAATAAGATTACAACATGCACTTGATCTAAACCCATTTCAACCCATTTTTTGCAATCTAAATGTGTTTTGAAATCAAGGAACACCACCTAGTGTGGTTGGTTCCCTTACTTTCTCTCTTAAGGGAGAGATCGATCTTGAGTTCGAGTCCTCATGGAAGAGGTGCTCGACTCCCATGTTAACTACTAACAACTAATCCCTAACATCCTACTGTACGTATGAGGAAACAAATGTGTTATGAAATCATATGAAATTATCATATGCGACCAACTTGATGATAATTTGGCATGCTTGATCCTCTCGATGAGTTCAAAAAGAATGAATGGCCCCGATCATTGAAGTGGATTCAAGAAAAAAGTTTTTCAGGCTGAAATTGTAATCTGGACTCATAAAGAATGTGTGCCAAGTAACTATGCATATAATGGGCTCAAATGCGTTTTTCCTTATGTGGTTCCCTGCAAATCTTTCTTGAAATTAGAATTGTCATTCAATGTGAGTGAAACTTGTTGCAAGAGAACTTTTTCACTTCGGATGAAACAACTCATGTGTTCAATTTGACCCAATTTCAGCCATGTCTAACCTATTACAACTTCTATGAGGAAATAATGCTAGGAACACAATAACATGCATAACATTTTACACAACATGCCTATGCGGCAGTATCTCATTGGATTCTGAATGAATTGACTGTTTGCAAAATGTTGTAGATATTATTGTGTTCGTTCACTTCCCCCAACATCTACTCCTTTTTTTTTTTGAACGGCAAAGAAAATTTTATTAATCAAAGGTTAAAAGGATAAGAAAGTACAAGCATCATAACTTACGAAATGCATCACAATTGACACGCTGTTTACATCCTAAAAAGTGCTACCCAATGAAAAAATTCCACATGGCCCCGAACGGTACGGCGATTGCGTAAAACCTGTCCCAGTCGAGTACCAATTGCAGAGGATTGCAGGAGTTAAAAAGGACGCTGTTTTATGACAAACGGTGTCGTTTTAGAATGAACCGATGTCGTTTGAGTAGTATTTAAACGATGGTTTGGGAGGTTATTGGATCTAACCATTAATTTGGACTTTACGATCATCGAACGGTGTCCTCACTGCCTTGTTTTATAACTGAAATTAGATGCAATTGCAGGGAATCATTTTGGAAGGCAAACACGTTGCATTGATTCACGTTGCTTGAAAATAGGAACCACAATCCAGGAAGTGGCCATGAACACCATGATCGAAGCAAGCAGGGAAAGAAGGAATTCTGGAAATATCAGGGTAACCGTTCGAAGACCCCCCTCAACCGTTTTATGTGGCCAACGTGGATATCAATCGAAGACGTGAGGGTCGAAGGCAAGTTCAGCGTCTATAAATAGAAGAAGCAATTGAAGAGAAAGACACACGAAAAAATCCATATCATCTGACAATTCATACAAAATGATTGCTCAGAGATCTATCTTAGATTAGTTGTAGTTTAGAGTAGGGTCTTTTTGTAAGTTGAAGGCTTATTTGCATGTAAGACTACTTTCGATTAAATTCAAGTTTTCTTATTTCCTTTAAGTTCTTTTCTTACCAAAGAATAGTTGTTTGCAAGTTCGCTTTTGATTAAATTCAGTGTGCTTGCATTTCTTTATTATTCTTGATAGAATCTTAAGAGTGTTTGTATACAAACTTACCTTTGATTAGATTCAGGTTTGTTTGTGTTCAATCATCTTTTCTGATTTCGAAGCGCGTCAATCTTTTATTTGGTTGATACCTTAAGGAAAAATCCTCTTAGTTGAGGTAATCGGACGGATAACACAATTGCCTGATTTAAATTTGTGGTTTCAAATCATTGTGAAAAGAGTAATTTCTTCTTTGAAGTTATTTCTTTTCTGGCACGCCCGCACACAATTATTTGTCAATTGATTTGAGTTAATTCAGCCCAAACAATTTTTGGCACGCCCGGTGGGACCTCGAAGGTGCCAGAATGCCAAAGCTTCGAAAGCAGATAGGGACACCTGTTGGTGGTCAAGTGCCAGAGGAACAAGCTGTGCTAGAACAGGTCACGGAACAGGGAACGCCTATGAATCATGAGTTCCCCCAATTGGCTTCCGAAATGGGAGAGCTCCCTTATGAGGAGCCTTCTTATGAAGTACCTCCTTATGAAGGGCCTCCAAATTTCCAAAAGGGACAAGCCAGTGGTAAAGACCATGATAAGGAGGAAATGTTCAGAGAAATGACGATAGCTTTTCGAGAGATGGCTCAAACCCAAAGAGCCATGATCAAAAGCATAAGAAGTAGGTTGCCCAACTTAGAGGTAACAAGAAACAGTCCAGGGAATATTGGGCTAGATGATCATGCTAATTCAACTACTTACCAAAGTCCCTTCGAAGGAAGGCTTGGAGAGGATGTTGGTCAGGGTAAGATAAGGTCTAGAAAGGGTAAGGAAAAAATGCATCCAGAGGAAATACCACAATCTTGGTATGAGCCTTTAAAGCCTACAAAGCCTGTCTTCGAAATCCCAGATCAATCCCATGGAATTCCTATTGGGATTCCAAGAAATGCCAGAGACAGGCAAAGCGTTAATCCTCTTTTCGAACCCACACTCGGGGGATGGGAGGATGATATAGAACTAGAACGAGGTTATAGACCTGAGAAAACGAGGGATAACGCACAGCCTTCTCATCAAAGTCTCCCAAATACCAAAAATCCCACCACAGCGGTTTATGGAAGCCATAGGCCTGCTCGGGTGAACACTACGGCTGACCCAATGCAGCAACCCTGGTATGGGAGACTTCCCAGAGAAAACCAAGGGGATTTTAACACTATAAGGGAAACGCATAGAGATGACTTGGTAGAACCAAATCCACCGGTAGGAAATCAAGAACAAAATTTCCTTGTAGGCAACCCAATACTAAGAGACCAGGTTATGGATCTCATACAAGAAGTTTGTGGGCCTCGAACTCGGGGGGTACAACCTCAAATCTATAGAAAACCATATCCAGAATGGATTGACACAACATTTCAGATCCCTAGAGAATTTAAAATCCCAGACTTTACTTTGTTTTATGGGGATGGGAGACAATCTTCTATAGAACATATTGCTAGGTTTTCTGCCCAATGTAAGAACTTGGCTCAGAATGGTTTCATGAAGTTGAAATTGTTCCCAAATTCTTTGTCTGGGCCAGCTTTTGCATGGTACACAAACTTGCCTGCAGAATCGATAACAAGTTGGTTTCAAATGGAAGAGGCATTTCATGCACAATTCTTTAATGCTGAGCCTGAAGTCTCTATGGCAGATTTGGCTAGGCTAAAGCAGAAACCGGATGAAAAGGTAGCAGATTTCATATCTAGGTTCAAAAGGGCTAAGACCAAGTGCAAACTCCATCTGCCAGAGGCAGAGTTTGTGAGATTAGCACAGGATGGTTTAGAAAGGAGCTTCGAAAGAGGTTTGATTCTACAGAGTTCAGGGACTTTGCAGATCTAACCTATAAAGTTGCTAGATATGAATCATTGCTAGAGGAAGATATGGATAGGCATAATTCCTCTTACCCAACATACTATAGGGATCCTAATTATGAAATAGATGCTGCTGAAATTATAGAGCACGAACCTTGTGTTTGTGAGCCCTTAATTCAAAAGAATGTCTCTCTTGGGCAGAAGTTCAAACAAAAGTAAATTACTAAAGTATATTCTTTTGATATATCTAAAGCTGATGAGATCTTTGACTTCTTGTTAAGAAAGAAAATCATAAAGCTGCCTTTGAATGTGAAACTGCCCACAGCGGAAGAAAGGAATGGAAAGACCTATTGCAAATGGCATGATTCTTGGTCTCATTCAACTAAATCTTGTAATGTTTTTCGTGACAGGATTCAGGAACAAATCAAGAAAGGAAGAATCAAATTCCCTGAAAAGACTATGGGGATAGATGCAATGCCTTTTCCAAAGGTAGAAGAGGCCAACACCAGTGTGCCCTCCTCACTGGCTCGAACTGTCAAGAAATATTGGCAGGACAAAGAAGCACCAGTGAACATGAATACTGTTCAATATGGAAGGGGCAAGCCATACGCTGGCCACCCTCGAGGCATGGGAGCGAGGCCAAGTTCCTATAGGCGAGCCAATGATGGTTTTTCTTTGCAGAAATTCTCAGGTAATAATCACCTGCCTATGCTAGAAGCCTCATTTTTGGAGTGCCTGTGTGTAGGATGTAGGGCCAACTATTTGGTTTTCAAGGACTTGGATAGAAAGGGCGTGAGTGTTTTCCCAAAAGAAATGGGGATGAAAAGAATAGCCCCAGTTCAAGCAAAGCCAAGTGACAGCAAGTCTTGGTTGGCACCAAAAAGGGACATGCCTACTAGCCCTGTTCCAGCTATTCACAGAAGGGAGCTGCCACCTTCGAAGAAGGCCAATATTGGCCAGACATCGAAGGCGCAAAAAGAGGCCAAACAAGAGGAATTCACCTTGGTGAAAGGGGTTCCTGACTGGTTTCTGAAGCAAGTTAAATCGGATTTGTTTCAAGGATACAAAGGTTCAAACAGGAATGCAAGCAGAACTTTCAAGCCACCAATTTCGAACTCTGGAAACTGGGTGTTGATTAGGGATCCCAAGTCTCAATTACCACAGATGGTTCCATTGCTCTCAAGAACTCAAAAGAGAAAGCTCCAGAGGAAGTATACGCTCTTCCAGTCAGGAGAATCTTCAACGGGGGAAGAATCAGGCAGACGAGCAAAACCTAATCCAAGGTTCGACAAGATCGAAAGGGACCCAGAGGAATTTCGAACCCAGTATCACGAGAGGGAGACTTTGGAAAAGGTTGCCTCTGCTATGCTCGAAGAGGATCTTGATCCACCTTCTCCTAACTCGCTGGCTAGTTATCAGTCTGGTTTGCTCGAGGCCATGGTGGTGGAACAACAGGGGATAGAAGGAACCTTTTCCCCTATGGAGGTATCCACACAAGAATTCGAAAAGAAGAGTGCTGAGGAGACCGAAGCAGTTAAACCAATCAAAGAAGTGGCTACGATCCAATTTGGAGATCAGCCAGAAGTACAAGTTAATATGGTTTATCCAAGCTCTATGGATTTCTTCTCAAATGGTCAGACGTTCAAAGATCAAGATACTGCTTGGTCGAGCTTGAACGAGCCAGAGAATTCTGAAGAAACTCTGAGTGATAAGGAGTTAAATATCATATGCAACGACTGTGACTTGAAAGAAGTATCTCAGATCGAGATGGGCAAAAACTTGGTACGTGAAATTGAGCAGAATCAAGAAAGTTTGGAGGTAAGCTCAAAAGAAAGTGCTTGTTTCGTGTCAGATTCCATGTCCGACGTCGAATACCCCCTGGTAATAGATTTAAATTATGTGGAAATTTCATATCCATTTAAACTACCTACTAATGCAATGAGACAACATTTGCGTCCATTGTATATCACTGCACACTTTGATGGAGTCCCACTTAACAGAATCTTGGTGGATAATGGGGCTGCGGTAAACATTTTGCCTTTCCAAACTTTGAAAAAGTTAGGAAAAGGAAAAGCAAAATTGATTCCAACCAGCACATCCATTGCAGGATTTACTGGGAAAAGCCAACATGCCAGGGGAATCATTTCCATTAGATTGGCAGTAGGTGGAATAGAAACTGATACTGTTTTCTTTGTAGTTGACACATATGCTAAATATAATGCTTTATTGGGAAGAGACTGGATTCATGTTAACGGATGTATTCCTTCCTCTATGCATCAGGAATTAATGATTGTTAAGTATGACAAAGGCAAGGAAGTGGGTGTTGAAGGAGTCAAAGCTGATCCACATCCATTTGGTGCCACGGCAAATTTTGCTGAAGCAGAAATGTACAAATCGGATGTAGTTCCTTTGAGTGAACTACTCCAAGCAGCCACCCACCCAACCAACGAGATGGAGCTGGGGGAATTGGCAGAGCTGAAATCAAAGCTGAAACAAGCTGTTGACTATGAATCAGACACCCCAAAAGATGATGCTGCTTGGATGTGAATCCAAGAGAGAGGCTGAAGAAAAGCCAACTCATTGGCTTTAGTAAAGTATGTTGCTCTGGGGATCGAACAGAAGATCCAAGAAGAGAACATATGGGAAGAGGTTATGCAGAACAATAACCCTCATGTGAAAGAAATCCAACTCACTTCTGAGGAACGGGTTGAATCACAAGATCTGTTGGAAGAAGTAAGGTTGGGAGATGCACAAAACCCCAATCCAGTGCTTATTAATAAACAGCTTGAACCTGGTATGAAAGCTGAATTGGTGGCACTATTGAAAGCAAACAAGGAATGCTTTGCATGGAGTTACAAGGAACTACCTGGTTTGGACAGGGGATTGGTGGAGCATAGGTTACCTATCAAGCCACAATTCAAACCTGTGAAACAACCAACCAGGAAGATGAGTCCAGAAACTATTGCAAGTGTTAAAAAGGAAATGCAGAGGCTTCTAGATGCAGGATTCATTAGAACAGCCAGGTATGTTGAATGGCTATCTAATATAGTTCCAGTCCCTAAAAAGAATGGAACTATCAGAATCTGTGTTGATTTTCGAAACCTAAATACTGCGACTCCTAAGGATGAATACCCAATGCCTAATGTGGATACACTGGTGGACAGTTCTGCTGGCCACAAGATATTGTCCATTTTAGATGGGCATTCAGGGTACAATCAAATCTGCATAGCAGAAGGAGATGTACATAAAACAGCATTTGCCTGCCCAGGTAACATTGGCATCTACGAATGGGTTAAAATGCCATTTGGGCTAAAGAATGCTGGGGCCACATATCAGAGAGCAATGAATACTATTTTTCATAATTTAGTGGGAACTTTTCTGGAATGTTACATAGATGATATCATTGTGAAGTCAAACTCTGATGAGGATCATCTGTAACACTTAGAAAAGACATTCCAACAAATGAAACGCTATCAGCTGAAGTTAAATCCAGAAAAATGTGCTTTTGGAGTATCAGCTGGGAAGTTTTTAGGGTATCTAGTTCACAGTAAAGGAATACAGGTTGACAAGAACAAAGCTAAGGCCATCATTGAGGCTAAACCACCTTCTTCTAAGAAGGAGTTGCAAAGGTTTCTTGGTCAATTAAATTTCCTTCGAAGATTTATATCTAATACTGCAGGAAAAACTAAAATTTTCTCTTCTTTGTTGAAACTGAAGGAAGGGGAGGAATTCAAGTGGTCAAAGGAGCATGATGAAGCCTTCGAAGCCATTAAAAGATACTTAGCCAACCCTCCTGTATTGGCGCCTCCCATTGAAGGAAAGCCAGTAAAGTTGTATTTAGCTGCAACACAAGACTCAATAGGTGTTCTGTTGGCTCAAGACAATGAGGATGGCAAGGAAAGAGCAGTTTATTATCTTAGTAGGTTTTTAAACTCTTGTGAATGCAAGTATGCTGCAGTAGAGAAACTATGTTTAGCTTTATTTTATGCTTCTAAGAAACTCAGGCATTATATGTTGCCTAGAATAACTTATGTTATTTCTCAAACTGATGTAATTAAGCACATGCTTTCTAAACCAGTGCTTAGTGGGAAGATTGGGAAATGGATAGTGTCTTTAATTGAATTTTGTCTTGAGTATGTGCCTCAAAAATCGATAAAAGGCCAAGCATTGGCCAATTTTTTGGCCGATCATCCAAATGAGTACAAGGCACCAACAACGTTGGAGGCTAGTACAGTTGAAATCAGGCCATGGAAATTATGGTTCGATGGATCAAGAACTATTCAGATGGCTGGAGTGGGCATAATTCTGGAATCCCCCCAAGGCTTGAAAACCAAATATGGTTTTAGACTCAGTGAGGGACAATGTTCCAATAACCAGGCAGAATATGAAGCATTGATTATTGGACTAGAAATTTTGCTTAAATTAAGGTTAGTGTTGCTGAAATCTTTGGAGATTCTCAGTTAGTGATTAACCAACTAAATGGACAGTTTAAATGTACTAGTCCAGCGCTGATAATTATTATCAGCATGCTAAGAAGCTGATGGATCAATTTCATATGCTTACTTTAACTTATATTCCTAGGTTCTTTAATGAAGAGGCTGACGAAATAGCTCAAAGAGCGTCTGGCTACAAAGTTTTATCAGAAGTTGAAAAGGAATTTTGTCAATTAACTTTGAGGAAATCCCTGCCTATGTTACACAATAGGTTGATGGACTTCGAAGTATTAAACGTCGATGCTTTAACTCATCGAAATGCTGATTGGAGGCAAGCATTGATTGAATATTTAACCAAGCCAGACAGTGTTGCAGACAAGGCAACCAAATTAAAAGCAATGAACTATATAATGTATAATAATGAGCTATTCAAGAGAGGAATGGATGGTCTTCTTTTGAAATGCTTGAGCAAGGTAAATGCATTTAAAGTAATGGCTGAAGTGCATGAAGGAATCTGTGGAGCACATCAAGCTGGCATAAAAATGAGATGGTTAATAAGGAGATACGGGTATTATTGGCCACCATCCTCAAAGATTGTATAGATTATGCAAAGGGGTGTCAAGCCTGTCAAAAAACAGGTCCACTCAAGCATTTGCCAGTCACAGATTTGCAATATGTAATAAAACCATGGCCCTTTAGGGGATGGGCTATGGACATGATTGGGATGATTTATCCTCCTTCATTGAAAAGCATAAATTTATCCTAGTAGCTACTGATTATTTCACAAAATGGGTAGAAGCCCAAGCTTATCAGGAGGTCAAACAACCCACGTAATAGATTTCATAAAGGGGATCATATACAGGTTTGGGAGTCCTCAAACGATAACAGTGGACAATGGTTCCATATTCGAAGGACGATTGGTGAAGGATTTCGCCACGAACCATGGAATTTCATTAATATATACTAGTACTTATTATGCTCAGTCCAATGGTCAGGCAGAATCAACTAATAAAATTATCAAGAAGGGGATCCAAAAAATGGTGGATCAAAACCCAGAAATTTGGCATGATCTGTTACTTGATGTGTTATGGGCATATAGGAATACAAAAAGGACTAGTACAGGTACCACACCATTTGCATTAACATATGGGCATGACGCTGTGCTACCCATGGAGATCACTGTAAGATCTCAGAGAGTAGCATGTCAAACGATTTAGACACAGGATCTTATCATCAGGCCATGCATATGGAATTGGAAGATATTGATGAGGCTAGAATAAAAGCCTTAAACCAGATTATGCTACAAAAAGCAAGAATAGCCAGAAGCTATAACAAAAGAGTGGCTCTTCGAAGCTTCGATGAAGGAGACCTCGTATGGAAAGTTATCCTCCCTATTAGGGATAGGAGAGTTAAAAAAGATGGATTAGGAAAATGGGCACCAACATGGAATGGGCCTTTTCAAATCCATAGGGTTTTGAAAGGGGGAGCTTATCATTTGAGAAATTTGAATGGTTATGTTCATCGAAGGAAAATAAACGGAAGACATCTGAAAGCTTATGTTCCTTCCATATGGGAGTCCTTCCACAAGAGGCAGTGTAAATAAGTTTGGTTACACATTGATGGTTCTGACTGGCTGATTTAGTGTTGAGTGGTTTGATGCTAAAAGCTTTTTTACAAAAAAATTACCTTATTAGCATTCGAAGACACAAACAAGTCACCATACTACCAATCGAAGCTATAAAGAGTCGAGAATAGCCAAGCAAAAGTTTTATTTCATTAGTAAAAAGAAAAAAAAAGACCCAAGCAGGTCTAAGTACAAAACAGACCCAAGTAGGTCTGAACAAAAAAAAGAAAAAAAGACCCAAGCAGGTCTAAGTACAAAACAGACCCAAGTGGGTCTGAACAAAAAAAAAAAGACCAACTCTGGTCCAAAAAGCAAAAATGAAGACCATTGGTGATCTTCATAGTCCCAAAGGAGAATCTTCAAGAGGATCCTCCCTCTGGGGGACTTTTTGCCTCATGGGCCGAGAGGACGGTCGAAAGATCATCCCAGGTCCTAGCCAAGCAGAGGCGTGAAGCTGTTTCCACACACACCAGCTGGCTTCGAAGCTGAGCGATCTCACTTCGAAGGGCCTAGGACTCGGCGTGGACGTCCCTCTTTAGCTCCATGATCATGTTAGTCAGGTGGGTCAATTGACTCATGAGATCAGCAAGATTTGGGTGGTTCTCAGCCATGTTGGTTTGTTTGAAAGAGATGTTGTGATCTATTGACGTCTAGGTGTATTTATAGCCCAGAGAAATACGGGGAATCCGTCTCATTTATTACCATTATTAAATTGGTTGCAGACGCGTAAAGCCTGGAAGGTGAAGGGTTTGAGAGCGTTAGGCATCATACGTCAAGAGTATATGATCTTTTACAACTTACGAGGAGACGGCTAAGAAGCTACTGGAATTAAATGAGTTAGTTGAACGATTGGATTACACTAGATTAGTTTTCGAAGTATCAACACACTTCGAAGCGAAAGTAATAAATAGACATGGAGTAAAAGAGCACAGTATGGGAAGGAGGGTTTCTGTTTGTATCTTCCTTCATACTATCATGTTTTCATTAATAACATTAAATAGAAAGGGACGGCTAAGAAAACCAGTTATTGGTCAAAGCCATTAGAATAAAGATTCGATACATTGGTAAATAATTTCTTTGCTCATAACAGTTACACAGAAGGTTACATTGGAGAACCTATCTAGGGCCTAATAGTACCATGGAGGAGGATCTCTAGGGATCAACCAACTGAGATACAAAGACTTGAACCTAGCTTCATGGGGACTTGATTCTATCTCCTTACAAAGCTCCATTGGTAGGGAGATAGAGCTCAAAGCCCATTCTTGTCTTCGAAGCAACAGCCCGGTACAGACACATCATGAGTGTTGATGTGTCTATACCTAAGGGCTTTAGGGTTCAAGGGAAATATCATGAGGGTTGATGTGGCTATGTTTCGAAGTTTTTCTTCACAAATACAAGATGAGGCTTCATGATGTTATCTTTCTTGTAGCCTTACTTGAAAGCTTGGTTGAATGATACTACAGGAAGGAGAAGTGGAGAAGATGATCTGTGAGTTTTTTCTTTCCCAGAGACCTCTATTTATACTAGTAGATAGTCATTTATGACTCTTTAAGATACGGTAGGTGAGGAGTTGGCACAGTAAGCTTTTAAGCAAAAGAAAATAGGAACTAGTGTCGATCTTAATTACAGTTGTACTTATCCAAAAAATTGAACGAAAAAAAAAGTACAAGCTGCGTGAAGTTACAAAAAGGGCTTATTACATCACGAATAGTGGTTAGTAGCCCTCGAAGAGAATTAGAGTTAGCATCCAAAAGTGAAGTATGGACAGCTTTCTTCTCTGTTCCTCTCGAAGAGAAAGAATAAGCTGTGGAAGCGTTGATTCATCCGTAATGCTCGTCTTCAAGCTCTGGAAAGCCATTCGAAACTTCAGCTATCTCTTCCCTGACCTTCTTCATTTTTCTTGTAACCACTTCATCTTCTTATCAAGTTCTGAAAGTTATCCCTTCGGGCTTGATAAAGGGACAGACGAGAAGCAGTCTCAAGTGCTTTGGCCTCCAATCTGTTGGTTTTCTCAATAGTTGTGCCAATGCTCTCAGACAAGAAATGATTATAAGCAATCAATTCACTAAATTGTTTGAGGTGCTTTTGAAGAGTGAAGTTGATGAAGAAGGGAGTCCTTGGGAAAGGGACAAGGCCTGATAGCATACCTCGAAGTGATAAGTTAAACTATGATCAATCAAAGCAGGAAGTCCTAAATGATTTAAAGATTTCAGAAACTTTTTAGTGTTAGAACTTCTTCCTTTGAAAGAACATGTTTAATTCTAAAGGAAGGTAAGTCAGAAGGCATGAAGGGCTCAAAAGTTGTTGAAGGCTTTCGAGAGAATTCGAAGAGGAAGGGAAGGATGGGATCAGCAATCTGGTTAAAAAATTTTCCAATTGACTCTTAAAGAGGGATATGTCGAAAACCACTAAGGACAAGTCAATTGGAGCAGAGGAAGATGTGGGATGATCTTCAAGGAAAAGGGCCATGCCTGTTCCTGCATAAGAATTATAAGTTAAGGTTAAGTAGAATGTAAAACAAGAAAGGAAAGGTATGATTAAGTATCAAGAGTACCTGATCTGAGGAGGAGGCAAACTGGAGCCTTGATCCTCAGCATTTCTAAGAATATGGCTCTTCGAAGCCAAAGTAGGGTCCATCCTTAAAGGTCCCTCCCCTGAAACGATAATAAGGGAAGTAAAGGGGAAGTCTCCCTGAAGGAAG